>OZ020614.1:37863556-38268136 GCA_963971575.1 Liopterus haemorrhoidalis | reverse complement strand
CGGGTGAAGACTTCGGGTTGATGTTTCATGATCTTTTCTGGTTCTTCTGTCGAGATCCTTAAGATTCATCAAACATTCCATTTTCATTACACCAAAAGTGTATGAAATTAATGGGACAGCAAGCATGTGTGGCAGCGATTTTGTTCTTGCCAGACAGACATGATCTCCATATCTGCCTAAGTCGTGCCATATACTTGCTGCGAAGGGCCTGCTTAATAAGAGTGACATCTTGGACACCTCTCTCACTGATGCCTAAAAATGTGTAAGACCCTTCGGCATTAAGATGTTTTATAATGCTCCCATCAACCAATTGAACGTCTTCACCGTTGTCTAAACCTTTTCCTCTGTAGATATGAAAAACAGCGCATTTTTCCAACCCGAATTGCATACCTATCGCGGCAGTGTACTCAGCAACAGTATCTAAGGCGGTCTGCAGATTCCTCTCGTTCGAGGCGTAGAGCTTCAAATCATCCATGTAAAAGAGATGGGTAATTTTGTGCTTACGCTTCGACGAGGGACCCGCCATGTAGCCACTGCCGCGCCTAAGCTCGATCGATAGAGGAAGAAGTGAGATGCAAAATAGTAGCGGGCTTAGGGAATCTCCCTGGAAAACCCCACGCTTGAAATATATCCACTCTGTCGACACTGCAGTTGATCCGCTTGGGACAACAAATTGTGTCTTCCAGAGGGGCATAAGTTGCCCAATGCATCTCTCTATCTCCGGGTGGACTCGTAACATGCGCAATAATGTTAAAATGAGAGCGTGTGACGTAGTGTCATAAGCTTTTGCGTAGTCCACCCAAGCCATTGACAGGTTGCGTTTGAAATACGACGCGTCATGACAGACTGACCGGTCGATAATAAGGTTTTCTTTGCAACCTGCTTGGCCCCTCTTCGATCCCCTCTGTTCGTAGATGTCTGACCAAACAGAGGCAATGGAGCTCAGTACCCGCTCGTTTAATACGCTGGTGAAGATCTTATACAGCGTATTGAGACAAGTAATAGGTCTGTAGTTCTTCGGGTTGGTTAAATCACCTTTTTTGGGGATTAATACTGTACGCCCCTCTGGTAACCAAGATGGTATTGGTATTTCTCCACGGATAAAAGAAGTAAAATTTCGTGCAAGATGGCCGTGCACGCTTGTGAATGACTTCCACCAGAAAGCAATAATACCATCAACTCCTGGTGCAGCGAAATTGCGCGCTTTCGAAATAGCACGTGTAACTTCTTCCGTGGTAACAGGGGGGCATGCCTGAGGATCTGTCAGGTGTTGTGAACAGAATTCCTCAAATCTCTCCAAAACTGGAGTGTCCTGCACGATCGCCTCGTGTTCATAAAGTTCCCTCCAGAAAGTCTCTGTCCTGTCGACTGATAATGACGGTTCAGAAACCTCAGGTTTGGCCATGAAATGGCGTGACGGGCTCGTGAGGAACATAGTATTTTCCTCCATGGTCCTAACCCGGTTGACCAGTTTCTTTCTTGCCAGGGCTAGTGCTCTCAATTTGTCCACCGCTTTCTGCTTTAGCAGAGAGAGAGTGGACAAATTCAGTGTGTGATGCTTTATGCGCAATTGATATAATATGCGCTTAGTATTCGCACTTAGCGGCTTAATACTTCGTAAAGCATCAATACCACACTGAATATGAGAAGCTTCCTGACGTGAACGCGTCATTTTCTTCTCTAATTGCTGTATACGCAGTTTGCCGTTAAAAGCCTTAGCCCGCTTTGGCGTCAGCACAGCTGCTGCAGCGTATACAGCACAGTCGATATCCCAGAGACTACTCTGAGGGGAAATTTGCTTGTCAATAAGTTCATGAAGTCGCGTGAGGTCATCAGCACGAACTTTGAACTTATTGTGTCCGAGTCGGGTACGTTCAGAATGAGGCGAGAGAAGGGCTAGAAAATCCTCGCGGAGATTTTTTTCCGGTGAAGAGGATGTTATTCCTGCATAAACTGGGGAAGACCCAGTGGCTATCTGCCCACCTCCCGTTGGTGGGCTTGCAGGTGTCGATGGCTGTACTGGTATTTGGGACAACCTTCTCGACTCTCTTCGTCTCGATCGCCTCATCCTGCGTCGCAGGCGTGCTACTTGGTCGCGCAGATTTTGTTGCGTCATGAAGTCCAGCTCAGGATGATTTTCACACCATTGTGAGTGGACTCTGACCATGTAGCCCCTGCGATGGGGTGACGCTGCCTCGTAAACCTGAAGCAGGTCTTCCTGCTCCTCGGGTGTCCACCTGTGGCGGGCCCGGCTAGCGGGATTGTAGCTTCGCCCAACTGTTTGTGGGTCCCCATCCGAGAAGGACCCGTTGTGGGAAGCTCTATGGTTTCTTATACTTTCTTGAACCATTTATACGTTTCATGGGAAGGTTGGCCCCATGAAACGGTGGCAGGATTCATCGACCAGATGATAGGGTCGACGTTACCCCCAATTGGTTCCTGCCGTGGTAACAGTGTGGTAGCGATCCGGGGGGAAAGGGCGCTAAGCCTTTTCGGTCAAAAGACCGCCGTACCCCGATTATTATTATTATTATTCAGGATACGTGGGATCATCAGGCCCAAAAGCTCGATATGGTCAGATGTTGCGACCATTGCGAACTTTCCTTGCGTGATTCAGGGTTCGCGGGATCATCAGGCCCGAAAGCTTAGCAAATAGCCAGGTGTTATGGCCATTTAGAACTTCCCCTGCGAATTTATTATTATTATTATTATTATTATTATTATTATTATTTGTTTTGAAACAGGCGGCTACCAGCCGATAATGTTTCAGATCGAAGTATAGTATACATAAATATAAGTGTACAGAATATACATACAGTGTACAGAATACAATGTAATATTTACATATATAAAAAAATAAAACAATTATAAAACATATAAAACATTTGTTACATATACATATTGATGAACATTATTTGTGTTAGGGTAACTTATCTAAGTGGTTTTTAAACGTGTTTGTGTTATTGCATGAAACAGCAGAAACGGGTAAACTGTTCCATGCGTCAACCACACGGTTGCATAGAAAATGCTGCCTGCAAGACTTTTTAAATTTATCCTTTTTTAATTTGTGTGAATGACCTCTGAGTTGATTATTATTTAAGTTAAATAATAATGTCATATCAACCGAGTATGCACCTTTTAAAATTTTGAAAGTATGATAAGTTCCGAAGTGCAACAGGCAACCGAGTGGCACGTCTCTAAATTATCTCCAAGGTGTTGATGTCTTTTAACAAATACGGAGACCAAACTGCAATGCTGTATTCAAAGATGGGTCTGACGTATGTGTTGTATATAGACAAGAATAATTCGGGCGACATATTTTTAAATACCTTGCGAAGACTATACAGGGCTGAGTTAGTCTTTTTTACCACTTTGACTATTTGCGAAGACCACTTTAAATCATTTCTTATGGTAATGCCTAAATCTAATTGTTCCTTCACAGACTTAAGTTCAGTTCCTTGGAGGTGGTAAGTGAGGAGGGGATTAGATGAACCTATTTGTAGCACTGTGCACTTTATTTTTTTAAAGTGATTTATTTACACTAAGCAGCCACTTATCACACCATTTATGTAAGGTAACGAGATCAGTTTGTAAAGTATGGAAGTCTGTTAAGGGGTTATTATAAAATTTGATGTCATCGGCGTAACAGGCGGACGGCGATTTAAAGCGAAGTAGAAGGTCATTTAAATAAATAATAAACAGCACAGGCCCCAATACAGAAACTTGGGGCACACCGCTTAGCACTTCTTTGTGGGATGAAAATTCACTGCCAATTCGCACTCTGAACGTTCTATTGGTCAAGAAACAGTCTATCCACTTTAATAGGAGGCCACGAATACCGTAGTGTTTTAACTTCGAAATCAGCCTTTTTATTGGAACACGATCAAACGCTTTTTCAAAATCAATATATATATATATATATATATATATAACATCGGTTGGATTACTCGTGTCATCGTTAAGGGTCCAGTCATTTAGACATTTGAGTAAGTTTGTGCTAACTGAACGACCAGGTATAAATCCGTGTTGTTTTTCCGACAATACGCTATGTTCATTTAAGAACTTTAGAACATTATTCACTATAATTCTTTCCATTATCTTGCATATAATACATGTCAAGCTGATGGGCCGATAATTTGCTGCGTTAAATTTGTCACCTTTTTTGTATATCGGCGTAACATCAGCAGTCTTCCAATCCTCAGGTATAATTGACTCTTCAATGGATCTATTCATTAAAGTGGAAAGATTTGTAGAAAGACTATGACGGCATTCTTTGAGAAACAGTGGATGAAATTCATCAGGACCAGGAGATGTACAAGGTGTCTCAAAAGAAATTTTATATTTATTTAGCTTACTGCGTGAACGCAACGTATCCGAGGGGCGCGGGGGTTATGTCAATCGGTAGCCTGGCTCTTGGGAATTCAGTCGCTATGGAGCGTTTCTCGGGAGCAGACCGCGCGTTATGCGTGCGAGAGTTTTACAAAAACGGTGATTCGGCGACTGTAGCGCGTAGAAAATTCTGCAGTATTCGAGGTTTTCGCCACTTAAATGATGCGCCAAGCATTCCTCTCATTCGACATTGGGTTAAAAAGTTTGAAGAGACTGGTACAACGCTGGATAAATCAAAATCCGGGCGACCTAGGTCATCAAGAACGGTAGAAAACGTGGAGAATGTTAATCAGTCTGTTGGTGACGACCCGAACCTTTCAATTCGGAAGCGCGCAAGTGCTTTAAATGTGCATAGATCATCATTAAATCGCATTATACACAAAGACCTAAAGCTGCACCCCTACAAAATTCAATTGGTGCAAGAATTAAAGCCCCAAGATGCCAGTCAGAGGCTTAATTTCGTAAATCAGGTGATTGAGCGATTTTCAACGTTTACCAACATTTTGTTTTCGGATGAAGCTCATTTTCATCTTAATGGCCACGTAAATAAGCAGAACTGCCGCTACTGGAGTGCAACAAATCCGAAACGCAAACATCAGAAACCCCTACATTCGCCTAAAGTGACCGTATGGGCTGCGATGTCGGCGCGAGGAATTATCGGCCCTTACTTTTTTGAAGACGAAAGGGGGCGTGCAGTTACAGTGAATTCAGAGCGTTATGTGGAGATGTTAGACAACTTCTTGGTACCTGAACTGCAAAACTTTCCTGGCTATAACCAAAGAACATGGTTCCAACAGGACGGAGCAACTTCACACACGTCCAATATGTCTCTGCCACGTGTTCGTGAAATTTTCTCAGGCAAATTGATCTCCCGGAGAGGTGACATAAATTGGCCTCCACGCAGTCCAGATTTAACCCCTATGGACTTTTTCCTATGGGGTTATCTTAAATCTAAAGTTTACGCCAATAAATCGACTTCACTGGCGCATTTGAAAGAAAATATCCGTCACGAAATGGCAGCCATCCCTGAGTCCACCTGCCGAGACGTCATAAGTAATTTTACTGTTCGATTAAATGAGTGCCGAGAACGCGAGGGTCTACATTTAGACGATATTATTTTTAAGAAATAAATCCCCAAAAAGTGTATTTTAATAATTAATAAACATTTTTTCTATATACGGCTTACTTTTTTTTTAATCGATCCACTAAATATAAAATTTCTTTTGAGACACCTTGTATTTGTGATTAGGTTTTGTAAGTGGCGTTCAATTTCTTCAGTTTTGAAATCTATGTTGTTTAGGGAATCAGATACTCGTAAGTTGTCAGGTAGTGTTGGTGGTTCACCATCAGGCTCTCGGGTGTATACTGAGTGGAATTGAGTTGCGAAAAGTTCGGCCACTTCTTTGCCATCTTTTACAATGTTTCCGTCTGTGTCTTTCAAGCTGGGGAGACTGACTTTGGACACTACTTTTTGTCTAACATATGTATAAAAGCTTTTCTTCCCTGCTTGACATAGGTTTTCTTCGAACTTTCGGCGCTGTTGTCTCAATATCTATGTCAGCTTGTTTGCCGCTTTTCTATAATTTGTGTACGCTAGATCAGTTCTGATTCGTCTATATTTATCCCACGCACGCTTTTTGGCACTTATTAATTTCTTATGGTCAGGCAATAACCAAGCTTTATTTGTACGCTTAATAGTTTTCAGCGGAACGTATTTTTTTCTGATTGTGTGAAACATATCCTTAAGTTCAGCCCACGATTTTATGTTTGTTACGGTGTTACTGATGTATTCGTTTATAACTTTATAATCTGCTTTCCAGTAGTTATGTTTTCGGTGCTCATTCTTACCTTTAGCAGTTAGAATTATCTCTGACTTTGCGAGTAACACAGCATGGTCGCTTAGTCCAAAAGGAGGAAAATATTCCACAGTGCTTAAGAGTGACTTCTCATTTGAAAATATCAGATCTAGCGTGGATGGCCTGTTGTTAGTTCTGAAACGTGTTGGCTTGGTGACAAATTGAAACAGATTTGATTCTATGAACATGTTAATAAAATTTGCTTGATTGCTGAGTCCTTCTGGAATTATTGTTATTGGCCATTTAATGTCCGGATAATTAAAGTCACCAAAAATAAGCACAGTGTCTTTATGGCTAGCAGATATAAGAGCGGTATTAAGCAGCAGATCATCTTCGGCAGCAGTATTTGGAGGACGATATATACAGCTTAGTGTGAACAAAAATTTGGATTCATAAAATATTTTTAGCCAAGCAGACTCCACTGACCCTGTATTATAAGATTCATCAGAAACAGCTGTGAATCTTATTCTAGAATCAAGGTAAACAGCAATTCCTCCACCCTTCTTATGTTCTCTGTCCTTTCGAAGCAGTAAATAATTAGGCAGAGAGTAAAGAGCATGAGGAATGTTAGGCTTCATCCAGGTTTCAGTAATTATTATAAATGTAGGTTGCTTATCGTGTACAAATTCAGTGATTTCATCAAATTTTGTGGAAATTGCAGCGTTATTAGTGTACATAAAGGATATATCGGTAAGAGAATCGTGTGGATGTTTTAGTTTTTTGACTAGACAATGGTTGGAATCTCGTTAATGTATTTAATAATAATATCAGTCTCACCCTTGTCCTTGCGCTCTTCTAAGGATTTAACAACTTCATTGAGGAAATTCCGCTGTACTGGTGTCTCATCAGCTCGAACTCTGATTTGACTTCCGGCCTGTACCAACCGTCTTTTATGGCGAAGTACTTCCCTTGCTTCAGATTTAGTTTCGAAGCATATTTTGATTGGACGGGGCTTTTCTGAGAATTTTCGGCGGAACACTCGGATACCAATTTTAGCGTGTTAACGACGATCTCTTCATCCTTAGCTTTTTGATCAGAATAGTTACTTGCTTCACTTTCTGGAACGTTAAACATGATAACATTCGAGGCCCTTACGGAGCGTTCGCTTATTTCTCTGATAGCGTTTTCCGTTTTTTCCGCGGAATTTACACTTGTGGCTTGAAGTTTTTCTTCGAGTTCTTTGCAGCGGTTTTCGAGAGATTGTACTTTTTCCTTGTAGAGCCGATTCTCCGCTAAAATTGTTGTTAGTGTTTCATTGATTGAAAGAATGCTGGATTGGGGACACGCTTGTTGGCTAAGAAGTAAGTCCATTTTCCTATTCATTTCCAGAGCGAAATTTTCGTTTGTAGAATGAGTAACGGGGTTATTTTTGGAAGACTGGTTTGTTGTTTTTAAACAAGAGTCACATTTCCACGAGTTTCTGCCTCATTTCGCGAAAATATCCTTCATTAATCTTCGCACATTTCAAATGATATACACCATTGCATGACCGGTACAGAATATGGTGTCGCCATATCTGTCCGTCATTGAGTTGCATTTATTACATTTCGACATTATCAATATGTAAAAAGTTGAAAAATTAATTATAAATGTGCTAGATGTGTTAGAAACTGGTCTCTATGATTATGTTAAGTGCACTCCGTTAAGTTCATTATGAAAACTAATTATAGTTATTTTACTTGGTAATTTACTTTTGCCGCCAGCTCGAATCTTCCGCGGTTCCCAATATAGGTGCTGCGGATAAAAATGATTTATTAGGTGTAAAGAATACTTTTACCAAGTGAAATTTCATTATCATCAAGTATAATATTTTTCGACGAAGGTTCTAAACTATAAACAATCATATCGAAAAAAATGTTGATGTATTATTTGAACATTTCTACACAAAACTATATAAATATAAAACATGTTTGAACCCACAAATATATTTAAAAAATTACAGAATATTGTTGTGTGATACCTATTATTAAGTTATTGAGCAATAACATTTACTATAATTTTTTCTACAATCAAAAATATCTTATTAGATAGATAAAAATTCTGTGCAAAATTTGTTATATAAATTGTCACTAATTTTATTTCAGATTGTTATTTTTCTATAAGTAACTAATAATCTCTAGGGGTTGTACGTAGCGTTAGGTATATTTTATGCTCAAATTTCAATCAAGAAACTTGATAAAATCATATTCTTTTCATTATCCTAAGTCAGCGATTTCCTTTCTGTAGTACAAAACTAAATAAAATTTAAAATCAAAATTGCAATTTAAAAGTAAATAAAAATAAGGTGTTTTCATCTTTTTCAATTATTATTAATTTTTTATTAATGAAAAAGATTAATTTACTATTCATTATTATCTCAGGGGTGTCACTCCTTTTCCAAATAATACTAAGTATGTTCCGTAGACAAAAAGGTTAGAAAACACTGATCTAAGTATTAAAAGCTTTCATTTAATACCTTAAATTTTCATCATCATTATCGTTCATAGATCAGACGGCGCAGCATATTCCGACAGCCATCTCTTCCTTGGCCTCGCACTCCTCTTTGCTCATACAGCAACGGCTGCTTGGGAATTCTGTAAGTGGGCATTTTTTTCAAGATGCAACAAGTTTTGTCGGTATGTTCTTATTTTATCCAGCAAAGGAGAGATGATCAATTCTTTCCTTATTTCTTCATTGCAAATATGGTAGTCTGCCACATCCTTTCTCGGCCCCTAGATTAATTAATTTATTTGTTTTCAATAATACAAAAAATTTATTTCTTTCGATGATATCAATAATTCCGTGCGTACTATTCCGATTTGCATCAACTCTATTTTTATCAGATTTTTAAACCAACCACAAGTAATAAGTGTGGGACAAATATTTTTAGAAATATTTTTACTAAAAATCCCGTCGAAAAAAAAAAAGTAGGAATAAATAAATAAAACAAATATTTGTTCATTATTCTAAATTTCAAAGATTTTTCTTTAAACACTGAATTTGAAAAAATAATAATTGTGGCGCCCGCACCGTTCCGGTTCAAAAGAGAAAGGTGCCGGACGTCAACATGGGCAACGAAAAATATTCGTGTGAACCCCCCCCCCCCGCACGTGACGGGAATAAAGAATTGTACAGGAGGCGTAAGATGGCTGTAGGCGCACCGAAAGACCTCAGACTAATGAGAGAGCTGGCTAAAAACAGGCGAGTAACTCCAGTGCAGTTCGCGAATACAAAAAAGGGAGACAGGTAGGTATAGACGTACTTCACTTCAAGGGGTTACTCTCGAAGACTTACACAAGTTGGAATGATGTTAGCCCTCGGAACATATAGGTAGAAACGGCGAGGCCCACAGTGTGAATAAGGAGGAATAAACGACCACCAACCTCTCCTCTTGAGTCCCTAAACAAACGAGGAACGTACGGGCTGCACTTGAGTAACCGGAGAAATTATTGAATTAATGTTACTAACAAAATTTAAATTAAGAAAAAGTATTGAATTTATTTTAGCCAGTCTCATTCGAATATTACCATAACAGGCGTGATAGATAAAATAATTTACAGAAATTTATGGATCACCCGGTAGACGTGTGATATAAATTCTACAATTTTAAAGGTGCGAATTGTAGTCGAAGCACACATAAATTTCTGGGCGTAGATAGTTTCTCCCCGACACAACCAAATTACATTGGGGTGAGAAACTTAAGACACAAAAATTATTCTCAATTGTAAACGGTTATAAATATACAGTATTTACAAAAATATGTACTAAACTGGTACATGTGAGCGAACCAACAGTTTGTATATAACAAAGAAAATATTAATAGTTAATAATGAATAATTAAACCCTAAAATACAAGAAATACGCAAATATATACAAACTGTTGACTAGCTATGGCCAAACTGGCATGCGTAACAAATAAGTTAACCCCCAATTACAAATGCAACAATAGAAATACAATAAATGGGCAGGTTAACTAAATGTAAAACAATTAGTAATAAATTATCTAAATGAAAATATAAAGAAGTACGCCACTGGTGTCGTCCGAAACACGCTGTGGGTACACAAGTAGTCTCAACCGACTAGAAATATGAAATTAACAATAATAAATAAATAATATTTAAAGAATTAATAATATTTGAATTTAAAATGTATTTACAACACTAAATACATTAAAAGATGCCGTAAAAAACGGGCAATCTGGTATGGGGTATCAGATACACCCACACACACAAAAATTTAGGGGTTGAAAGCTCCTAAATGGCAAAATATAAACTATCCTTTGTTCAAAACACGTGGTTTTGGAAACAAAGGAGTTTGTGATTAAAGTGAAAATAAATGTGATTTTCTACTTACACGTATCTTATTTACAAATAAGATTGAAAAAGAGAGATACTTAGGTGACCGCTGAGGGTGTAGAAAATCCCTTGGGATGCAGTGATCCAGGAAGAATCTGGAACTCGTCCGAAATTCTTCTGGTTTGCTGGCAGGTAGCCAGATAATCGCGCGGATTATAGGAAGTCAGAGATCCGCAAATCTTCTGACGTTATTTGGCGCTGATAGCCCACAATGTTCGAAAAGAACGCAAAAAATCACAAAACACCAAAACTTCGAAGTTCACTCTCACAAGTTTGCTTTTATAATAATTTTTTTGCGGGAGAAAATGAACGCATTACGGAGACCGACCAGTTCAAACCTAGGATTCATAGGAAATATTCGGTCTCGAAAATAATATAAGAATATTATACCGGGTGTCTGGAAAATAGCGCACAATATTTTCCACCCAGGTAATAATATTTTTGTTTGCGCTCCACGGGCGCAACAATAATAGTTTTTCAACAATACAAAAACATTAAATACGTAGTATTTCGCCAATGTGCTTAGGTACTCTTAATTTTTTTAGTTTTATAAACCAGCTTCTTTGGAGTATATCAAATTTGGTGCTGTGAAAACTGTGCGAGATTGATAAGCCGAAGGTTGTGAGTTCAAGTCCTGGCTGTGGCATATAATTTTATTTTTAGCCTCACACCGAAAGGTAGAGAGGCTAAGGATTAAGTAAAGTAAGTTTCTTTGGGACAGAGGATGGGGACAACATTGTTTGGCACATTTTTAGGAAAAATTGCAACAAATATATGTATATGTTTATAAATTACTTATCTCATTCCTTAATATTCGTTTCATGACAATTCTAGCTTGATCCCAACTCGATATTAAAAATAAGCATAATACACATTATGTATATATTTTTCTAGCGATCTATTTTTTCGGAGCCTAGTATTTCTCTTACATTTAAATATCTGTATTTGCATGTCAAATTTCAACTTTCTAGGTCCACCTTCAATCGAAATCGTGTTCTTACATCATGGAAATGTTAGATCTGGCGCATGGATGACCCAAGAAAAATTTTAACAGCTCAAATGGAAACTTTTACCATATCCGCTCACCAGATACCTATTTCTACATCTGACTACATTTGTTCAGATCATCTCTTAAAATCAGTTCAAAATTTAAATCAGAACGTATTAAATCATTTTATGTATTAGTCTAGTGCAGTGATGGTGAACCTATGGCACGCGTGTCACTGGTGACACGCCAAGATATTTTGAGTGACACGCATCGTTTACGGACGGGCTTTGGCCTTGAACAGTGGTGCCACAATTTTTCCCTCTACGTATTTTTGTGAGAACTTATTCTCGGCGTTAAATAATATTAAAACCAATTAAAGAAACCGACTGACAGATGAAGTTAGTAGTGCTTGCTTGGGCTTGAAGTGCACGAAATACCAACCATCAACTGAAGATTTAACAAATGCAATTCAGCAACAAAAAAGTCACTAATGTAAAGAATTATTTGTTTTTGATTTTTTAATAAAGAAATATATCAAAAATATAATTATTTTTTTACTAGGGCTGCAATTATCACAAAACTATGGATATTTCTAGACGTGATACTCTACCCGAGTTAAGCTAAGTTTTTTTCCAAATTTTGACACACTGAATTCAAAAGGTCTCATCACTGGTCTAGTGCCTACGTTGAAAGATACTGCACTTGATGATAATAAAATGCCATTTGGCACACGTGTTCCTTATAAAAATTAAATCATTTTGACTCGCAGCACCTATTTGTGAATCGAGGCAGATTCAAAATGGCGGCGAAAATAGCGCGCCAATTACGATAACGATAACTATTTTTTATGATAGAGCGAAATAGCTAAGTACATATTTGTACAATGGACATTTAGCTACAATTTGCCGCGTCATACGCGATTATTCGTTATTTAGTTTGCAAGATATCGTCCATAATTCATTCTCAGATGCAAAAAAGTGATTTCCGAAATGGCTTGCGAATTTTGTACGATATGGCTCCTTTTCTATTAATTTAATGCCGTAGATTACGAATCTGTTATCAAAATGGCGAAAATTTAAATTTTGATAGATTTTTTTTCCCAAATTCGAGACATGATGATATACTCTATCACTGCAAATCTGTGCATATTAATATTTTGTTTCAATTCTTCCTAAATCTGTAGGGAATATACTTCGCTACAAGAATATGTACAGAATTTTTCTCTGCGGAGCGCCGAAATTAATGTAACGGCCGAAATGTGTACAGATAAGGTCGGGCAAGTAAAAACATCGATGCTGTGCGCAAAATGATTGAAGAAGATCGGCATGTGACTTACCGTGAGATAGAGGCATCGTTTGGCATATTGCACACTGCAATACATTCCATTTTGCATGAACATTTAGCTGTGAAAAAGATCTGTTCCCGATGGATTCCGCATAATTTGACCGAAGCTCAAAAAAAGACTCGTGTTGACTGGTGTAAGGGAATGCGAAAAAAATTAAACCTAGGCACTGTAAAATCTGTATATAACATCGTTTCAGGTGACGAAACTTGGATTTATTCATATGAACCGGAAACTAAGCAACAATCCACTGTTTGGGTCTTCCAGGATGAACCGAAATCCACAAAAGTTGTTCGTTCACGAAGCACTTCCAAGAAAATGATCGCTTATTTCTTCGGTTGTACTGGACATGTCGCAACCATTCCTTTAGTTAGAGGATCGAAGAACAGTTAATGCTGAATGGTATACAACAATTTGTTTGCCAGAAGTCATCGATAAAATCAGGAAAAACAACCAAAAACGTAGCATCATTCTTCATCATGACAATGCAAGCTCCCACACAGCACGTCAAACAATTGATTATTTGAAGGAGGAAAACGTCGAATTAATTCTCATTGCCCGTATTCACCTGATTTATCCCCTAAAGACTTTTTTGTTCCCCAATGTGAAACAAAAAATGCGTGGATCACCCCAAGAAGCTGTTATACCGAGTGGAAAAAATGTTTCGAGAATTTGTTTGAACGCATGCAAAAGTGTCTTAATAAATCTTAAAGGCGAATATTTTGAAAAGCAATAAAACAGTTTGTTCAAAAAAAAAATGATTTCTTTCTTTGTTTTTGTAAAAACTTAAAAGGCAGCCCTCATACTTATGATTGAAAAGGCTTAATAACGGAGTGGTTAACTAAAAACAAAAATTACGTAGTAATAATTTTTAATTATTCTTAATTGAACATATTATTAATATTTATCACTAGCGAGAAAATTCTGTAAAAATTATTTGTTATTTTTAATTAGTTGCCTTATTGTCATTTTCCGAAGCTGCACTTTTTGTACTGCGTGTATATTCAGCACTTTTTAATTTTTACCAAATATCCGGGACAAAATGACAAACTGGCCGGGACACCGGGACCATAGCTTCAAACCGGGTCAGTCCTGGTCAAAGCGGGACGTATGGTAAGCCTAACAATACCTCCCTTATATGTATGTAGCGGTTAGTAAAAACTTAATCCATAAATCTTAAGCGTAAGAAAAAACTATTGAAATACTATATAAAATTTGAACACATTTGTCGTCTACTGGACGTTCTGAGACGGAGGCTTTGGCAGCTTTTTTTAACAATCCGTACTTAAGCCAGCGATCCATCGAAAAATAATCGCAGCAAAAACAAATAAATAACACTGCACCACTATGACTTACTGACTTCCTGTCTGAATTATAAAGAATATAGGTAATTCATATTCCCATTGCATGAAACGCCACAACATCCATTATCTATTATTTGGCAAATTTTAAGGAATTTGTACTGTATTATATGCCCCTCATATAATATATCAGCCTTGTAATAGAACAGTCCCTCAGCTGTATATTTGTATTTCATAATGGTTAAAACTTTTTCAATGACTAGTTGAACTATTGAGATTCGAGTGTCTATTAACATTTATTGGGGGCAATAAAATATAACTGTAGTGGCTTTTGTTATCTTCAGTAGCATATCATTTCTGAGTGAAACGTTTGTTTTGAAAAAAAAAACACTATTTTCACATCTGATCACATTTATTTTATTTACATTTCTTGGGATCACCTTCAATAATATGCTCTGACAAGGTTTCGACCATCCAATAAATTTTCTGTCTATGGCTGTCTAATGCTGAAACCGGCGCTCAAGACGTTAAAAGAAGACCGAAGCATGATGCCGCGTTTACATTCTCGCCGTGTATAGGTATATACATATACAATGGGGAACCCCAGAAAAAAATAAAATGTGTATCGTATCGCATAACTTTAAATTTAGATTTTAATTTTTTAGAATTTATTTTTATTTTGTCCAATTAAAATTTAGTTTAGTTTATTTACCGGACTATAGTGTATCCGGACTGATCGAAGCCGGACTATGCGAGGTATTGGTGTATTATTAATAATAATATAATAAATTAGTATTATTCACATTTTACTCTGCTAAAACAACGATTTTTTCTTAACAAAAAAAATATCTTATCGATATGTTCAACAGGAAAAAATATAAAAGTGTTTCGTTCTCCCCAAAAACAAATTTCAAGGGTGTTTAACAGCTTTTGCCAATGGACTCGAAAACTTCTAGGACTCGAAAACTTCTAGGACTCGAAATGAACCGGAGCAAACCAGAACGATGTTCCGGTTCTCGATATTATTGAACATATTGAAATGTTGAATTGTTTAATCACACAATAATTTTGAAGTGACACTCCGGTTCGTGGAATTTTCAAACTTCGAGCTCTGGGCTACTTCTGTTGAAGGTATATGAATTTATGTGAAGTTTGTTAGTGATATGTGTGTAATCCGCGACGTTTGAAACGTGTAGTGCAATTACTCGGCATACTATATAAACACATTATAGTTTATAATAGTCATTCAGTTATATATCCGTTCATATGACATATATCCTGCTATTGCTACTTCCTTTCCCGTCGGTCGCTGGTCTCTTGTCCTCCCGTCAGCGTCAGCCGATGATAGGGAGAGTCTATCGGCTGCCGGCCTCGACTCCCGGCCCCGGCTCCGGGCCCCAGCTCCCGGCTAGGCCATACCTAGCCAGTTATATGCCAGGATGTGGCACATAACAGGGAAGTGTGGTGCTTTTACTGGCCTCTCGTGCTTCTGCCTCTCGCCAACTCTCTCCCTCTGCTTTTACTCTCTGCCGCACCTACACCTCCTACATCGTATTACTTGTTTAAACGCAATGCTATTTAGATCGTGCTCACAGATAATATGATTTGATCATTTCATTTCTTCGCCTATCATACCATACCGTATCGGTTGTGCGTTTTAGAGGAAAAACACTATGAACAGCTATGAAATTTAGGTTTATACGTTTTAAGAGTACCTGTACTATTTTGCAGGTGTTAAAACAGCGTACTCTTACTATTCACTTATCGAAACCGAATGAACTCTTTTTAAAAATTTGAAATTATAAAATAAATAAATCAGATAATGTAATAAGGCTTATTTTCAACAACATATATCTAACATTAGCGGTACGTACATTTTACATAACAAATCGCAAGCAACGGCAAGCATAACGAATAATAACGCTGTGTAGATTTATATCTGCTCATGGGGAACAAAAAAGACATTAGTCCAACTGCGAAGTAAGTTAAAATATTCATTCAATTAAATCTTTATATTTGCATTATAGTTTTTATCAAAGTGCTAATCAGAGGCCGATTAAATCTGCTGGAGACCCCTGATTGTAAAAGTTGATGAGGCCCCACCAGAAATTCAAGTGAGGAAGGCATAGTGAAAAATTCAAAAATTTCAAGAAGGTAGCAATATATCTTATTGCCTCCCTCTAGCTTTAATTATTTATCTCTTTGATACTTGTTTATTACAAAAAGTATTTCCAATATAGATAGTTACCTACTTTAATTTGTGATATAATTAGATTTTTGTTACTCTAAGCTCGAGCGCTCATTAAAGTAACACTGATAGTAATATAGCAATGATCTGATTTGAATACAGGGCTCACTGCTGTGATAAAGTTTAGTAACAATAATATCCTCGGACGGAGAAGACGTCTGATTTAAAATGTTAGATGTATAGTTATTGATATTCAGTTAAAGTTATTAGTTATTATTAGGTAAAAAATTAAGCAATTTTAAAAAATCATATCATAACAATAACATAACTTTAACATTAGTTAAAATCACCGTTTACTGTTTTACTTTTAAAATATGGAAATTGCAACCGCGATTATCAGATTGCGAATTGCTATCGTTACCGTTTGAGCTATTTTGAAATTAATAATTGTGAAACAGCAGGCGTATAATCAGCAGAAGAAATACTCCAGTACATTGGTTACAAGCTACTGCTGCGCAGCCTATAACGTTATAGGCTGGCATTATAGGCTGGCGCTGAATCTTGCTAGAAGCTCCAATGGTGACCTACGAAGAGAGAGTTGTTCCGTTTTTAGGGTTTTGTAGGTATGAACACATAAAACCCTTATAACTTCACTCATGTGTCTGTCTGTCTGTACGGTAGAAATTGTAGCATAACATAGAAAGTTGAAATTTGGCATGCTTATACAACTCACTTTTAGGACTTATTGACCCACATTTAGGAAAAATACTGAGTTCAAAAAAACATTTAACAATTATGTATTTAATAACAAAATAAATATTTTTAAAAATTTTGAGTGGCATACCAAATGAAACCTCTTAATGCGTGGATCAACAAACAAATTTTTATTTTTGAAAAATAATATTTTTTATCTGGTTTTTGCCAAAAATGTGTCAAAAAATGTTTGTCCCCCGTGTGTCGTTGATAAAAAAAATGTTTTTTTTTTTAAATTTATTGTGTGGTATCAAAAGAAAGATCTAATAAGACGTAGATTAAGGAACGGTAGATAGTTTTTTTAAATTCGTTTCTTTTAACACGATTTTAGCCGAAAATATGCTAAAAAAGTTCTTTTACCAAAGTCTTGCACACTTTTACCAAAAAGGGTTAAACTAAAAACCTGTTGATTATGCTTTTGAAAAATATGGCTGTTTTTGTGTTTTTGACAAAACCAATAATTTTTTTAATTCATGGCTAAATTATGGCTAATAATGTTATGGATTTTTTATATTTATAGCTAAGATAGTGCATTTTTTTTAAATTAAAAATATGAAAAAAATATTTTTTTTTAAATAGTTGCGAACCGAGTTACACACACCATACTATACTACACTTCGGTTCAGGAGTTTTCAGTTATTTTATTATACTATTATACACTGTGAATTAATCTATTTTTGAATTACATTAGATATTTGTTTTTAAAGTATCAAAGAGGAATAAATCATTTGTAGTAATTAAATACTTATAAATCAATAATACATTGTTAACAGTGAGAAATAAGTTTTAGAAATTGAAAAAAATTAAGTCATTTATAAATATATTTCTTATTAATCTAATGAAGACTTGAATGCGAAGCAAATGCAGAAAAAAACGAAGAAAAGTGATTATCAAAAAACTGTTGATTTTGATGTGATTTTAGAACAAATATTCCTAGACATTCTGTATTATGTTGGCTTCTTACACTTATTAAATACCTACAAAACCCTGAATTGTGTGAAAATTCACACTTCACATAAATTTTTTAACTATTTTTAATACGGTTTCTATAGTCCGTTCAAAGGTGAGTATGCAGTACAGGACATATGGAGTAGTTCTTTTTCATGTTCTATAATGGGTTTACACAATGACGCTATCCTTTTCTTGCTTGTCGACGTTGCCAGCTCTAAAACGCGCTGATCTGTGAAGACGCAGTATTCTACAAATGGTCATTTGTTTATGTTGAGTGTTATTTTGAGTTTTATAAGAGTTGATTTTTGTAAATCATACGAGTTTTTCACATTATTATAATTGACACATTTGACACTTTTACGACATTTGGCAACACCACTCCCATTTGCCATAAGAGCAATACTGCAATCTCACCTTTGAACGGACTATAGTAGACTTTGACCGACGTTTTTACCCCTCTTGTAAAAATGAAGCTAAGTGGTACCGCCATAGATCTCTCTCTATCAAACCATAACTGAAGCAGACCACTCTAGATCATCGGGACGAAATCCTGAATTTTTTTAAAAACTTTTGTATGGGTAACCTTTGTAAGCAAAAACCAAGTCGATATTTCATTGGTCCTAAGAGATATTGAGGAATCCCTTAAATCATATTTGACCCCTTTTTAGCCCCTTAGAGGTCGACTTTCGAAAAAACTCTTCTTAGTGGGTGCTTACGTCATGGAAGGAATATATTTTGCGAATTTGATGTATCTATGTCAAAGCAACGTTCTATCGAATAAAAAATATCCATTAACCCCTTTAAGGGTGAATTTTAAAAAACTGTCAAAACCATTGCGAGATTATTTTAAAAGACACCTATTTACCAAAAAGGAACTCAACAAATACAGGAAATACGATGGGATGCATAATTCACCACAATTATAGATTAACCCCTTTAGGGGTTGATTAGGACAAAATTCTGAAATTAGTTTTTCGGTATTTGTATGGGTAATCTTTGTATGCAAAAAGCAAGTCGATATCTTACTGGTCCTAAGAGATATTAAGCAATCATATGACACCATTTTTCACCCTTTAGAGGTAAATTTAAAAAAAAAACTGTCAAAACCATTTCGAGATATTTTAAAAAGACATGTGCCAAAAAGTAATGTTGCAACTAAACGAACACAGAAAATACGACGGAATGTAGGTATAATCCACCCCGATTGTAGATTCATCCCGATCGTTGATTAGGACAAAACCTGAAGTTTTTCGGCATTTGTATGGGTAATCCTTGTAAGCAGAAACTAAGCCGATATCCCATCGGCCTTAATAGATATTAAGGCATCCGTGAAATCACATTTCACCACTTCTCAACCCTTAGGAATTGAATTTCGAAAAATCCCTTCTTAGTGGGTGCTTAAGTCGTGGAGGGAATATACTCTCCAAATTTCAAGTTTCTAGGCTCAGGGGTTCGGGCTGGGCGGTGATGAGGCAGTCAGTCAAGACATGGGTTCTTACCTCATACTGAGGAATGTACTCTCCGAATTTCTTATTTCTAACAAAAAAATACTAATTTATCCTTTAGGAGTGAAATTTAAGAAAACTGTCAAAACACATCTATGCCAAAATGGAATGTTATAACTCAACAAATGCTGGAAATACGATGGGTTCTATAATTCACCCCGAATGTAGATTCAACCCTGTAGGGGTTGATTAGGATAAAATCCTGAAATACATTTTTCGGCATTTGTATGGGTAATCTTTATAAGCAAAAACCAAGTCTATTCTTATTGATACTAAGAGTCATTAAGGCATCCTTAAAATCACAATTCCCCCTTTTCACCCTTTAAGGGTGAAATTTTAAAAAACTGTTAAAATCATTTCGAGATATTTTAAAACGACACCTGTGTGCCAAAAAGAAACGTTATAACTCAACAAACACAGGAAATACGACGTGATGTATAATTTACCCCGTTTGTAGAATCACCCCTATAGGGGTTGATTAGGACAAAATTCAGAAGTAAGTTTTTCGGTATTGGAATGGATAATCTTTGTAAGCAAAAAGCAAGTCGATATCTTATTGGTCCTAAAAGAATTAAGAAATCCTTGAAATCACATTTCAGCCCTTTTCACCCTTAAGGGGTGAAATTTAAAAAAAACTGTCAATACCATTTCGAGATATTTTAAAAAGACACCTATGTGCCAAAAAGAAACGTAACTCAACAAACACAGGAAATATGACGGGATGTATAATCTACCCCGTTTGTAGAATCACCCCTATAGGGGTTGATCAGGACAAAATTCAGAAGAACGTTTTTTGGTATTTGAATGGATAATCTTTGTAAGCAAAAAGCAAGTCGATATCTTATTGATTCTAAGAGATATTAAGCAATCCTTGAAATCACATGACACCCCTTTTCACCCTTTAGGAGTGAAATAAAATAAACTGTCAATATCATTTCGAGATATTTTAAAAAGACACTTATGTGCCAAAAATTAATGTTGCAACTAAACGAACACAGGAACAACGGGACGTATAATCCACTCCGATTGTAGGTTCACCCCTTTAGGGGTTGATTAGGGCAATCCTGAAATAAGTTTTTCGGCATTTGTATGGGTAATACTTGTAAGTCGATATCGCATCGGCCCGAAGAGATATTAAGGAATTCGTGAAATCACATTTCACCCCTTAGGAGTGGAATTTAGGAAAATTTCTTCTTAGTGGGTGCTTCCATCATGAAGGGAATATACTCTCCTAATTTCAAATTTCTAGGCCCAGGGGTTCGGGCTGGGCGGTGATGAGTGAATGAGTCAGTCAGTCAGGACATTACTCTTTATATATATAAATAGACTTACCATAGTATTTTTTTTTTCAAACCGGGACAATTTTGAGATTTTGCTAAAAACAGAAAGTAACACCTTCTACGTTAGTACTTATGATTAAAAAGGATACATAATGGAGTGGTTAACAAAAATCAAAATTTTCGTAGTAAATATTTTTAATTACTTTTAATTGAACATAACTTATTATTAAAAAATTATTAATATTTATCACTAGCCTGAAATTTCTTTAAAAATTCGTTGTTGTTTTCAATTATAGGCTATTCCAAACTTTTAAGCGGAACTAAATGGAAATTTCGTTCTTTTAGGTTGTCACGAGGTTGTCACAATTTCACGTTTGGTATGTGAAAATTTAAAATTCCAACAGTGAAACCATGGAAACGAATGACATATATCAAAATTTTTAATACATTTTTCTATATTTTGAAGAAAAAATAAATAAATGGGAATTTTTTTATTAAGAATGACAAAAAATTCAAATGCAATGAAAATGACATTTTATGATGACAATCAATTTAAGCTAGAATTTGCAATGTGAGTATGATTTACAAAGCTTAAACAAAATTACTAAAAGTCCGCATTAATTGATAAAAATTACTAGATTTCAAAATCCGTCTAAACGTTTGGAAAAGCCGTAACCTATAGTTGTCTAATCGCCATTTTCCGAGGCTGTACTTTTTGTACTGCGTGTTTATTTTGCACTTTTTAATTTATACGAAATATCCGGGACAAATTGTGCGGAACGTCCCGGCGTTCCGCACGGCGACGCCGGGACCATACCTTCAAACCGGGACAATCCCGGTCAAACCGGGACGTATGGTAAGCCTATATATATATATATATATATATTTTGGACAGCCAGTTTCAAAACATATTTTTAAATAAAATTTACCCACAGATAGTGCAAAATATATTTTTTGAGATTTGATATTAGTAACTTGAATCAGTTATATATCCGATCCGATCAGAGCCCGATAATTAATTTTTGCTGAAAAGTGTCATAACACTGAAATTTGGTCTCACCTGCCGCCTCGATGCTTTACCCCGTATAAAAGTTACTTAATTATATTCTTTACAAGCTACACGTGCAATGTGTACTAAACATAGCGCCTACAAGCTTAGCGAGTATTCCGCATGTCTTATTTAATGTCTACGTATATGTAGAACAGCCTAACTGCTTGATGGAATAATTACATTGTGAAAAATTATACAATTAAATATCCTCCGTTGTATTTGATTCAAAGAGATTGTTGCATTGTATAGATTCTACGTGCAAGTTGACACGTGATGCACACGGATGAAAGTGGCATTAACTAATGAAACGCATGGGCATGCAGGGAACAGATGGATATTTGATAAAAAAGAAAGCTCCATTTTATGCTGTTTTTTGTTTTGCTTGCCTTCAACATTAGATTAATATCTTACTAGTGTTACCTTAACGCACTTAAAAAAATTGAGATCATAATTCAAACAGATAATTTTGTTGAAAAGTGGCCACTGTACCAAGCTCTCTCCTATTTCAAATACATTTTCACTCATTTTAGTTCACAGTATACTTTGAAACGTACGAGAAATAAATATTAATAACGGAAATAAACAAACAACATCGCACAATACGCGTAGTCATAAACAAATCAAAGTAAGTGACGCCACTAAAATGTGTTAAACTAACTGTTGATAACGTAATGGATGAAATTTGGTTTCAGCACATGGGAGCCGCAAACATATGCGTGTGTTATGTTGCAACGAAGTCTAACTAAATTCCATGATTTCCTTTTCATTAAACAAATAATGATTATAATAATTCGTACAAAAATTCATATTTATGTTCAATTTGGTCTGAAAACACACGTATTTTAGACTAGCTGTGTTTCCCGTAATTCGTATGCTTTTTTAGGGTTCTGTAGGTATGACCAAATCCCTTATAACATCACTCATGTGCAGGAGCGCAGAGTGCGGGCCCGGGCCCCAGTAAAAAAGTCACTGAATTATATTTAGAAGGCACCGAATTATGTCTTACCTGGACACCGAAGAATTTCGCCCGGCCCTACCTTTTCTCAATTAGTTTAAGTTCCGTTTGGCCAGCTCATCATTTACTGTAAGTTTCTTTTTTATTGCTCATTTGCTAGTTAGACTTCCTTTGTTTTTGCTCATCAGAGACTTTGAGTTTCTTCAGTTTCATCTAGTCTGAGTTTCTTTGTTTTTATTTACTTGTCAGTTAATCTTAAAATACCGCGGAATAATCTATTAAAAATAGAGAATGTCCCGTCAAAAACGGGACGTGTAGTCACTTCAATATAATGGTAGTTAAGTGGTAGTTTTTAGAATATATTTATGTTCAAGTTTATAAAAGATATTTTCGTAATAAAATGTATACTCGATGTATATTATTTTTTTTACCACATTAACAAAAAAGTAACTTTTAAATGTGTTCCAATAGAAAAGGCAGAGACGGATTTAACGGCGGGCGCACCGGGCCCCGCAAAACCCAACTTTCCTCTAATGACACCAAGTTTTGTTTCATATGTATAATTTTAATTACTTACAAGTTTACAATCGGCGGTAAAACATGATAGTATGTTTATATTCGCTTATTTATTTAAAAATATGGTTAACATGTGTTTTCCCTGTCTCTCTCTTTTTTTAAGGGGCCCAATATTGTGTCGTGCGCCCGGGGCCTCAACCAACCTTAATCCACCTCTGAGAACAGGTCCATAGAGTTGTCAATAAAATTAGCAAAAATATTGAAGAAAAACAATACTGCTCAGCAGCCTTTCTGGATATATCACAAGCCTTTAACAAAGTATGGCATCAAGGGTTATTATACAAACTGAAAACAATTCTTCCAAACGCATATTATGACATCCTTAAATCTTATTTGAGCAACAGATTCTTTCAAGTAAAATTTAAACAGGAGTACAGTTAACTTTACCCTATAGAGTCTGGAGTTCCGCAAGGAAGTGTTTTAGGACCCCTTCTATACCTCATCTTTAGGTGGATCTTCCCACATCAGACGATACGCTAACTTCAATCTTTGCGAATGATACCGCAGTACTTGCGTCTCATGAAGGCCCACTGGAGGCTAGTAATATGCTGCAGGCTTCCCTTGGCAACATCCAGACTTGGTTAAAAAAATGGAGGATCAAAACAAATGAAACTAAGTCAGTTCATGTCACGTATGCTACAAAACGGAATTCGTGTCCCACAGTGAAGCTTAACAATATAGACTTCCCACAAACCGAATCAGCCAAATATCTCGAAATGCACTTAGACCGCAGACCAGTGGCGTAGCTACCGCAAGGTCAGTGTAAGCAAAGCTTACGGGCCCTCAAGCAACTGGGGCCCGGCTAGGGCTTTGAAAATTTGCAATTAAAGGTAAGACCGCACTAGGCAGAACTACACTGCCCGGCACGACACGGCGCGTCAGAATTTGTGAGAAAGTCACTTAGTAACGATGTGCAGTGCCGCGTAGCGTAGTGCGTGATATGTCATACAAATTCAATTAAATAATATTTGACTGCGTCGTGTCGCGTCGCTCCGCTGCAGTGCAGTTCCGCCTTGTGCGGTCTTACCTTAAGGCTTCGAAAATTTGGCAATTGGGTCATTCCATCTCAAATCACCAAAAAATCACTTATGGCTCCCACTCGACCCTCTCCAAATGCCATGAGATTTTGTAGTAAGATAGCCCTAGACCCCAAATGACACTTTGCAAAATATTAGACCTCAATCTGCTTTGGTTCTTAAATAACAGGGCCCTCGTTCCGCTAATGCGTAAATACCGCAAAAATGACCAACTTTGACCTTTTGTTAAATCACTTCTATTGCCTGTAGGAGTGTGAAATTTGACATACCAGGACAACTTTTGGTGTAGAATAACGTAGTGTAATCGAAAAAGCAGTATGGGTGGCCATTAGCTACCAATCCATGCTAAAATAACAGCCAAATTTTGTCGCGAGAAATTTGGACCCCAATTTGGAGACCACTTACTCATCACCTAAAGGTCTAAACGCCATGATTTTTTGCAACGATGTATAACAAGCACAATACTATGCAGTGCTGCAATAGCAACTCTGTTGTATTCATATGTCCAGAGACGGTCCAATTGAAAGTTGGCCAAAACATTTTTTTGTGCAAAACTAGCAAACTTTCAAGGCAAAATAGCTTAATATGCGTCATTCCCAATTTGATTTTGAATGACACCATTGGATAGAGCAGATTTTTCTGTACAAGAGTAACTTTTATTTAGGTTGGGATCTGAATTCCTAGTTCAGCCACAGGACTCTGAAAATGACATACCTTGGTGCGATATCGAAAAAATCAAATTATGATTCTCCATATCTTCTTTGTGCACTGATCATGACTGCTAGCAAATTGATATCCATACTGATTGGAAAAATTTTAAGCTTCATTGGGTAGAACAATTTTGGGTGGGATTCAGAATTATTATTAAACAAACAGTGCTATTTTAGGTTGGTGTTCTATATTTATCTTTACATATTTGTAGTGTTGTGTCAGCAGGTCAAACATTGCTGTTTAGTTAGTTAGTTAGTTAAAATTTTTAGCGCACAGCAACAAAGGCTATTTGCGCCTAACGCAGCCCATCTAAATGTCTAAGCTACACAATAAAAACAATAAATAAGACAGTAAATAAATAAATAAAATTATGAAAATAACGCATACTCAATAAAAGAAATCTTGCACGGACAAATACAAACAAATAAAATAAAAAGTCTGTTCAAAAAAATGAACAGACTCAGGGTGACGGTAAGAGGCTGTAAAGGGGCCAAGTACCATCGAATATCACAGTCAATAACTAGAACACATTAAAATAAGGTGCAAGACTTCACACATAAAACATTAAGTTCGATTCTGGACATATGAATACAACAGAGTTGCTATTGCAGCACTGCATAGTATTGTGCTTGTTATACATCGTTGCAAAAAATCATGGCGTTTAGACCTTTTGGTGATGAGTAAGTGGTCTCCAAATTGGGGTCCAAATTTCTCGCGACAAAATTTGGCAGTAATTTTAGCATGGATTGGTAGCTGAATAGCCTGGGTGGCTATTTTTTTGATTACACTGCTGTATTCCGCACAAAAAGTTGTCCTGGTATGCCAAATTTCACACCTCTCTGGGCACTAGACGTGATTTGATAAAGGATCAAAGTTGGCCTTTTTTACGATATGTACGCATTAACGGGACGAGAGCCCATTGAACATGGACCTATTATTTAAGAACCAAAGTAGACTGGGCTCTAATATTTTGCACAATTTCATTTGGGGTCTAGGGCTACTTTATTACAAAATTTCATTAGATTTAGAAAGGGTCGAGTGGGAGGCCTTTGGTGAATTCACATGGAATGACCCAATTAAGAATATACCACTTAAAAAAATTGTTTATAAAAATTTTACTATTTTTCCAAATGTATTTAGTTATGTATGCATTTAATTCCAACGTAATTCTATAATTAGACCGATGTCATTTTGCAAATTTTGCTGGATATGGTGGAGGTAGTTTCGAGGTACCGGGGGCCCTTCCTGATGTTTGCCTACAGGCCCAAAAATCGTAGCTACGCCACTGCCGCAGACTAACATGGAAAAAACATATTGCAACCAAGCGTAAACAACTACAGCATAAATTCATAAAAATATATTGGTTAATCCGTAAAAAATCCAAACTACCTCTAGAAAACAAAATTCTTTTCTATAAAATTATTCTTAAACCAATTTGGACTTACGGAATACAACTATGGGGCACGGCCAGTAAATCAAGTATCAACATACTATACAGAGGTTTCAATTTAAAACCATACGAACTATAACGGAAGCACCTTGGTATGTTAATAATAACATCATACTCGGAGACCTCAATATTTCCAATGCAAGAAAAGTGAAATAAAGTGAAAAATAATTAATAAAACTGAACGTACACCCAAATCACCTAGTAAATTTACTAGATAATAGTGCGAAAACGTCACACTCCACTCGAACTATCCCAGGGATTCAGTTATAGTTAAGTTAGTGTAGTGTTTATTATGTTGTATATTCTTATGTACAATGGCGTAACTATAAATTTATCCCCCCGCAAAAAAGTGATGCGCTCCTCAGATTTTTTTAAAAATTATATTTAAAAATTAAATATGCAATGTTTATTTTTTTTTCTTTTTATATTTAGTTAATAAAACACGATTAGGTATATAAATAACATTTATTTTATTCCACATGGAACAGAAAACAGCTTTCGTAAGATAAACGAAAGAAAAAAAAATAACACTTAAATCTATTAATTAATATAATTAACTTATCAGCAGCAACAATATAATATAAGCATGTACAACAATATCCCAAATCAGTAACTAGGTAACTATTTTTGATAAAAAAAAGGATAATGATGAGTAATTGTCTATAGGGTTTTGAAGACAATGATCCTAGAATCTCTGCTCCAAATAATTATTTAAAAAAAGAAGGAACATTGAAATTATTGTGTTAGTTTTGTTTCTTAATATTAATATTGCGTCATTTTATTTTTTTTGTTTTGTTTATTAAATTGCGTCATATATAGTGATTTAGTTTTGTTTTTTAATATACTTTAATGATTAATTATGCTTCGGTACACATTCGCAAATTTGTGTGAAAAGTTACCATGAAGGATGTGCAGCCTACGTCCGAACTCGACTAGGCGACTTTAATATTTTCGAGGGTCACCTAGGGTTGGGATATTTTTAGGAGTCCCCGAGCGAAGCGACTCGCTAAGTAAAATTAGTTTAATCTCCGCGGGGCCCTCTGAGCTCCGGGGTCCCGCGCCTTGCGGGGTTGTGCTCCCCCTAGTTACGCCACTGTCTAAAATGTAACTTAATTGAGAGATATTCATATCCAAATGGTATATTATAGTTCCGTGGCACATTGCGTTGTGCCCCCTTAACTGCGCCCTCCCACGCATTGCGGGGTTTTGCGGACTGTATTTACGCCACTGCTTATGTATTAGATCCATATACCACCTGTCATTTTGTTTGACTGGAAGCTGCCACTGGGCAGTATTCCGATCATATTAATTTAATCACTTTAACACATTTACTCAGAGCCGCAGTAAGGGGTGGGGGGCGGAGGGGCGACGGCCCTGGGCGCATTAAGGAAAAAGGCGCTGACGGGCTTGACTAAGGGGCGCCATTGCGAAGGCAAGGACCTATTTTTGCTAATCACTTAGATTTTGGGAGGTGAGGACCTTTTTTTTGCTCATCACCTAGATTTTGGGAGATGAGGACTTTTTTTTTTGCTCGTTACTTGGGATTTTGGGAGGCGAGGAACTTTTTTTTGCTCGTCACTTGGATTTTGGGAGATGAGGACCTTTTTTTTTGCTCATCACTTAAATTTTGAGAGGTGAGAACCTTGTTTTTATTTGCCAAGGGCGCCAAAACACGGCTTTGCCCCTGGCGCAAGTTTTGCTTACTGCGGCTCTGCATTTACTTATTTTTTCACGAAACATATGGTAAATATGCAAAAAAATAAAAAAAGAAAAAAAAGGGTTCAGTAATGTGAGACAATTTATATAAAAAATCTTCTTATTATTATTTTGCTTTTCGTATAAAGACGGCAACAGTATCTTGCACCCGGGTGGTAAGTTCCCTTGGCGCCTCCTTGTTCCCCCTCCCCCTCCCCCACCAAGGGTTTACGTAGGGGTGATTAGGGGGATGACCCCAACGAAAATTCTAAAAGAAGTAAAATTACTTATAATTACCGCATTTCAAGATTCCCCGCTTTTTCAATACGTATGAATTGCGATGTATGAATTGTGAAAAATCCCTAACATCAATAAAAATGAAGAGGCGCAGTCTAAATTAAACAGTTTACAATATGTATTACAAATTTAGCATAAGCGTCAAACAAAATTGCTGCGGCGCTGATCACAACATAAACCAATAGGATTTTTAAATTTTATGTTCTATAGATACTTTTTTCCAGAGCCGTTACTAGCTTTTCTAGTATCCTGTGCAAGGTTGCAAGAAAAGTACAAAAAAATGGAAATCCACAGTCTGACTTGGACCCAATAACGATTTTTGGTCCCTTTTCGTTTTGGAACTTGTGCCACTGTACCTCCTTAGTTACGGCACTGCTTTTTGCATACTGTTTACTCAAAATACATACGAATACAATCTTTTTTGGAAAATATAGACGAAAATTTAAAGCTTGAAGGCCATCAGTGACTCGCCGCAAAAATAAGGGGTATTATATTTTATAATTCATAAATATATCTGAAACATCGGGAGTGTTAAAGCAATTAACGATAAATTAAAAACATAGAAAAGTATTCTGAAAACTTGCGGACCACTTTCTACCGTTTGAGTTTCTCTGTTTATAACTGCAGAGATATTCATCATCCGGGTGACACTCTTATGGACCGACCTTGGACTCTGTTTTAGTTCTTTGGACCGTTTAGAGATGGCGAGAGAATGCAAAATAAATAGATATGTTACGAACGTAGCCGACTTCTAACGACCAGTAGCTTCGTGTTGTGTTGTTTTTAAGTCGCTGAGTAACTGCCATTATTTTTCTAAAGAAAGTTAGGAGTTAATTAGTTTTGTGTATTTTGATATTATCTTTTGTGTTTTCTTTTGTAAATTATGTTAATGTCTAGATAATAGTATATGAGAAATAAAATATCTCTACTTTTGGACAGTCAGTATTTATTTTCGAATCACAACGTTTCGCTGTTAGATAAACAGCTGTATATCCATTGACGTCATATAATATAGACGCAGCACGCTCTATACCTTAACATTGTTTGTTATGAAGCCAAGACCCTGTGGAGACGAAAGGGGATTTGCCCCCAGGAGTCTAACAAGTTGCCTAACTTATATTTGTTTTGTTAAATTACCGCTAGGATTAATCGTCATCATAGATGTTCTTTGATCGCCATTTTATGTTTACATTTTATTTTCTATTAGAAAAAGTATTTGTATTCTGTACTACGAATACATCGGAAAATTCTTTTAAATATGTACTTTTACTAGTACTTGCCCATCACTGGTTATAGATGTATATCATCATAATTTGTCAGATAATTTTTAATTTATCATTGAATAAATTGTATATCTGCCCACATCAAATTTAGAAATTAACAGAATTGTCCACTTACATTAAAAAAATTAAAGTCTACTAGATTTTAAATGTATGTAATTTAAAAACCTATATATTTGGCTAATTGCCTAAGTATCAAAGACCATAAACGTGAAATAAAAAAAAAACTACTATTTTTTTCATAATTATTTTAAAAATATACTAATAAATTAAGCTTAATTTAATATTATTTATGAAATTTATTTTATTAAAATTTGCAGTTTACTGTTTTAAAAAACATATTTTTACTTTCAATTCTTATCAGCAAAACATGGATGTTAGCAATTAGGTTTTACGACGTATGGTTTATTGAGAAATGACATTACCGTTGGCGGCGCTGTTTTTCAAGGCAATATGGCTGAATTGTCTAGTATTCAGTTGTCAATATACTAACAGGGAACAGGTTAATTTAAGCACAGTACATTTTTATTTTATGAAAATGTATCTATCGACATTCTAACAAAAAATCACCACTAGAAAATATGTAATAATTTCAAACAGTACTACAGTCGCGTAGTACAATATTTGACCACCAGACTGCGTATCCGAGCGTGTCAGTTCTCAATACGTCATTGGATGTATGCAACACGCACAACTCCTCGGTGCATCTTCCCGTTCCCCGCCTAAGAGGGTGTTTGCTTCAAAACACGCCGTCCTCGTTCTGTCTCTATATTATTACTATCTCATTGTGTATATCGAACAGTGAAAAGTTGTGATTCTAAAATAAATATTGACAGTCCAAAAGTAAGTTATTTTATTTCTCATATATTATTATCTAGACATTAACATAATTTACAAAAGAAAACACAAAAGACAAGCTATAGAAAAGGTAAAGCTATTTTGTGTTCCAAAAATAAATAGCTTAGATCTTTTATTTAAATTTATTTATTTAGATTCCTTATTTATACTATTACAGGTTTTTAAATATATGTATTTTTTTGTTTATTGTAAAACTTTTGTTAATATAAATAACAAAATAATGCAATACACAAAAAAATATATATTTAATACAATAATTATAAACCTAAAACTGATTGTAATTCAAATTTAGCGGTTTAGTTGTTTAGTTCACTGGACCGTTGGTAGGAGCGCTGTTAGACGTACTAAATTACAGTGACTGTATAAAGACAGTGTGGCCATACGATGGTCTCATTTTCTATTGGTCGAGCTGAAGTCCGCCATGTTTCTACCAAATTTGTTACAGATTATATATGGTTTATATGTGTTTAGCTTGTGTTTCAACAGATTTAAGTGATATTTTCAAATAATATACGTATATTTAGACGTTTAATAGTGAATATTGCTGTGTTTGTGATGAGTAATGAGTAATGTAGATAATGTAAACTGTGCACATATTTTAAATTGTCACAAATTAAAATTAAAAATAATGAAACGTTTTGTTATGTTTAGGTTTAAAATTGAAGGAAAAAAAAAAGGCTAAATGAACATAAAAAAACATTATGCCAGTAAATCAATGGATGGTTTCACAATTATAAGAAGTATTTACTTTCATTAATTTTAATGTTATTCCATACTGATTTCATTTTATTTTTCACCTGACCATAATTTTAGTTGAATAAATGCATAATTGATAATATATACATCAGTTTTCTTTATTAATATATCATTTATACCATGAGTTCAAAAAGAAATTGCATAAGGGTTGGCTATGGAAAATAAAAGTAATGTCAACAGAAAGCTTTAGAATTAATTTACTGTCTGAATTAATTAAATCACTCTTGTTGTCATAAGTTATTTATTGTTACATAAAGCTTGTAGTATACATTATTTTATTTTTCCATAGCCAACTCTTATGTAATTTCTTTTTGAAGTCAGGGTATATAACATGTTCTGCTTATTCTTTTTTAATATGAAAATATCCTATTTTTTTTTTATATATAAACATGCGTTTTTCAATACTATTTCGAGATATTTTAAAAAGACACATTTGTGCAAAAAAGAAATTTGTTTGTTGTGTGTAACACAACAAACACAGGAAATACGACGGGATGTATAATTCACCCCGTTTGTAGATTCACACCTTCAGGGGTTGATTAGGCAAAATCCTGAAATAAGTTTTTCGGCATTTGTATGAGTAATCTTTGTAAGCAAAAACCAAGTCGGTATCTTATTGGTCCTAAGAGATATTAAGGAATCCTTGAAATCACATGTCACCCTTTTTCCCCATTTGGGGCTGAAATTTATAAAACTGTCATTTCGAAATATTTTAAAAATACACCTATGTGCCAAAAAGTAATGTTACATCTCAACAATCACAGGAAATACGACGGGATGTATAATTCACCCCAATTGTAGATTCGCCCCTTTAGGGGTTGATAAGAACAAAATCCTGAAATTAGTTTTTCGGTATTTGTATGGGTAATTTTTGTAAGCAAAAAGCAAGTCGATATCTTATTGGTCCTAAGAGATATTAAAGAATCCTTGAAATCACATATTACCCCTTTTCACCCTTTAGGGGTGAAATTTTAAAAAACTGTCAAAACCATTTCGAGATATTATAAAAAGACACCTATGTGCCAAAAACAAACCTTAGAACTCAACAAACACAGGAAATACGACGGGATGTAAAATTCACCCCGATTGTAGATTCACCCCTTTAGGGGTTGATTAGGGCAAAATCCTGAAATAAGTTTTTCGGCATTTGTATGGGTAATCTTCGTAAGCAAAAACTAAGTTGATATCTAATTGGTCCTAAAAAATATTAAGGAATCCTTGAAATCACATGTCACCCCTTTTCACCCTTTGGGGCTGAAATTTAAAAAAACTGTCAAAACCATTTCGAAATATTTTAAAAATACACCTACGTGCCAAACAGTAATGTCACATCTCAACAATCACAGGAAATACGGCGGGGTGTATAATTCGCACCAATTGTAGATTCACCCCTTTAGGGGTTGATAAGGACAAAATGCTGGAATTAGTTTTTCGGTTTTGTATGGGTATTTTTTGTAAGCAAAAAGCAAGTGGATATCTTATTGGTCCTAAGAGATATTAAAGAATCCTTGAAATCACATATTACCCCTTTTCACCCTTTAGGGGTGAAATTTTAAAAAACTGTCAAAACCATTTCGAGATATTATAAAAAGACACCTATGTGCCAAAAAGAAACCTTATAACTCAACAAACACAGGAAATACGACGGGATGTAAAATTCACCCCGTTTGTAGATTCACCCCTTTAGGGGTTGATTAGGACAAAATCCTGAAATAAGTTTTTCGGCATATGTATGTGTAATCTTTGTAAGCAAAAACTAAGTCGATATCCCATCGACCCGAAGAGATATTAAAGATTCCGTGATAACCCAATACAAATCTGGAATAAACATGGCGGCTACAGTTCATATGGCCACACTGTCTTTATACAGTCACTGTATACTAAATTACAGTGACTGTATTGGCATCTGACACTACCGATAGAGGCGCTACTGCATTCACATCATGGCTGACTTTGGTAGGATATTTTTGACAGGTTCAATGGTATCTTCATGTGATATTTATTGAAACACACGGGAACACACTCTAAAATGGTCTTTAACTGTCTTTCCACTTCTAAGAACATATTCCCATGCTTGTCACAAACTCGACTATCCTACAACCGTCAGTTTCTCAAAATCTCACTAGAGGCGCTTCAGTTATTGTCAGTTGACAATAAAGACAGTGTGGCCATATGAACTGTAGCCGCCATGTTTATTCCAGATTTGTATTGGGTTATATGGAATAAATGTTAATATATCCTAATATATTATAATATTTCTTAAATTTTTAATAGTTTTACGTATTTATGTTTATATATATTTGAATATCAATTTATTGTTAAGAAAAAACATGTATATGATTCAACATTTATTAAGATAAATATTAAAATTGCCTACCGATGAAGGTATTTTTTTGAAATGTTTGCAACATAAAAAGAAAACAAATGAAAAAAATTTTTAAAAAAGGACATGAAAGGAAGTAAAACAAATATGTTTTTATTATTTTATAATTTTATTTGAGGACCTATAAAAACTAAAACATTTTTTTTTATAAAAACGGGAGTTACATTTTAATTTGAATATTTTAAATTTAAGAAAACAAGTTCAAACAGGACATTATAATTAGAATAAAAAGATAGGGAAAAAATGATGATAAGGTTCTATAAAAATTAGAGAACCCAACATTTCTCTAATTTTTGGGAAAACGCATGTTTATATAAAAAAAATAGGATATTTTCATATTAAAAAAGAATAAGCAGAACATGTTATATACCCTGAGTTCAAAAAGAAATTACATAAGAGTTGGCTATGGAAAAATAAAATAATGTATACTACAAGCTTTATGTAACAATAAATAGCCTATGACAACAAGAGTGATTTAATTAATTCAGACAGTAAATTAATTCTAAAGCTTTCTGTTGACATTACTTTTATATTCCATAGCCAACCCTTATGCAATTTCTTTTTGAACTCATGGTATAAATGATATATTAATAAAGAAAACTGATGTATATATTATCAATTATGCATTTATTCAACTAAAATTATGGTCAGGTGAAAAATAAAATGAAATCAGCATGGAATAACATTAAAATTAATGAAAGTAAATACTTCTTATAATTGTGAAGCCATCCATTGATTTACTGGCATAATGTTTTTTTATGTTCAGTTAGCCTTTTTTTTTCAGCAATTTTAAACCTAAACATAACAAAACGTTTCATTATTTTTAATTTTAAATTGTGACAATTTAAAATATGTGCACAGTTTACATTATCTACATTACTCATTACTCATCACAAACACAACAATTCACTATTAAACGTCTAAATATACGTATATTATTTGAAAATATCTCTTAAATCTGTTGAAACACAAGCTAAACACATGTAAACCATATATATATATAATCCTTTATTTCCCTTGGACCTTTCGGTGTTTTGGGTATTTACTACAATTATAATTACAAAACATATATCTCCTATCAACATCCCAACATCCTATTAAACATACATCACATTTCATTACTTTACATTATAATTTATTTTATTCCATTCTCTTCCCTTCCAGCCATTTCTTCACCCCTCCTCATATCTCCTTTCCTTCCTCCCCATTTCCAGGTAACCTCAGCCCCCATCCTTCCTTCCATTTCCCCCATTCTGCTTCCCACCGGGCCTCTTTCTTCCTTCCTTTACCTCTTCCTGTTATCCGTCCCCAATCTCAATCCTTCTTGCCTCTAATTCCCTCGCCCAGCTCTCCCCCCTTCCATCTTCGTGCAACAGGTCTAATGTGCTCCCCGACCACTCTGTCATCTCCCTACACCTCTTCGCGAGGTGCTCTACATCTTCCTCCTCCTCCCCGCACATCCTGCACATCTTATCCTCCTGTCTCCTCCAATATCTATTTCCTCTCTCTTCATTCCCGCACCTTAGCCTCGCAATCCTCCTAACTCTCCCTCCGGACCTTCCTCTTTCTCCCCTCAAGTAGCTTAGTACCCCTATAGTTCTGACCTCCTTATATCTCCCTGCGCTCCTTGAATTGTTCCACCCCATTCTCCTCCCAGTCCCTCCCCATCCCGTCTCTCCTATCGTTGCGTTAAAATCCCTCCCACTACAATCCAGTCTCCTTCCATCTCTTCTCCTAGAATTTCGTCCAATTCCCTCAGTTTCTCTTTACTTCCTCCTCTGTTGTACATGACTACTCGCCACCCCTCCTTCCCTATCTTCACCCTTCTCTCAACTATCTCCTCCGCTTTCTGAGCCTCTTCTTCATCCATACACAACTCACACCTTACTCCGTGATGATACCCCCATCGCCCTTCCTTTCTTCTTTTCCTTCTTCGCCCCTTGACTTTTCCATACCCACCCTTTCGGTAATTTTTCTTCCCATACTTCCCGTTCCTTATCCTCCATCCATGTCTCCGTCAACCCTATTATCTCAAATTCCTTCAAAAATTCCCAAAACTCTTCATCCTTTCCTTTAATCCCTGCTACATTCCAGAAGATTGCCTTCACTTCTTTCTCGTCCTCCTTCCCACCCCTTCCCTTACCGCTATGCATCTCTTCTACCTCTTCCCCTCTTGCCGAAAATCCCGCGTTTCCTCCACCTCACCCCTTAACTCGTTCCACCTCTTCCATCTCCCATCTATTTGTATTTTCATATATTCCAGCTTCGCTTGTCTGCCTTTTTCCTTTTCTTCTCTCACCATACCCCATAGCTTTTTCTGTATCTCTCTCTCCTTCTTTGTTAGATCATCATCCACGTACAGATTCTTTCCTGTCAACCTACTTTTCTGCCTCATCAAGTCCCTTTTATCTTCCAACTTTTTCAATTTTACCAACCACATTTTCCCATCTCCTCTTCCTATCTCCTGCATTCTCCCCACTTCCATTTCTTTCCCTGTTAGCTCCGTTATCATTCTTTTAATTCCTACCTCCCTATTCTCCATATTACTCAACTCTGCCCCTCTGACTACTATATTGTTTCTCCTCGCTTCCCTTTCTCGCCTTTCATGTCCTATCTCTACCTCTTCCATCCTTTTTTCCAATTGTTTTAATTCTTCACCCTCCTGTTCCCCCGACCTCGGCTTACACTCCTTCTTTTCCATTATTTCTAGCCTTCTTCTTGTGTCCTCCAATTCTAACTTCAGCCCCTTGATCTCTTCCGCCTGCTCTGCCTGCCTCCTACCATATTCTTCACCCATCATCCTTATTTCTTCCTTTATCTCGTCTTTATCCTTTTGCATTCTCCCCAGGATCTCCTTCAACATTCCTTCAATACGGTTCTCCTTTCTTCCCTCTCCTTCCCCCCCCCCGCATTCTTTCTCTTCACTGATCGCTCTACTCCCAACTTTCTTCTTCATCGTCACTGGCGATCTAACTACCTTCCTTGACTTTCTAAACTCTTCCTTTTTCTCCTTCTCCATCCCTTTCCTCATCCTGTCCGTTAGTGCTCCTATACTGTCCGCTCGTGACCGCGCCTGACTATCGTCCATTTTCCTTACTTCGGAGTCTTGCAGGTTGTCTACTTCCCCGTTGCTAGCCTCCGGTGTGTTTCCTGCTCCGATATCAATATCTAGAGTATGTCTTTTGGTCACTAGGTGTCACCAAAGACTAAAACGTCTACTTGCTATTTTTTGACACACTTAACCTCTAAATATTTTACTTTATATTAGATAGAATTATAAAGGATACATTCGGCTTTCCTCCTGGATAGCAATTCTCCACTTTCTCCACTGCTAGTCGCTTCTTCCTATCGCCTCCTCTTTTTCTTTCACTTCACTAATCTTCCAAAATTAACTTTTTCTTCACACCTGTTTTGTCACACAACTTTCGTTACTCCAACTTTCAGCAAAAATGTAAACCATATATAATCTGTAACAAAGTTGGAAGAAATATGGCGGACTTCAGCTCGACCAATAGAAAATGAGACCATCGTATGGCCACACTGTCTTTATACAGTCACTGTATACTAAATTTTTTGGCTGGGAGTGTCCGTTCTTCATTTATGTTCTGTGATATTCATAACGTCTATGTTCATAACAAAGAGGATGTTAGGGGGAGAGTGTTCAATGGAATAGGGAAAAATTGCTAAGCGATATGACATCTGGTGGGATTTTAGCAACTACAGAAATAGACATTCTATCGCGCTTTTTTTATAAAAAATGTTTGCATAATAATATAATTGCATAAAAACAAGTATTAATATTGTAGCAAAATTACAAAAACCATCAATAAACATTAAAATTCACGTTGTTTATATGTAACGAATGTCTATTTTGAAGGTTGCAATTATGCCGAAATAGCTCTGCGATCTTAAAATACTTCCCCTATAGGGATTTTGGAAATCCATACATCAGCGCCACCTTACGCAATGAGAGTTGCGCAGTTTCTCCCACACTTTTTCTGATTGGCTGATTTGAAAAACTTGCTGTGACAAACTTTTCGCTTTTTGCTTACATAAACAAAAATTTTATTTCTCATTGAGCTTGTTTGCTGTTTAGGCTTGAAAACCAAAAGAAATTAATTTTTCTTGTTTGTACAATACAATTTCTACAACAGTATAATACAATAAATACATAACAATTGTGATATTCATTTTACATGTAAGTAGTAATTTTATATGAAATACTTTAAACTTATTAAGAGATAAATTAGTTTTCAGATTGTACATGTACATACATAAGATCAACTTAACCACTGCACAAATACAAGATCACCGTTTTCATTCTGTATATATTTATAAATATATATATGTCTCTGCAGTATTTAATAAATCAGTATTAATTATTTGTGGACTCGTTATTTAACTTAATTATTAACATTTTAAATTATTATTAAGAAAATATAACAATATAGAAATTGTCTTGAAGTATTTTCCAGATCAAAATTATAAGCATTTTGATTATAAAGTATCATTCACAGCTCATGTTTTAATAGATAGTACGTAATTCATAGTGTTAATGTTAACGCATAAGAATGTTAGTTCTACACAAATCCGTATAAGCATTCATAGCTCAAATTTAGTGGATAAGCGTAAGAAAATATTTAACGCATAATGTTAAAGTATCATTCACAGCTCATGTTTTAATAGATAGTACGTAATTCATAATGTTAATGTTAACGCATAAGAATGTTAGTTCTACACAAATCCGTATAAGCATTCATAGCTCCAATTTAGTGGATAAGCGTAAGAAAATATTTAACGCATAATGTTAAAAGTTTGTATATCTCAAACTTCTGACATTAACATTAACATTAAAACACTGACAACTGTCAAAATGAAGGAATATATTATACTTGAAATTCGAATAAGACTTGTGGATGCAGCTTGTGACATAATTATTAGTAAAAATGTTGAAACTAATATTGAAAAATAGATGTGAAGTGAGAATTTTTACATATTTCAGGGTTTCGCAGGTATACAGTGATACATTTCAAAATAGACGAATATATTATACAGGAAATTATAAAAAGACTTGTGGCTGCAGTTTATGATGTACTAATTAATAAATGTGTTGAATCTAATAAAAAATTAATGTGAAGTGTGAATTTTCACATATTTTAGTGTTTTTCAGGTATCTAGTACCCAAGTTAAAGCAGCTATATGTGTGGAACATTTTTTTTTTTGGGGTAATCAAGCCCAATTGAACAATATTTTGAAAATAATGTACCGTTTGTTATTCTATGTACAAAGAGTTTTTCCTTAAAATACTACATGAACTTTTAAAATAAAATATGTATTTTTTCAACAATAAAAAAATTAATCTGACAAAAATTCCTTTTGAACTATTTTAGTTTCCATCAATGTACATTATTGAGATTTTTTTCAGAATTTTAGACCAACACTTCTGGGAAACAAAAGTTATCTTTTTTTTGTGAAATCAAAAAGTTAGGTTAGAGTGAGTAGCTTCAGAAACATTATAGTTATTTTATTTAATAATTAACTTAATAAATATTATTTTGGTTCTTTTTAGAAGTATATTTAATAAAAAAACAATATATATATTTAATAACAAGATATTTTTATTATAAATTGTTTAGTAATTTCTTTTGCGAGTAGATGGCAGCAAGATCGATTTATCTATTAAAACATGAGCTATGAATGGTACCAAAGTTTTGTGACTAGCCACTAACATTATCCATTAACATTATGCACTATGAATTACGTACTATCTATTAAAACATGAGCTGTGAATGATACTTAAAAGTTTGTATATCTCAAACTTCTGACATTAACATTAACATTAAAACACTGACAACTGTCAAAATGAGGGAATATATTATACTTGAAATTCGAATAAGACTTGTGGATGCAGCTTGTGACATACTTATTAGTAAAAATGTTGAAACTAATATTGCAAAATAGATGTGAAGTGAGAATTTTTACATATTTCAGGGTTTCGCAGGTATACAGTGACACATTTCAAAATATAGGAATATATTATACAGGAAATTCTTAAAAGACTTGTGGCTGCAGTTTATGATGTACTAATTAATAAATGTGTTGAATCTAATAAAAAATTGATGTGAAGTGTAAATTTTCGCATATTTTAGTGTTTTTCAGGTATCTAGTACCCAAGTTAAAGCAGCTATATGTGTGGAACATTTTTTTTTTGCGGTAATCAAGTCAAAATGAACAATATTTTGAAAATAATGTACCGTTTGTTATTCTATGTACAAAGAGCTTTTCCTTAAAATACTACATGAACTTTTAAAATAAAATATGTATTTTTTCAACAATAAAAAATTAATCTGACAAAAATTCCTTTTGAACTATATTGGTTTCCATCAATGTACATTATTGAGATTTTTTTCAGATTTTTAGACCAACCCTTCTGGGAAACAGGGTGGAAACAAAAGTTAACTTTTTTTGTGAAATCAAAAAGTTAGGTTAGAGTGAGTAGCTTCAGAAACATTATAGTTATTTTATTTAATAATTAACTTAATAAATATTATTTTGGTTCTTTTTAGAAGTAAATTAATAAAAAAAACAATACATATATTTAATAATAAGATATTTTTATTATAAATTGTTTAGTAATTTCTATTGCGTGTAGATGGCAGCTAGATCGATTTATCTATTAAAACATGAGCTATGAATGGTACCAAAGTGTTTTGACTAGCCACTAACATTATCCATTAACATTATGCACTATGAATTACGTACTATCTATTAAAACATGAGCTGTGAATGATACTTAACACAAATTAAAAACTCAACTTTCAAAATATCTGTATATTTTTTGTAATGTGACAAAAAAATTAATCTATGATAAATTTTATGGAGTTAATTTTATTGTCAATATACAATCATTATATTATTTGAACAGTTAAATTTTTAATTCGTAATGGACCAAATATCAAATTTTGGCTGTAGTAAATAAATACAATTTAAATTTGCCGCTTTTTATCTTTTAGTTCCATACATCCTCACCTAGGCCGCTGAAGTAGTGAGTTTGCACTAAAATACCCGTAATGATATCTCTCTCCGTTCTGTTTCTCTCTGAAGGTTTATTCGTTTGTGTTGCACCAGACTTGTCCAGGACAAGAGCAGCTGACGTCACAGTGTAAGATTCGCGACTGCAAATAACAGTGAGACATCTGGTGGTGACTGGCTAAATTAAACAGAAGCGTATATTTGGATAATATTTGTAGCGTATTGTGCTGCAGTTTATGTGAATTAAGAAGTATTCTAAAATATAGTGACTTAAATACAATGCTTTTTTGCCGAAATATTGTTTGAACAGATAAATATTAAGATAAAACTTCTGACATATACGCTTTTCGTCCGCCATCAGCTGTTGTACGCAGCGCCGCCAACGTTAGTTTCAGTCGCGAATAGCATAGCTGTGGTGTAGTTCAGTGTAGGTTGGGCAACACAAACGAACACACCTTGGTTCATAACCACAAAACATAAATGAAGAACGGACACTCCCAGCAAGAACATTTAGTATACAGCGATTGTATAAAGACAGTGTGGCCATACGATGGTCTCATTTTCTATTGGTCGAGCTGAAGTCCGCCATATTTCTTCCAACTTTGTTACAGATTATATATGGTTTACATGTGTTTAGCTTGTGTTTCAACAGATTTAAGTGATATCTTCAAATAATATACGTATATTTAGACGTTTAATAGTGAATATTGTTGTGTTTGTGATGAGTAATGAGTAATGTAGATAATGTAAACTGTGCACATATTTTAAATTGTCACAAATTAAAATTAAAAATAATGAAATGTTTTGTTATGTTTAGGTTTAAAATTGCTGGGAAAAAAAGGCTAAATGAACATAAAAAAACATTATGCTAGTAAATCAATGGATGGCTTCACAATTATAAAAAGTATTTACTTTCATTAATTTTAATGTTATTCCATGCTGATTTCATTTTATTTTTCACCTGACCATAATTTTAGTTGAATAAATGCATAATTGATAATATATACATCAGTTTTCTTTATTAATATATCATTTATACCATGAGTTCAAAAAGAAATTGCATAAGGGTTGGCTATGGAAAATAAAAGTAATGTCAACAGAAAGCTTTAGAATTAATTTACTGTCTGAATTAATTAAATCACTCTTGTTGTCATAAGCTATTTATTGTTACATAAAGCTTGTAGTATACATTATTTTATTTTTCCATAGCCAACTCTTATGTAATTTCTTTTTGAACTCAGGGTATATAACATGTTCTGCTTATTCTTTTTTAATATGAAAATATCCTATTTTTTTATATAAACATGCGTTTTCCCAAAAATTAGAGAAATGTTGGGTTCTCTAATTTTTATAGAACCTAATCATCATTTTTTCCCTATCTTTTTATTTTAATTCTAATGTCCTGTTTGAACTTGTTTTCTTAAATTTAAAATATTCAAATTAAAATGTAACTCCCGTTTTTATAAAAAAAAAATGTTTTAGTTTTTATAGGTCCTCAAATAAAATTATAAACTTGGCGGCTACAGTTCATATGGCCACACTGTCTTGTATACAGTCACTGTAATTTAGTATACAGTGACTGTATAAAGACAGTGTGGCCATATGAACTGTAGCCGCCATGTTTATTCCAGATTTGTATTGAGTTATATGGAATAAATGTTAATATATCCTAATATATTATAATATTTCTTAAATTTTTAATAGTTTTACGTATTTATGTTTATATATATGTGAATATCAATTTATTGTTAAGAAAAAACATGTATATGATTCAACATTTATTAAGATAAAGATTAAAATTTCCTACCGATGAAGGTATTTTTTTGAAATGTTTGCAACATAAAAAGAAAACAATCTGAAACAAAGTCACTGTAATTTAGTATACAGTGACTGTATAAAGACAGTGTGGCCATACGATGGTCTCATTTTCTATTGGTCGAGCTGAAGTCCGCCATATTTCTTCCAACTTTGTTACAGATTATATATGGTTACTTGTGTTTAGCTTGTGTTTCAACAAATTTAAGTGATATTTTCAAATAATATACGTATATTTAGACGTTTAATAGTGAATATTGTTGTGTTTGTGATGAGTAATGAGTAATGTAGATAATGTAAACTGTGCACATATTTTAATTAAAATTAAAAATAATGAAATGTTTTGTTATGTTTAGGTTTAAAATTGCTGGGAAAAAAAGGCTAAATGAACATAAAAAAACATTATGCCAGTAAATCAATGGATGGCTTCACAATTATAAAAAGTATTTACTTTCATTAATTTTAATGTTATTCCATGCTGATTTCATTTTATTTTTCACCTGACCATAATTTTAGTTGAATAAATGCATAATTGATAATATATGCATTAGTTTTCTTTACTAATATATCATTTATACCATGAGTTCAAAAAGAAATTGCATAAGGGTTGGTTATGAAAAATAAAAGTAATGTTAACAGAAAGCTTTAGAATTAATTTACTGTCTGAATTAATTAAATCACTCTTGTTGTCATAAGTTATTTATTGTTACATAAAGCTTGTAGTATACATTATGTTATTTTTCCATAGCCAACTCTTATGTAATTTCTTTTTGAACTCAGGGTATATAACATATTCTGCTTATTCTTTTTTAATATGAAAATATCCTATTTTTTTCTTTATATATAAACATGCGTTTTCCCAAATATTAGAGAAATGTTGGGTTCTCTAATTTTTATAGAACCTTATCATCATTTCTTCCCTATCTTTTTATTCTAATTCTAATGTCCTGTTTGAACTTGTTTCCTTAAATTTAAAATATTCAAATTAAAATAAAATTATAAAATAATAAAAACATATCTCTTTTATTTCCTTTTATGTCCTTTTTTAAGAATTTTTTTCATTTGTTTTCTTTTTATGTTGCAAATATTTCAAAAAAATACCTTCATCGATAGGCAATTTTAATATTTATCTTAATAAATGTTGAATCATATACATGTTTTTTCTTAACAATAAATTGATACTCACATATATATATATATAAACATAAATACGTAAAACTATTAAAAATTTAAGAAATATTATAATATATTAGGATATAATAACATTTATTCCATATAACCCAATACAAATCTGGAATAAACATGGCGGCTACAGTTCATATGGCCACACTGTCTTTATACAGTCACTGTAATTTAGTACGTCTAACAGCGCTCCTATGAACGGTCCAGGAACTAAACAACTGAACCGCCAAATTTGAATTACACTATCAGTTTTAGGTTTATAATTATTGTATTAAATATATATTTTTTTGTGTATTGCAACATTTTGTTATTTATATTGACAAAAGTTTTACAATAAACAAAAAAATACATATATTTAAAAACCTGTAATAATATATATAAGGAATCTAAATAAATAAATTTAAATAAAAGACCTAAGCTATTTATTATTGGAACACAAAATTACATTATAATTACTGAGAAATAAAATAACTTACTTTTGGACTGTCAATATTTATTTTAGAATCACAACTTTTCACTGTTAGAAATACAGCTGTTTATCTAACAGCGAAACGTTGTGATTCGAAAATAAATACTGACTGTCCAAAAGTAGAGTTATTTTATTTCTCATATACTATTATCTAGACATTAACATAATTTACAAAAGAAAACACAATATCAAAATAAACAAAACTAATTAACTTCTAACTAAAAATAATGGCAGTTACTCAGCGACTTAAAAACAACACAACACGAAGCTACTGGTCGTTAGAAGCAGTGTTGCCAGATGGTGAAAAAGAAAAAATCGTACCAACACTTCAAAATGATCGTATTTTCAAGAAAAAAATCGTACAAACAATCGTATTTTTTAAAAAATAATCGTACAAAAAATTTGCTGTGTAATTAATTTAAAAATTATTAGGTATACATCAGAGATGGGCGTCTACGCGTAAACTTGAATTTTTTACGTCTACGTGTAAATTTACCGTAGACAGCGTAGAGAAGTGTAGACTGTGTAGACACGTAAAATAATGAAAAAGAGGTTATGTAACGTTTAAAAAAATAAAATACCGCCAGTTTTAAGCAGAAGAGGCAGTAAAGAACTCAAATTTAATATTTTTGACAGCTTCCTGATTAAAACAACTACTAACTTTTAATTTTAAATTTACTTTAGTAGTTCATACAGACAGAAATCAAGTAATTTATATTGTCCATAACAACATACGATTTGTGAGATAACATTTTTGGAAACAAGATATGTAATTAGAACTGCATAAAATTGAAATAAACATAAACATTAAAGTAAACTATTTAAACTATTACCATTCTATTATTTCAAATATTACATTTAAACGTACTGCGCATGTACAGTTTACATTCTACATTCGACACGTAAACAAAGGCATATTCTACTTGACATGTTTACGCGTAAAATCTACATTAGTCTACATCATGTATTCTACGCGCCCATCACTGGTATACATATATTTTTCTATTGCACAATCATAGTAGCAGAAAAGGATAAAAAATATATAATACAGCGAAGTCCTTTTTATAAATTTTTATTGAATTAACAAAATACTTAGATAATAATTATATAACATTACCATTTACATATATGTAAACTCCATTTACCGTAACTCTGAAATGACGTCACAGTTGAAAAACTCACCTTGTTGCCAATTCGTAAAGTGTCAAAAAAAGTTAGGTTATATAGAACAACTTGTAAAAATATATTGAAAACCAATATTTCCTATGGAGGAAAAGAATTAATGTAAATTATGATGCACAGCAGTTCTTTCTAACCGATTTGTCGCGAAATTTATGGTTTATATTATATTAAGTGTGTAATGTAGTATTTTAAAAAAAATAAATAAATTTCAGTGTATAAGAATCATCAGAAATATTTGTTTTTAGAAATGTGTCGTGTTCTTTTAATACAATTTACTTTATTTTTTCGCCTGGTGTCACATTGACACAGCGGGTTCGGGAAGCAAACGCGGAGTGTTACGAGTCACACTTTTTAACTCCAGACCGCTCAAATAAACGCGTTTAGACCTTTTCTCGAACGCTCCGAGCTTGCTTTCTACACTCACTAAATGATATCGGAAAGCAATGATAAAGAGTCAAATTTTTTATTATTCGGATAGAAATTTTTGAATTTCAGATGTTAGATACAATTTTGTTTCGAATAATGAATATTCAAATATTATTTCCAGTCGAACAGTTTATTGCCACTAGCTGCAAGTGTAAATTTCATGAGTATGCTAAAATTATTTTTCGATGATAATAAACCGTTCTACGTAACAGACCTGTAGGTTAAAATTACAAAAAAAAAAGAACGTAACAAATGTAAATAGAATATATTTTATTAATCATATATAATATTTGTTTATCGACCAAGATACAAAATTAAATATTGTTTTTGTTCACTTACATTACAAATTATAAAACCTTTTAAAATATACAAACACAATATACAGATAAAAGTACGTAATAGAAATATCACCCATCATATTTGATATCTATTACTCTTTTATGAGTTTTAAAAACCCTTAAAGTTTGGTCTGAATCGCTCTGTAAGAAATGGTAGTTTACTAAGGTACCATTGCAGTTTTCAAAAATTAACTCTACCAATATCTCGAAAACTATTGCTATGATTAAGCTAAAATTTGATATCTAATACTCTTTTATGAGTTTTAAAAAACCCTTAAATTTTGGTTTCAATCGCTCTGTTAGAAATGGTAGTTTACTAAGGTACCACTGCAATTTTTAAAAATTTACTCGACCAATATCTTGAAAACTGTTGGTACGATTAAGCTAAAATTTGATATTGATTGAACGATTTGGGAAGGTTCCATTAGACCACGTCTTGGATCGTCCTTTTTATATTTAAAACCTATATTTCTTAAAATCTTCCAAAGGGAAGTCTTTCCACCATCATACAGTCTCCATTCATGTAATTTTATATTAATAGTGTCGACAGTAACATGCTCCCCTAAAATCAAATTAATTTATTAAGAGGCCTCACGTAGAGATGTTGTATCCTTACTATTACGGTACATCTCATAAATTACATTACGTATCCCAACTGTTGTAAAATTGTCTAATTCTACAACAGATTTAGTATGTGTTCGATTCTTTTTCGGGCTACTGACAGTTTCATTTCTCGCTTGTTGTAATACCATCTTATTTACTTTAGAAATACTGACATATAAAGCAGCTGCAACTCTAAAAAGTTAATTAACAATTATTTGTAGAAATATATTCAAGTGAAAAGACCATAGATATAAACTTATTTTTATATTTACTCACATCTCTGACACATTTCACATCCATTAAAGGTCCACCATTGTCTCGCTCTCTTTCAAAATAATTAATAAGAGACAAAACCATCCTTTGAGCACGGCTACTAAGAGCTTTGGGCATTTTTACTTTTAAATTACAAATATATTTAAAAAGTATAAAATATAACCTCACTTAATTTCTCACTAAACGTCAACCTGACGTCAAAATAACGATTGAACTATCCAATTTAAATCCGACAACATTGTATAAAATTACCAACATAAAATAAATAAATGTAATAACTGAGTTATGGATTGATGTTGATTAAAACATATCATAACGTTGGTACTTAAATAAACCAAGTGTGACGTCATCTCACGTTTATTGTGAATGTAGTTTATACATATATATATATATATATATATATATATATATATATATATATATATATATATATATATATATATAATATATAAGGCAAAGCCGTGTTTTGGCGCCCTTGGCAAATAAAAAAACAAGGTCCTGACCTCTCAAAATCCAAGTGATGAGCAAAAAAATGGCGCCCCTTAGTCAAGCCCGTCAGCGCCCTTTTCCTTAGTGCGCCCAGGGCCGTCGTCCCCTCCGCCCCCCTTACTATATATATATATATATATATATATATATATATATATATATATATATATATATATATATAAATCAGTCTCTTGTATCATTTTGTAAAAATCACATTAATACCTATCACATGCATAAATATTTTTTTTTTTTTTTTTTATTTATTTAAGTGCTTCGGCAGCTTTGGCCATTAGCACTATATAGGTACAAGATTTGTTACATGTATTGTTTTGTATTAACTAATAACTAATTACAGTGTATATGGTACATATATGGTAATTATATAAGGTTAGATAAAGGTTAAGGTACAGAGTGTAATAATATTTTAGAGTAGGAAATTGTAATGTCAAAACATGGCAACATGAGATGTTTTATGTGTCTGAGAATGGGTCACGTTTAGAAGATCTAGATTTGGTGGTAGAGATCAATGTCTGTCAGAAACAGAAGAGTGTTGTGTAATGTTTCTGTGTTGGAGCCTAGTGCTTCTGAGAGTGACTGTGGTATGTTGTGTTTTTGTCTGTAGTGTGCGTATTTGGTGCATTGTATTATGATGTGTTCGATTGTGATTAGTGTATTACACGTGTTGCAAATGGGTGGTTCTGTTTTGTTGAATATGTGTTTGTGTGTGTATAGAGTGTGTCCTATTCTGGCTCTTGTAATGACGACTTGGTCTCTTCTCCTGTCTATGGTCGTCCATGGGACTGTATCTTCTTTTATTTTTCTTAACTTGTTATTTTGCACACTTATTTCTTTCCACTTCTTATTCCAGCTTAATTTGATACCTTGTTTGATTTGGGATTTGAAGTCTCCAGCTGGTATTGTAATGTTCTCTGCGACTGTTGGCTCTGAGATGGAATCCTTGGCTGCTTTGTCTGCTAATTCATTTCCGGCTATGCCGATATGGGAAGGAATCCAGACTATTAAGACTTTATTATTCTTTTCAATTGTCTTGTGGAAATTTTTTTGACATGTCTGAATTAGCTGTTCATCGCAAGTGGTTTTTTGGAGGTTAGATATGGCGCTTAGGGAGTCGGTTGCTATTATATAGTTCTTGCCCCATAGGTTTTCTTCATTAACTAATTCCGATGATTTCCATAGACTGGAGACTTCGGCAGTATATATGCTGGTGAGTTGAGGAAGCCGGTATTTGTGTACTATATTGTTGAATATGACCGCAGCCCCAGTCTTATCATCGATTCTGGATCCGTCAGTGAATATTTCGCTAGGTTTTTCAAGTTCACTACATATCTCTCTGAATAATTTTCGGTATATTTCTGGGTTAGTAGAGTTTTTTTGATACTGGGTTAAGTTTAAGTTGTATTGGGGGGATTTCATGGTCCATGGAGGTACTGGGTGCTGTAGATGTTTGGTTATGTTGAGGAGGGAGAGATTAATATTTTTCATTGACGTTTTTAGATATTTTTGTAGAGGAGTTTTGTTAAGGAGTTTAGGATTTACTGGGTTTTTGAGGATGTAGTGAAACGTTGGTATGTCTGGATTTTTAGCCAAATTTGTCACGTAGTTCAGTGCCAGTTGTGTACCGCGGTATGCAAGAGGGGGTAGGCCGTTGACACAAAGCAGGCTGTCAATAGGGCTAGTTCTAAGGGCTCCTATTGCGATTCTAACTGCATTATTTTGAATTATATCAAGTTTCTTTAATAACTGTTTATTGGCTGAGGTATATGCAATGCAGCTATAGTCGATTTTTGACCTGATCAGGGTTTTGTAAATATTTATCATAATATCTTTATCTGCACCCCATTTTGTGTTTCCCAGACTTTTTAAGATGTTTAAACGTGCCATACAATCCTTTTTCAGTTTATTTATATGAGTTTCCCAAGTTAGCTTCTTGTCAAACGTTACTCCCAAAAACCGTATCGAGTTAAAAAATTTAATTTTGTCGTTATTCATTTTTATATTATAATTTAATTTGGGGATGTGCAAATTTGTGAAATGTATGGCGTTTGTCTTGGTTGTCGAAAACTGGAATCCTGTCTCCTGTGACCACTTTTCTAGTTGCGATACTGCTCTTTGTAGTGTTGACTTTAGATGTTTTAAATTTTTGTTTCTATAATAGATTACTAGATCATCTGCAAAAAGTGATATTTTCACATTTTCTTTGATGTAGGTGGGTAATTTGTTTATAGCAACCGTTCAGTACTACTTTGAAAGATCTATCTTTTAGGAAGTTCGGAATGTATTTTTGAATATTTCCGTGTAAACCGTAGTCGTTCATAGTTTGTAGGATGTAGTGTCGCCATGTAGTATCATATGCTTTAGCTATATCGAAAAATATAGCTATCGTGTGCTGTTTATTATTCATTGCATACTGAATTTCGGAACTTAAGGAAACTATTTGGTCAGTTGTTGAACGACTTCTTCGAAATCCACTCTGTTCTTGGATAAATATATTGTTAGTTTCCAGGTACCACTGTAACCTTTTGTTGACAATTTTTTGGAGTATTTTACTCAAGCAGTTAGATAAAGAGATTGGTCGGTAATTTTCAGGATTAGTTTTGTTTTTTTCAGGTTTTAAAATAGGTATACATATTACTTCTTGCCATTTTCTGGGGTAACAATTTTTCTGCCAGATAATATTATATATTTGTAGGAGATAGTGTAAGGCGTTTTCAGGTAAATTTTTTATAAGTTCATATGGGATGCTGTCTGGACCCGGGCTTGTTTTATTTTTAAGTGTCATTAATACATTTGATAATTCTGTCATATTTAGAGGTTGGTTAATGTCATCATCGTTTCTGTTGTTATGTTCTGAACCTGTTTCTTGATTTTCTGCAATTATTTTATATTCCTTGAATGTGTCTGAATAATGGTCGTTACTAGAATTGTTTTTAAACTGGATTACTAGCGTGTCTGCTATTTCTTGAGGATCTGTAATTGATTTCTTGTTGTGAAACAGAATATTTGTTTGTTCTGATATGTGTTTTCCACTGATATTCCTGATTTTGTTCCATAGCTCTGACGGGGATGTACTGAATAGTAAAGTTTGTTTGAATAGTAAGTTGTTCAGCATAACAGGAATTTTTAACAAATAGCGCTACCCCACCGCTAGCTATATTTTGATTTTGCCTATCTTTTCTGAATGCTTTATATTTTCTTAAGGGGGAGTTTTGATGTTCCAGAAGTCTTGTTTCTTGTATAATGAGATATTGGGGGTTTGTGTCGTGTATGAGTTGTTCTAGTTCCCCTTTATGGGCCGTTACACTATTGCAATTCCACTGTATGAGGTTCATCTTATTTATTTTTGACATCTTCAGATTCTTCTTCTTCGTCTTGTTCTTCATCGTCGTCGATTTGAAGTTTTAATTTATTTGAGAGTCTTGTAAATTTGCTTTTTATTGATTTTTGTTGAAGAAATGGGTATAATTTGTCCATCATGTCGATTAATTTCAGCGTGTCGGTTGTGTAATTTTTAGATATATTTAGAGGGTCATTGCGTATTTTTTTTTTTTTTTTTTTTTTTTATTTGATTTTGATTGATTTGTGTTTATTTCATTTCGAATATGAGCAGTTAATTCGTCGGTGGTTATGTAGTGCGAGGGGCTTGTGGATCTGGATTTTTTGGTTGGACGTTGTTTTGCTATTTTTTCTGTACTTAAATTTGACTTGGGCTGATTTTTATTTTTGTTGGTAGATTGTTCAGTTTCGTCTGTATTGTCACTTAAGTCGGAAATAGACGTTTTTTGTAGAGGTCTTTTGTTTGTTTCAGTTTTTTCATGTTTTGTTAGTTTCGTCTGTTCTCTCAGACTGGTTGTTAGGGTTTTTTTTTTGTAATTTTGTCGAGTAATGTGGGGCTCTGTTTATTTTGTCTGTTCGTTTCTTCTTGAGAATCTTTGTGGTGATCCTGGATTCTGTTGGAATTTGTTTTTTCCTGGTCCGTTTGGCTGGAGTAATATTTGGTTGTTTGTTTGCATGAGTCTGTTTGGGTTCTACAAGCGTTTCTTCTTGTAAATTTATTGGTAATTTTTGGTTTTTGCTAAAATCTTTTCCTTCTTGTAGTTTCTGGTTGAGATTTTGGTGACTGGTACTTGGTTGTGTTAGGTTGTCTTCCGTTATATTGGGATGATTGGTTGGGGGGGTTGTCTCCAGGCTTGTCTGGGGTAGCATTATTTACTTACGTGGGCGTGACTGTTTCTGAAGTAATTTTGCATTCAAACATTCGGTGACCTTGTTCTTTACACCTAGTGCATATAGGAATATCTTCCGATAAGAATATCCGGTACTCTGTGTTATCAAAATTTATGATAATAGAATTTGGTATCTCAATTTTTTCATTTGTCGGTATGTAAACTTGGCGTCTAAAGCTTAAAATATGTGCGAATTCTGGATCTTGCATACCAGCCCGTAGAAAGTTTATTGGCGATGATGTTTTTTATACCAAATTGTTGTCGAGCATTTTCAATTAAGCTGTGAGGGATTGATGGGTAAACATTTGAAATTATTATTCTTCTAGCAGGATTTACTAATCTTCTTATTTCAAATTGTATATTTTCAATGGTAAAGAATTTGTGGGTGTTGATAAGTTGTTCAACGAGTTTTTCGCTGCTTAGGTACATGCATATTCTGTTGTTAGATATGCGGGAACTGTGAGTGATATTTTGTGCACCTATTATCTTTGCAATTTCGACAATAAATGATCTTGTAGGTATATTTTCTACTCCATTTATAAGGATTGCTAATGATTTTGGTGGAAAAATTGGTTGTTTTGCGTTGTTTTTTAATTTATCAGCAAATGAGAGTTGAGTTGAAGGTTTCTGTACCTCCATTTTGATATTTATGTTTTAATTAAGTATTTTCAATTGTACATATCGCTAGGTGTGATAATTTAGCATGGTAATTCCTATCATTGACAAGTAGCAACACTTGTTACTTAAGTAACTTTAACTTAAGTAACTTGTTGGTTGATAGATGGTGCGCGTTAATTTTCGTTTCTCAGCTGTTTTTGGCAGTTAATAGTGATCGATTTTTTTTAGAGATTTTATAATTTAGAATGAGTGAAGTGTTTGGTGTATTAGTGATAAGGGAAAAATACAGGATTTATACCTTTGTTTATCCCAGAGATATGTATAAAAACTTTATAAATACCTTGAAATTTAACTCGAAAATCTGCAGTGACATTTGTAGACTGTGCACTTGAGGTAAGTCGAGAGAAAAAAGGAAATATTAATTAAAGTAATTGAAAACTAAAAATCACAAAATATTTTAGTAAAATTAGAGTACTCTCAGGGAAATACATATCTCTATATTAATACATTAATACAATAATATATTAATACAGACAAGGCCGATTTCAGTTTGTAGTTCAGTCAGTGGCGCACCCAGGAATTTTTATTTGGGGGGGGGGTAGACAAAAGAAGTGAAGATATAAAAAAAAGGCTCCTCTCTTCGATGACAAAAAACAAAAAGGTCCTCACTTGTAAAATACAAGTGATGAGCAAAAAAAAGATCCTCACTTGTAAAATACAAGTGATGAACAAAAGAAAAGGTCCTTACTAGTAAACTACAAGTGATGAGAAAATTGAAAATGATGGATTCATCGCCATTTTTGTTGGAGATCATTTATCCTCTTAAAATAAAATTAGTTTTTTCAATATTAAATAGTGAAAAATAATTGATAATAGTGAGAAAATTGAAAATGATGGATTCATCGCCATTTTTGTTGGAGATCATTTATCCTCTTAAAATAAAATTAGTTTTTTCAATATTAAATAGTGAAAAATAATTTGTAGTACTATTTTAAATCAATAATTAAACAAATGTATACAATCTGAAAAATAGTTTATACATTTTTGATTATTTATAAGTGTTTTTGGATCATAAATAATAATCAGGTGTTGTCCATAAAGATGATTTTCGCTTGAACAACCAGCCTACTGCTTTAAAAAGATAAGTACACAAATGGATATTTCCTTCTTAATTTCCTTTGTTTTATACTTATTTGTAACAATCCGTGGTCTTTCTTTTGTTTGTTATTTTGTAAGTCCTCATGATAGGCCCCTTGAGGTGAAAAATTTTGTATCCCTGTCATTACTCCTTTAAAAGTGTTATATTTTTTTGTGGTACTAATAGAGTAGTGGCTATAGCGTTAGATCCGTAAATCTAACAATCAGTGTTCAAAACTAGTCACGGTCGTTTTATTTTTTTATTTTTAACTTTTTAATTTAAATTCTATTTTATCGTATCTTATTCTTTCTAATATTTATTTATTTATTATTATTTTTGTAAAGTTTTTTTAATCAAATGTTAAAAGTTTTTTTTATATGTAAAATTAAATAAAACTGTATTATTTTATCACAAGTTTTCGTGTTTCGTGTCTCACCGTGTTTTGATACATTTTGTTAGTAACTACAAGTATCTACTAAATAATTTTTAAAAATGAGTTAAGTTAGAATTGATAGTTTGAAATTAACTGATCTTAAAATTGAACTAGATAAACTTGGACTGCCTAGAAAGGGTAATAAGCGTGAACTAATTAATCTACTCAAAGATCAATTTTCTTCCTCTTTCATCACTATTGGTGAACCAGATAAAATTGAAACTTTGAATTTATCTTCGTGCACGCCTACAAATTGTAATAGTTTCAAAAACTCTCTCACGAAAAAACAGAAGAATAAAAGAAAATTAACTACGATTAATAAATTAAAATCTAAAATAATGAAGTTAGAAAATACTGTTAATCAATTAATTAAAAATAATCGCAAAATAACTAATAATAATAAAAAATTACGATCCAGAGTAAATAATTTAGAAAAGTACCAGATTAAATCTGACTCTAGACCACCAAATATTGTAAACAAAAAAAAGGAATAAAACACCGGATACTGTTGACGATAGCAAAGATGGTAGCAAAGTTAATAATAATTTAAATAAAGTATTGGTACTTGCAGACAATCACGGCCGGGACATGGGCCCTATATTAACAAACCTTTTGCCTGCTAAGAATTATAATATAATCTCTATTTTCAAACCTAATGCTCAATTTAATTGTGTTGTTTTTAATTTGTCTTCCCTGACAAAATAATTTACTTTTAATGATTATGTAATTATCATGGCTGGTAGCAATGATGCCCTTAAGAATGCAATTGTTTATAAAAATATCATATTAAAGACTTTTACATCTTTAAATCATACAAATGTTATTGTGTTAGGTGTTCCTTTCTGGCAACACAATGCTATATTTAATAATAACGTCTTCAGATTTAATTCTTTTCTTAATCAAATAATTTTAGAACGTCATAATATTGATTTTATTGAGCCAAACATTCATCTTGAACATAAACACATGACCAATCATGGTCTTCATATGAACAAACGAGGCAAATTCTTAATATGTCAAACTATTGTCGATCGAATCAAAAACTCCAACAAGAAAAACTCTAAATACTATGAAAACCCCGCAACCTTAGAAACATCTACTGAAGAGACCATTCATTTAATTTCGGAGGAGTCATTCTGTGTGGACCTAAACTCTGGAGAAGAAAGTCATCTCTGCGCATCATCCCAAGTTATGAATCAGGCCATCAGCCAACCCCCTAATATTAAAAAAATGAAATGTACTTTTTTAGCAAAAAACCGGCGTCCCAAAGTAACTCTAAACTAATTATAGATTTTTCTCCTGATAACTTAAATATCTTACATATAAATATTCAAGCCCTTAAGAATAAGATAGACGAAATTTCATCATTGCTCACTAGTTTCCCTTATGATATCATCTCTATAAATGAGCACTGACTCAGTGATACTCAAATTAAAAATTTAGTACTTGATAATTACTCATTAGTTAATCACTTTTCTCGATCAATCTACGAGAATGGTGGCACGGCTATCTACTTAAAAAACAACTATTTCAATTTGAGTGCTAAAAACGTCCCTTTACAGTCTAAGGAAATAGATGGTGAATTTTGTTGCTCAGTCGTAACTGAACTTGGTCTGCTAATTGTATCTCTCTATAGATCGCCCAAAGGCTGTTTTGATACGTTTTTGGAGCTTCTTGAAGATGTCCTTGTTACTATTTATGCGAAGTATGCTAATTATAAGATAATTTTTGTTGGTGATTTTAACGTGTATTTTCACTTGCAAACTAAACAAGGTGCAGTTCTTCTCAATATGCTCGCCACGTTTGGTTTGCATAAAGTAATCACCTCCGCAACCCGCGTAACTTCAACTTCTGCAACCTGCATCGACAATTTATTCACCAATTTGCATCCAAATAATTATATATCATCTGTATTTGAGCCCTGTCTATCTGACCATAGAGCAATCTCTTTTCATCTTAAAAATTTTAAAAACAAGATCATATACAAAACTAAAAAGAAAGTTAGAGTAATTAATAACAGTAATATGGAAATATTCAAATCTAATTTTGAAAATCTTGATTTCAGTTCTTTACTCAGACTCACTGATCCTAATGGTTTCGCTGATAGTCTGCTTCAAATTTTTAAGATGAATATTGATTCTTGCTTCAGATTTAAGACAGTCAATTCTAATAATAAGAAAATTAAATGGTTTAGTGAAAAATTAAAATTCATGAGCAGGGGCGGATCGAAGGATTGAATCGGCCCGGGCGAGTTGGATGTTTCGGCCCGGGCTCACGGGACTTGTTGACTATTTATAGGGAATGTTATTAGGTGTGTGAAATAATTCGGTTCATCTGGCAGTCAATTGCTGTACTATGGAATTTTCTAACCTCTAATATCTGCAACCGGCTTTATGTTTTAGTGTTGACATATGGTAATAATATTCAGTTGATAAACTTTTGGGTTTATAACAATAAGATCGTGTTTATCTGATTCAAAAATGTCGAAATACGAGCCAAATGAGCATCATTTCCAGGAAGTTCTCATTTTCTGTTTTCATTTGCTGAAAACAGCCGCTGAAGCTCATCGAATGCTCGTAGAAGCTTATGGTGAAAGTGCTCCCACCGATAAATCATGCAGAGAATGGTTTCGACGTTTCAAAAGTGATGATTTCAGTGTCGATGTAAAACCTCGTCCAATTTAGCTGAAGAAGTTCGAGGATGAGGAATTGCAGGCGCTAATCGATGAAGATCCGTATCAATCGCAACATGAGCTCGCGCAAATGTATAATGTTGAACGATCAACAAATTCTGTGCGTTTGGCAGTCATGGGAAAGATTTACAAAGAAAGAAGATTGGTGCCGTACGAACCGAAGGAAAGAGACATCGAGAGGCGCAAAACCATGTCTGAAATCTTGCTTGCCAGGCAAAAAAGAAAAGTTTTTTTGTATCGTATTGTGACTGGATACGAAAAGTAGATATATTTTGATCTCAAACGAAGGAAATCCATTTGCGACTCAAGAAAATAATCCTCATCGAGACCAAAGCGGAATATTCACGGCCAGAAAGTAATGCTCTGTATATAGTGGGACCAGAAGGGTGTAGTGTATCATGAGCTATTAAAGCAGAGCTAAACCATCTCTGACGAACTTAGCCAACAACAATTGCTCCGTTTAAACAACGCGTTGAAGAATAAGCGGCCGAAATATACAAAACACGACAAAGTGATCCTCCAGCATGATAACGCTAGATCACATGTTGGAAAGATTGTGAAGGCCACCTTGGAAGCACTTGACTGGGCCGTTTTACCTCGCCCGCTGTATTCACCAGACATTGCTCCATCAGATTATCACTTGTTCAGATCGATGGCAGACGAGCTTTCTGGTCAGCACTTAAACAATTATGAAGAAATAGAGAAATGGCTCAATGGATCGCTTCGAAGGACGAGTCGTTTTTCCGTCATGAAATAGTACAACTGCCAGACAGATGGTAAAAAATAATAGCAAGCGATGGCAAATACTTTGTATAGTGTTTTTTTTTATGTTTTTTTTACAACAAAGTCTTTTCTGGAATTAATTCACACACCTAATATAATTGGCCCGATTCCCGGGCATAAATAAAGACCAAAGTATATTTAAATAAACTTATTTAATTTATATTTTTAGTATTAATATCGAAAATAAAAATACTGTCTCTAAAATAATGAAAAAATGTTAGAAAAACAAATAAAAAAATTTGAGTGATTTCTAAAGTAATATCATAGAATTGATCATAAGTATTTGAGCGGTTGTCGCATCGGCCCGAAAAAGCTGTCGGCCCATCGGGCGATGCCCGATCGCCCGATAGGTCGATCCGCCCCTGGTCATGAGAGACAAGCTTGGCATTCTTAAAACTATGTACGAATCAACCAAGAATGAGGCATATAAAAGATTATACAGTGACTTCCGTACAATTTATAAACGAGAAATAATAATCCATAAAAAAAAAAATGCTTTTAATAATTTCATTAGTTCGGCAGATAATAAATGTAAAGGTGCGTACTGACTTGAGCATTTGTACGCGCACGGATTTTCGTGCGCGCAAGGATTTTCGTGCGGGTAAAAAAATTTGAACACACAACTTTCTAATTTGTGCCCGTAAAATCTCGCTCCGCGTATTTCAGTTATATCCACGCACATATTTATTTAAAGTAAGTAGTGTCAACGATGGCGGAAAGAAATGTTGTTGGCTTAACAAGTGTAGCGTACATAAGTCGCAGTCAGCAGACTCATCGGTGTCTTACCGGTGAATTTTACTAAATGCACAGTTTTTGGCAGCGTTGTCGAACGGCGTATATGAAAACTACAATATCTAAACAATGACAGATTGTAATGACAGTAAATTTTGAATGTAAGCTTTTACAGTAATTTTAAAAGTACATGTGCTTTATATACATCTCCTCAATATCTAAGTAAACTGATTTAACACTCAATTCCATAATTTTTTACTTGCTTTGTGCTTGATTCTTTGTTACTACAGATATAACTGTCAAAATGTCCACCAGTGAGCAACTAATCGTTAATGAAATCCGGTGAATAAAATGGCGACCGGTGAGTAAGTACGCTAACTCACTGGTAGATCAACGTAGGCATACAGGAAAAAAATTTACCAACCGGTAACTCACTGGTGAGTCTGCTGAATGTGGCCATAGTAGACTTAGTAAAAACAAAACGGTGGTGGATGACACAACTATATAGAAGCAGGGAAATATACAATAGTTTAAGTTTGCTAGCAGACCTGCAAATGCAAGAGGTTAGTGGACAATTTCAAAATTTTGTTCGAATGTCAGCGGCAGATTTTGAACTACTCGTTAATAAAGTTGGTCACAAAATTGGGAGAAAGCGAAGTTTTATAAGGGCTGTTCCCGCGAAAGAACGATTATCCATAACCCTACGTTTTTTGCAACTGGGGATTCGTTTACCAGCATACAATACATTTTTACTCCATTCCATGTTGAATATTTACTGGTGTTTACTTAAATTTACGCGCACAATTATATGACTGTATAAACCCGTACACACTGAGCGCACAAGTTCTTTGATCTTATCGGTGGGACCGACAAGCTATGGATAGCATCACAGAATATCACCAGAAGCGCCTTCGCTGTATAAATATTTTTGTCAGTGTAACTAGTACCCTCTATTAGCATGCTGCATAACTAACTTTCGCTTAACCCGCGAAATTTGAATGTTTCTATCATTATTATTCCCAAAATTTAAAAAAAAAAATAGTTGTTAAAGACATGCATACATTTTTGTTTTATATAAAATGTTATTACAATTCAAAATTGTAATAAAATTTTAATAAAACAAAAATGTATGCAAGTCTAAAAATTGCAAGGGATCATAAATAAAAAAAGGATATAAAGTTAAGCATTTTATTGTTACTTATTATAGATACACATATATAAAACATACATAGAAATATAGTAGATACATAAATAATATTGTTCGGAGATCGACAACCTTCATAAAGAAAAATATCTAATATACGATACATCTAAGTTTGATTTCAGCTGATGAAGTATACAATAAAAAGTTCCACCAAATATAATCAAAATATTATTATTAATATCAAAACACTTATTATTATCTCTAGTCATTATGGCGCTCAGCCATGTTGACTTCGTCACAGAGCCATATTTAGCATAAGAGCGATAGATTACCGAACTCTTTGCTATAGTAAAATCTTAGCCCGTTATCTATGATGTGATAAAAGAAACATATTTTTATACTAAAATATATTACAATTAAAATAGTGGATAATATTAATTAAATTATAATAGTTGAATGCACTCGTTGAAACATTTAAAACAAGGCAAATATAAATCTTCCTGAAGATGGCTTAGGAAACCAAAATACATATATATATATATGTATGTACAAATACATAAAAAAAAATTGAAACAATAATCGCATGTTTTATTTTTACAAATAGTGGATATTAAAAATCCAACGATTGTGACACTTAGATTAATGGTATGATTTTTTTTACATGCATTCAAATATCGTATGAGTTTTTTGTTTTCGTACAAAATTCGTTCTGATAATTAGTACTATTTCTAATATTAGTACATTGTTTTCACTTTTGTAAGGACACACCAGATCTGGTTATTTTGGTTACTTTTGTAGTGTATTATTGAAAAAAAAAAAAAAAAAAAAAAAAAAAACGCTGTAAAACAGACTTCAGAATTGTTAGTTATGATCATTATAATTACGATATAAACATTTTTCAATACCAACATGACATATAATTTCAAAGGTGCAAACTATTGAAATCAAAATTTCCTTTAAGTTTGTTTTTACAAAAGTGAACAGCATACATGTAACATAGCTTTAAAACTAAAGCCCGTTTCTTTGGTTTAAGCGGAATTATAGGCTATTCCAAACGTTTCAGAGGAACTAGATTTATTTTATTTGTATGTTGTCACGAGCTGATCCTTTAACGATTTAAGTGAGCTTCTGCTAAAAACAATGATCGAAAGCCACATTTAAACGTTAAAAGTTACTAGTTACTAATTTTCAAAATCGAGTTCTGCTTAAATCAAATAAACAAACTATAGATTTTGGCAACTAGTAATCGATTAAATGATACTTTTGATCGTTGTGTTTAGTAAAAGCCCACTTCAATAATTAAAAAGTTGGCTCGTGATAATTTATAATTAAACATATTTTTAATTTAAAATTAACATAAAAATTCCATTTAGTTACGCTTAAACGTTTAGAATATCCTATAATGCTCTATATTACAGGGAGAGTAATATTATAACAAAAATATGGATTAAAGACATGTGGATTTTGATTCTAATCTGGTATTTGTTGTAGAATGACACGTGATGCGGTAATAACTTTTTTTGCTCCGGCATATAAAATTGGCCGCTTCTAAAATGGGCACTACACACTCTATAATTTTTTAGACTTGAGTACCTAAAGCCCTTACTCGAAACAGAGTGCGACAGTGCTTCCACAATGTTAGGAATGGCTTCCAGCCATTTGTTCCTAAGGGCCTGGGTCGTAGGAAACGTAAACATACTTCGATTGGCATAATTTGTACATCCAGGCACTATACAGTATTTCGACGTTTTACTCTGAAACAAATAATATTCAATTATTCTTTTTGTCAATACGTCAAGTAAATCCGTGTGGCTGATTCAGGGAACTAATTTATTTTATATGTCAGCAATCATATTAACATATCAGATTAATTATTGATTGCCTATATAAAGCTCATTTCTTAGCTTCGTGCAGAACTAGATTTGAATTAAGCTTTTGATCATTTTGTTTAGCAAAAGCCCACTTTAATCGTTAAAAAGGGAGCTCGTGACCAATTCCACAGTAAATATTACATCTAGTTGCCCACTAAGCTAAGAAATTAATTATAGGCTCATAGGCAATATAATTAGGGCTCAAAGAGCAAAATTGTACAATCTGGAACACCGCTCCGGTACATTTCAAGCCTTGAAAATAATGTCGGTAAAAGGAAATTAAATGAATAGCAAAGTCAAATTTTGAATTGTTTTAGCCTTTCTTAATTATAAAATTGATGTACTGAATGTACCATCCAAAATATCAGTACAATTACAGATCTAAAAAAAAAAAATACGCAACAAAATAATTGACTAATGACAATGTTCTAGTTCTAATTACATTTTACCAATTTACATGACAATAACTCAAACTGTTACTGTAAACATTTCGTTTGTATAAAAAATAAAAATAGTAACTTTTGCCGTGTTAAATATATAAAAATGAATATGAATGATACTACTTACCATGTCGTGGAACGAAAACCACAAAAACAGAATAACAATAAGAAAATTCGAAGATTCGAGATTCATTATATAAAATCTGTCAACTTCGGCAGCCATTTTAAATAAACTATGGAGGTAGAGAAGGGGAACAACCAATGGGAACTACACAACACTACTGCTGCCTAGCGGCAAAGTGAAACATAACATGCTGCATCCAGGGACGGCGTGAAGGGGGCCGTGTCGAAATTTTTCTATACCAGTGACACAGGCGTGGATAGCATTCGTGGAAGGATTACTGTACGCGCACACAAATTATACCTCGTACTCACCTGAGCATTTGTGCGCACACATAATCCGTGCGCGTACAAATGCTCAAGTCAGTACGCACCTTAAGGCAGCATGGTACTTAATTACCCAACATAGACCTCCCAAAAAGGTAAATCACAAAACGGATTTAGATGCTGATCTATTTAATGAGCATTTTGTGAATATACCTGTAAAATTAATTGAGTCAATACCGATTACTAGTTTTAACCCGTTGTCTTCCCTTAACAAATTTCCCACTTCTAAAAATATCTATCTACGACCTACGGATAAATATGAAGTAGCGTCGATTATTAACTCACTAAAAAATAGTAACAGTATGGATGCTTACGGAATTAGTAGCAAAATGCTCAAAGTCACTGCTAATTCTGTATCTGACATAATAGCTCATCTTATAAATCAAATATTTTTGACTGGCATTTTTCTTTCAGCTCTTAAATGTAGTAAGGTTATTCCTGTTTTTAAAAAAGGTGATGTTGCCCTTCCTGACAACTACCGTCCAATTTCCATTACGCCTATATTTTCTAAAATTTGTGAAAAAGTTCTCCAAAGCCGTCTTTTACACTTCTTTGATACCAATTTAATATTTGTATATAAATAAATATCACACAGTTTTAAACTTCGAGTTGACTACGTGGTGATTTTATTTTATCTGATTGACTGACTGAAGATGTGCATACTACCCATGCACGAAAGGTTTCATATTTTATAAATTGACAAGAACTATTTTAATAAACTGACGAATAAAAGAGAACCTGCGTTTTATTTTATATATATATATATATATATATATATATATATGTATATATATATTATAATTTGTATATCAATTTGTATTTTAATTTGTATTTTAATCTGTACTTTAATTTGTACTTTTATTTGTATTTTTTTTTTACTTGTATATTGACGTGCTATAAACATGTATAATGTAACATGGTTAATAAATATTATTATTATTATTACTTTTAAATCCATATCTATATATTTACCTAAGATCCATAATGCTAATTAAAAAATTTGGTATTTCCATCCTTCTTGGAGCCCCCCCACCCCGGGTGCGCCACTGAGTACAGTACTCTAACTAATGAGGAGTGAGCTTTATATTTTTGCATATTCGAATATGCCCGAGCATACCTGATCTTAGCGAGATAAACAGTCTATTTAAGAGCGCGTCGATTTGAAATCCAAGGGCTAAAATATTCAATATATCGCATTATATAATATTAATATTTAACTTACTAAAAATGTACATAAATAAATATGTTTCATCAATAAAAACATCAAAAAATTCGTAAATCTGATACCAAGAAGTCGTACATCGTACACATGCAAAAATAATCGTACAAATACGATTTAAATCGTACATCTGGCAACACTGGTAGTACAGTAGAATTAGGAAAATTGCATAACAAAATTCGTTTCAGGATGCCATATGGAAAAATCGATGTAATTGGGTGAGTAGCATGTACCATTGAAGTCGCCCCCATTTTTTCAACCTGGAACATTGTTTAAACAATGAAAAACAGCAAAAAAAACGACAAAAATTGTTTTTTTTTTTCTAACTCGGGAGCTACTGCCACTGGGAATTTCAATTTTTTTTTACTATTAAAGTAATCAAAAACAATTAATATGAGACCTGCTAAATTAAATTCGACCCATTATTTGTTTAAATAATTGAGAAAAAACGCGAAAATTTTAAAAATTTTCAAATATTTTTCAATTTGTCAAAAAAGCAGCTATTTGCTTGAAACTTACAGAAATTGTGCCATTTATTGGTCTCAACTTACAAAAAAAAATTCATCACAAAATATTAATTATTTAACGAATTATTGCATTTATTTATTAAAATGGACCTTAATGTAAAATGAAAAATGACGTTCTTCCCGTCGTCATACAGGGCCCATCAGGTGCTCATTTTCTTTGTTGAAACGTCAATTTTCAATAGCCATTAAGGTAAAATCCAATTTTTAATTTTTTGACCTCCAAAATGGCGATTGAAAAATTGTTGCTAATTTTGCAAGGTTTTTTTGCGAATAACTTTGCGATAAACAAAGATACGGACATGGCATATCGATATTCTTGTAGCTGGTAAAAAAACAAAAATTTTGAAAAAAAAAAAGTTTTTCTAGGACCAATAGGAGCCGAGATATATATATATATATATTTTTTTTAAATTCGTATATTGTTTATTTATTAACATTAAGGGTCGAAAATTTCACAAAAACTAGTTCAATACTTGAACTTTGAAATGCAATTGAGTCGGATAGAAAAATGCAATTGTAAAGTCCTAATTATGATTTTTAAAGTATCTGTTACGCTGAGAGAGAAGGATGTCATCACTGCTGCGCGCTGAAAAAAACGATCTTGCCTTCTTCAAATTAAAACGGCAAGAAAAAATTTGCGGTATCTCCGTTGATTCTTAACCGATTACGACGTTTTTTTTTTTAATCTGTGGTAGCGCAATAAAATATGAACAAACGAGATGTTTGTTTCGAAAAATAATAACAAATTAATTTGTTATAAACAATCACTATAATAAAAAAAATAAAAAAATCGTGGTTTTACAAAAAATATTCATTTTAGGAAGTATCTTGATGTGAAAAGGTTGTATAAAATATTGGGTTTTATTTTGGAACATGTAAAAATATTGTAGTATAACATTCTGAGATAAAATAAGTATAACGATGATACTTTTTAATTTTTTTGAAAAAAAATATCTCGGCTCCTATTGGTCCTAGAAAAACTTTTTTTTTTCAAAATTTTTGTTTTTTTACCAGCTACAAGAATATCGATATGCCATGTCCGTATCTTTGTTTATCGCAAAGTTATTCGCAAAAAACCATTGCAAAATTAGCAACAATTTTTCAATCGCCATTTTGGAGGTCAAAAAATTAAAAATTGGATTTTACCTTAATGGATGTTGAAAATTGACGTTTCAACAAAGAAAATGAGCACCTGATGGGCCCTGTATGACGACGGGTAGAACGTCATTTTTCATTTTACATTAAGGTCCATTTTAATAAATAAATGCAATAATTCGTTAAATAATTAATATTTTTTGATGAAATTTTTTTTGTAAGTTGAGACCAATAAATGGCACAATTTCTGAAAGTTTCAAGCAAATAGCTGCTTTTTTGACAAAATGAAAAATATTTGAAATTTTTTAAAATTTTCGCGGTTTTTCCCAATTATTTAAACAAATAATGGGTCGAATTTAATTTAGCAGGTCTCATATTAATTGTTTTTGATTACTTTAATAGTAAAAAAAAATTGAAATTCCCAGTGGCAGTAGCTCCCGAGTTAGAAAAAAAAAACAATTTTTGTCGTTTTTTTTGCTGTTTTTCATTGTTTAAACAATGTTCCAGGTTAAAAAAATGGGGGCGACTTCAATGGTACATGCTAATCACCCAATTACATCGATTTTTCCATATGGCATCCTGAAACGAATTTTGTTAAATTTTCGAACTTTTTTAGCTAATTCTACTGTACTATGGTTAGAAGTCGGCTACGTTCGTAATATATCTATTTATTTTGCATTCTCTCGCCATCTCTAAACGGTCCAAGAACTAAAACAGTGTCCAAGGTCGGTCCATAAGAGTGTTACCCGGGTTCATAACCATAGACCAGATAGATATGACACTGGTATAGTAATTTTTTTACATTAGTACTAGCGCCAGAAACGGAATGTTGCCTAACTAATTGTATTTTCAATCGATAATGTAGATACTACATATTTCCAATCCGGCGCCAGTATTTGAAATTTGTAATTAATGCTATTATTCTTTGGTAAATAAAACAAAAGCACATTTTGTAAATACATTTATTTTTTAAACCTTAATTTTACATACATTTTTCTTGCATCTTTAAAATATTTCGATGCATTATCATTTACTCTAAGGTCTTTGCCAATAATTACTTGATTTAATTGTTTTACATAATTAAATAGTATAATTTTTATAAAATGCTTTGAAATATTAGTTAATAATTTTAATTTTGCAGAATGCGAGCACTCTGCAAAATTAAAATTTACATTATTTACAATAAAAAAACAGTGCAAATTTTACAATCAATAAAAAAAATTTAATACGATGGTTTTGTTTTTTATTATTTAATTCTTAAATAACTTCTCATATGAGCCACAACAAATTACTAGACGCTATCAACGTAAATGTTAAAAACATAACCTAAAACTAGTTGAAAATTTATAATACACATTTCTCAAACACCACTAATTCTCGAAACTATAAACTGCTATTGTTTGACAACACACTTTATTTGCACAGTAAAACACTTCACTTAAACTTGGATTTGTTAAAATTCTTTGTTATGAAAAACACAATAAACAATAACGACGTTAACTGCATAGAAAACACAGATAGAAAAGGATAGTTAGCTGTCGCTCGCTTTATCTAGCCAACAACAGCGCCACTACCGGCCCGAAGACATACTAAAACTGGTGACGTCATGGTAGGATTTATCGCCCATAAAGCTGGCTTCACAGAACAATTATCGGTGGCTGCGACACGCGCTAAATATGAATAGAACTAATCAGAACGTTTGACCTTGCTGTCGCAGAAATTGAGATACGAGTCGCAAGAAGTTAAAATTGTTTAACTTGCAGCGACAGTATGCTCTGTCTTTTTCTAAAACAGATCTCTTCTCACTCAACCGCCTAATGTTTTGAATCTGTCGATGAGCTGTTATTGTTTATGTTGGAGTGTTTTTTACCGTGTTAACTTTTATATGTACATGTAAATATCGTAAATCGAACATTTATATTAAAGTATGCTCTTTTAGCCATTTTAATATTAAAAAAACATCTCATATATGTATCTTACTTTCTTGGCCTTCGTTTTATACATTTCCTTCTTCTTCACACCCAATAATAAATAATAAGCTGTAACATTCGCCTGTCCACAATTATTTATTTATTGTCACAGGATACTGTGTTTACTGTTTTGACAGAGTTTTGAACTGAGCGGGCTTATGTCAACATTGCTTATTCTGTGAACGCGCACAAAACTCACGTCGCTCGGAAAGCGTGTCGCTGTCGCTGGTTTTTGTTCTGTGAACCTAGCTTAAGTGGGAAACAGAATGCACCGAGTTCTACGACGCGTTAACGGCGTACGTACGGCGCTATCTGTCAGAAGAAAGTTAAAACCAAGCTGTCGTACGCAAGTGTACAGAATGAACAACGTCCTCCGGCGTTCGAACGCCGTTGATACTGAATGTTCGTCAACTTCCAACTTTTGACGCCGTTGAACGTTGACGCAGAACACCTAACCTCAGTTTTTACTGAATGGTAAAGTGTTTATATGTATAAATAACTTGCATACAACATAAATAACATCACACACAAGTCTTCATCATCCATTATACTTTTAATAAAAGAAAGCGCACGTATAAACACAGATATAGGTTGTCAAGTGACACTTGACGGCGTTAAAAATTATTGCATTGTGTGCAGGCGAAAATTCTCAACGGCGCTACGCAACGCCGTCGCAAATGACGCCGCGCTGACGACGTAGCGCGCTGTGCATTCTGTTCCAGGCTTTAAAGCCTGGAACAGAATGCACAGCGCGCTACAGCGTCAGCGCGGCGTCATTTGCGACAGCGTTGCGTAGCGCCGTTGAGAAATTTCGCCTGAACACAATGCAATAATTTTTAACGCCGTCAAGTGTCACTTGACAACCTATATATGTATTTATACGTGCGCTTTCTTTTATTAAAAGTATAATGGATGATGAAGACTTGTGAATGATGTTATTTATGTTGTATGCAAGTTATTTATACATACAAACACTTTATTATTCAGTAAAAACTGAGGTTAGGTGTTCTGCGTCAACGTTCAACAGCGTCAAAAGTTGGAAGTTGACGAACATTCAGTATCAACGGCGTAGAACGTTGTCCATTCTGTGCACTTGCGTACGACAGCTTGGTTTTAACTTTCTTCTGACAGATGGTGCCGTACGTACGCCGTTAACGCGTCGTAGAACTCGGTGCATTCTGTTTCCCACTTAAGAGTGCCAGGGTGATATTCTGTGGTTCTTGTCTATGCTGTGGTTCATAACGGTACTGTGTGTAGCATAGTAGGTAAATACTTGTTTTATCGTAAAAAAAAATGTTCTTAAAATAACTGGTCTCATTTTGAAATCACACATAGACTTATTACTATATAAATTTAGAAGAACAAGTGAATATTAGTAAGCTACACAGTTCACTGTTATATGAATATTTAAAAATATTGTGATATATAAATATACATAACCTATAATAAATAAGTATTAAAAAAGCCGGTTAAGTAAAATATATAAAAGTGAGGTAGTATAATTAAATCAAAAATATTGACTTTCAACTATAATCAAATTAAAAGTGAATAAACCTAATCATTAACATACAAAAAAGATGCATTGTACAAAATATTGATCTTTTACACTGCAGTATTCTAAATAATTGTTTATAAATATTTAATGTACAAAAATATTATTGCCAAAAAAGTGTATAACATAAAAATATTATAAATGATGATGGAACGTAAAATTATGTATGCCTTTCGAGGCTGGATTGCGTTTGTTGCATTTATGGATCTAGGAACTGCGTTTCGAAGCTATATTGAGAAACGATCATTTTTAAGCGAAAGAACAAATATGACTGATCAAGAAGAGTATGTAGATGGTAAGATTTTGTTTTTTGTTGTTGAAATCGAAATCTAATCTCATTTTCTTTATTTTTTAGAGGAATATACTGTATCTAGAATTCTCGGGCTGTATTCAATTTTGAAAGCACTTGCTCTTATACATTGCACACTTTATATACACTATAGACCGTAAGTATAGATTTTAGTTACTGAAATGTTACAATTTCTAAATTGGTAATTAATTTGAGTTAGATCAAGATCTTTTATAGGTAAATATCTGGGCTAAAAGCATATAAATAACTAGTTATTTTTAAACTATTATCTATGAATATTATTTAATTTATATTTCAGTATAACTTCTTTAATCTGGACATGGGTAATTCGTACACTCCAGTAGTCTGAACACTCTTACGGTTCAGACACTTCTGTGTTCATTGAACTCTCTATTCCACACAACTTTTTAAACTATTGATTAATTGTTGTGTTCAGTTACCAAGTTTTGAGAATTGCGTTTTGTTATCAAAGCATACAAAGGTGGGGTAAATGCGTTTGTGGTCAAGTTGGCTTGTGCATTCACGTTAGTTTTAATCATTAAAATGAAAAATCTGCGTTCGAAAGAAAAATATCCAAGGATAGGATAACATTCATATTAGGTTGTAATTTAATAGACACCCATAACTAACGCGTTTCATCCTTGGTTTACAATTGCTCAAACAGAGTTTGAATGTCAAAAATTACGTTTTTGTATAGGACAACCATGGCGGTTACAGTAGCGTAGTGATCAACTTACTCGCTTTATAAATATGCGATCTTGAGATTGATCCCCAGTACAGACAACAGAATTTAAAAAAAAAATCTTGGCCGTTGCAACCGTAGTCCCACTCAGCCTTCCCTGAAATGACTACCAGTATCTCTGGATTAATGTTCGAGAATATGGGGAGAGTTTCAGAGCGCATGTAAAGCCGGCGGTCTCGGCTCTCTTAACAAGTATTTACGTTATGCCAGAGAGCGCTAGTCGTGACCTGAAAATCTCTGACATTTAAGCCTCGGTTATAATAGATATGCTATGTACCCTCAACATGAAAATTACAGTACTCTCTTTGGTCTGTTTATTAGAAACAGATGTTGTGAACAGTCAAAGGCTTTGTCCCATTCTTATGCATTATGTTTTGGGTCTATTATAAACGAGGTTTTAGGCATTGTCCCATTCGAAATAACATTTTAAACCTGATGTAAAGAAATTCTTGGAGAGCATACATATGCCTCATAAGCGTTATTATTAATAGATAATTGTCATTTACATTTGGTAACAGAAGAAACTGAATAATCCTAATTTTTTAATTTTGCTGATGCTGCCAACTGCTCAGCCATATTGCAACCTATGGATCAGAATCTAATTCAAAACACTAAGGTCTTGTACAAAAAAGTCTGTTTTAAAATGTAGCCTCATGAAAATCTCAATCCCAAAAACGCAGTTTACTACTTAAAGGGTGCTTGCGAGTGCATAACGGAAAAATGTAAAGAAGAGTTATTGCCTAAATGAATGCTTATACCTAAATGGTGTGTTATATGAGGGGTATAAAATCAAACTCTGCAATGTCAAATTTTCGACATTTTCAGTATTAACAAAAAACCACTGTGAAGATTTATAACTTTAAGTTATGAGCTAGAATTATTTCCTTTGTTTAACTTTGCTTTTAGATTAAGGTGTACCACAAAATTTTCAATTACCTGTAATTAGTATCACAGTTATTATCAATTAAAAAATGGAGATTGCTGTATTTGATAATCGCATAAGGAGAATGCCATAGTGTCAGTTTATTCAGTTCCCTTCTCATTTATGTTGGTACATTTTTTGACCTATACAAATTAAACAATGAATTCAACGATTTCTGGTACAAAAGAACCATATACAGTATCTTCTTCAGCAATTTTATCTTCTGGTACCTCTTCTTGAATAGAAGGAGCAGGTGACTGAGGAATAACATTATTGTAGTACTTAAGAATTTTCAATTTTCTCCAATCAATACCATAATGTTTAGTTAATAATTTCTGTACATCGTTTAGTTTTAAATGATTTATTTCTTTTCAACCTGGATTAATTTTATTTGGGTCGATAATTTGGGTTTTTTACCTTTCTTTGTAATAATACCAAATTTTGCTGTCATTTTTATAATATACTTCACCCCTTATAATGTGGTAATAATGTTTACAAATTTTGAAATGACAGAGCCATGAAGATGTAGGTTTATTAATACGTTCTACAGTATCTTTCCAGTCCATTACAATTTGTACCCAAATGAACAACAGTGGCATGTTCAGAAAAAATGTTTATGTAGTCTTGCGGATTTGAAATGACTTATAATTTTTTTATTTGTTTTCAAATTTGGCCAAATACTGTATGTGAAGGGAAAAAGGAATGACCCACTACAGAAAAAACGAGTTCAACAACTTCAATATGAAAAGGCGCATTCAATATCCACTTACAGCACATTCCAATCACTGTAGAGCAAGTAAACTGATAATTTTTTTGTCATGACCAAAATCTATTTTGTTCACAATAATATGTTCATTGTATATTCACTCTATAAACATGTGACAGTTTAGACACAAAACAAAACATGTCAGTTATCTGCATTTTCTCTGATTGATTAAAATTGAGATTGCCATGTTTGATTTTCCCACACACTTGGAGATTTCCGGGTTTGTTTCTAACCTCAATATTTAAGTTACAAAAGTAATGAGATTTTGTTACACACAGAGCCGCAGTAAGGAAAACTTGCGCTAGGGGCAAAACTGTGTTTTGGCGCCCTTGGCAAATAAATGTAAGTGATAAACAAAATCGAGGTTCTCACCTCCTAAAATCCAAGTGATGAGAAAAAAAAAGGTCCTCACCTTCGCCATGTGGTGCCCTTTTCCTTAGTGCGCTAGGGGCCGTCGACACCTCCGCCCTCCCTTACTGCGGCTCTGGTTACACATAACCCAATTTGATATTATAACCTAATAGAACTATAAAAGCCGAATCAAATGATGTATTAAACTCATTTTATGAGAAAATGAAGATTGCTAGTTTTGATTTTATTCCCCTCATATATATTATATTTTTTCACCTAAATTTTACGCACTAACCAAAAACTAGATCCGTTCAGATTATCGAAGTTGTACTGCACTGATATTATATATCCTGAATTATACAGGGTGTTTCAGTTTTCAGTGCACTATATTAAAATATGAATTCTGGACCTTAAGATAAATAAAAATTTTTCCTTTGGACATATTTTCATAAACTCTTCATTTGGGGGATATTAAGGTTTTAATGTTTATGCATAGGGTAATGAGTATAAATAATAATATATATAAAAATTGTATTTTTGAAAAAAATAATAATAATAAATAATGTTGAGAAACTTAAAAAAAGAGGGTGGGGGCTGTGTCGAAGCTACGGCACCAGGTCTTTTGGGCGTAGAATACGTCGCGTGATTGTTGGGTGGGTGTTAGAAATGAGTGAACGCGCAAAGTTTAGGTTTAGAGAGATTTTATTTTTTTCGGCTGTCTCATTAAGTTTTCTCACAAATATTATTACAGATATCGATATCTCACGTCGACAAAATGAATGATACGTCCCGGTACGTGCTATCAGATCTCGGTCCCGAGTTATATTAATTAACCAGCGCGCGCTGAGCGCCTATTTGATCATAAAACGGCAGACGTGCCTGTTCACTTTTGCGACATCTGACCTTGAACGCAATTTCGGCAGACTCTTCGGACTTTCAACTCAGTTATTATATTGTTGCTAGCTTTTATAGTTTTAAAATTATTCAAGAAAGTTTAGCGTACACTTTTTTGGGACATGCAGATTTTTACTGAGGGATCCAGACGTATTCTACATCAATAAATTAGATATGTTATCAAAATATTTATCACCAGCTCGAAGGTAGGCGTGACACCTGTCAAGTACAAAAGAAGTTTCAGCTCGGTATTGTTCCTCTGTTATTTGTTCATTTGCTTAGACTATCCTTCGTAGTAGTATTTTAGCAATGTCGAGTATCCTCTAGTAAACTTTTTGTTTTAAAGTGCCCCAAAAATTAATCCGTCCGGCGATCAATAGGCCGTGCAATAGGGTCAGTATGACCAATCCATCATCGAGGGAAATTGTAGTTTAGCCACTGATGTGTACGTCTCGCATAATGTATTGAACAACCATCTAATTGAAACCGTAATTCTTGACTTTTGCTTAAAGGTACATTTTCTTTTAGATTATAAAAATTATGTTATAATTCAAAAAAGCTATTTTGCTTCTAAAACGTGGAGGTAAATAGTGGGAACTAATAAGTAAATTATCCAGGACACCAATTCACGTATTTGGTTGTTGAATTAGCTTGTTTGATCTTGTCTGGTCCAATATACATTTAAACCTTAATATCTCCCAAACGAAGCATTTACAGGTCTATATCCAGTGTTATTTTTAACTGTTTTGAGGTGTAGAAACTATATTTTAAATTAGTGTACTTAAACCTGAAACGTTTTCATGCTTTTGTAATATTTCTTTTTATAAATAATATTTTTGTTTTAGAGTGGTTAGTATGGGTATATGTTCAATGTTTTTGACGATCATCCTGTACATTTCTGAAACATTATACTTCAGGGCAGCCACCATAAATTTCTATGTTGTTTTTCCCTGCATATTAAATGGTAAGAAATAACATTGATCATAGAATCTATAACATATTTTTGGGTTTAGTCTATCTGATAATGCAACCTGTTTTTTATCCGATATGATAAGTTTTTGATTTGATCATAATTATAAATTTAGCAGTTCAGTAAATAAGCATATGCGATTAGAAATACATTAATTATATGTATATTTATCATCTATATATATAAAATCGTAACTAAGCTACCTACTCATAATCAACGCCCAGCCCAAACCACTGAACCTACAATCATGAAATTCTGCGAGTATATTCCCTCCATGACGTAAGCACCCACTAAGAACGGATTTTTCGAAACTCATCCTCTAAGTGGGTGAAAAGGGGGTTAAAAGGGGTAAAATATGGCTTCACGGTTTCCTTAATATCTCTTAGGTCCAATAAGATATCGACTTGGTTTTTGCTTACAAAGATTACTCATGTAAATATTAAAAAACTTATTTCAGGATTTTGTTCTAATTGACTCCTAAAGGGGTGAATCTACAATCAGGGTGAATTATAGAACCCTTCGCATCTTCTGTGTTTTTTGTGTTATAACATTCCTTTTTGGCATATAGGTGTCTTTTTAGAAAATTTAGAAAGTGTTTTGCCCGTTTTTTTAAATTTCACCCCTAAAGGGGTAAATTGGTATTTTTTATTTGATACAATTTCGTCTAGATAAAGAAACATAAAATTCGGGGAGTATATTCCTTTTATGACTTAAGAACCCCCTAAGAAATGATTTTTTGAAATTCGGCCTCTCAGGGGTTAAAAGGGGTGAAATGTATTTTCACGGATTCCTCAGTATCTTTTAGGTCAAGAATATATCGCCTTGCTTTTGCTTACAAAGACTACCCACATAAATGTTGAAAAACTTATTTTTCAGGATTTTGTACTAATCAACCCCTAAAAGGGTGAATCTACAATCAGGGTGAATTATGGAACCCTTCGCATCTTCTGTGTTTGTTGTGTTATAACATTTCTTTTAGGCATATAGGTGTCTTTTTAAAATATTTAGGTGTATTGACCTTTTTTTTTAAATTTCACCCCTAAACGGGTAATTTGGTATTTTATATTCGATAGAATGTCGTCTAGACAGAGAAACATAAAATTCGGGGAGTATATCCTTTTTATAACTTAACAACCCCCTAAGAAATGATTTTTGGAAATTCAACCCCTAAGGGGTGAAATGGGGTAAAATGTGTTTTCACGGATTCCTCAATATCTCACAGGTCCAATAATATATCGCCTTCATATTTGCTTATAAATATTATCCATATAAATGATGAAAAACTTATTTCAGGATTTTGTCCTATTCATCCCCTAAAAGGGTGAATCTACAATCAAGGAGAATTATAGAACCCGACGTATTTCCTGTGTTTGTTGAGTTATTAAATTCCTATTTGGCATATAGATGTCTTTTTAAAATATCTCGATGGTTTTGAGAGTTTTTCAAAATTTCACCCCTAAAGAGGTAAAAGGATATTTTTTATTTGATAGAACATCTCTTGGACATAAATACATGATATTCGCAAAGTATATTCCCTCCATGAGGTAAGCATACACTAAGACGGGATTTTTCGAAATTCAACCCCTAAAGGGTGAAATATAATTTCAAGGATTCTTAAATATCTCTACAGACCAATAAGATATCGTCTTGGTTTTTCTTGCAAAGATAACCCATATAAATGTTGAAAATCTTATTTCAGGTTTTTGTTCTAATCCACCCCTAAAGTGGTGAATTTCCGAACAGGGTTAATTATACAACCCATCATATTCCCTGTGTTTGTTGAGTTATAAAATTCCTTTTGGCATATAGGTGTCTTCAAAATATCTTAAAATGGTATTGACAGTTTTTAAAATTTCACCCTTAAGGGGTAAATGGGAATTTTGTATTCGATTGAACATCCCTTGGACATAGATAAATAAAATTCGTGAAGTAGATTCCCTCCATGACGTAAGCAGCCACTAAGACGGGATTTTTTGAAATTCCACCCCTAAGAAGTGAAAAGGGGTGAAATGTGATTTCAAAGATTCCTCAATACCTCTTAGGACCAATAAGATATCGTCTTGGATTTTGTTTACAAAGATTACCCATACAAATGCCGAAAAGCTTATTTCAGGATGTTGGCCGAATCAACCCCTATAGGAGTCTACAGTCGGGGTGAATTATACAACCCTTCGTATTTCCTGTGTTTATTGATTTATAACAATCCTTTTTTGGCATATCGGTGTCTTTTTAAAATATCTCGAAATGGTTTTGACAGTTTTTAAAAATTTCACCCCTAAAGGGGTAAATGGGTATTTTTTACTCGATAGAACGTCCTCTGGACAAGATACATGAAATTCGTAAAGTATATTCCCTGTATGACGTAAGTTCCCACTAAGACGGTATTTTCGGATTCCAAAGATTCTGTGATATTTTCGGATTCCAAAGATTCTGTGATATCAAGGATTCCTTAATATCTCTTTGTACCAATAAGATATCGACTTGGCTTTTGCTTATAAAGATTAACCATACAAATGTCGAAAATTTCATTTCTGGATTCTTTCCTAATCAACCCCTAAAGGGGTAAATCTATAATCGGGGTGAATTATACAACCCGTCGTATTTCCTGTGTTTATTAAGTTATAACATTCATTTTATAACTTAAAAGTTACCCGTGCACATGTTTAGAAACATACTACGAATTTTACACTAATGAACCTCTAACGGGGTGAATCTACACCTGAGGAGAGAGTCAGCAATGTGATCTATAAAGAATCATGACTTACAATAATTGCACGATGATGGCAAACCGTCAATAAACCGTAGCGAAGCACGGGTATTCAGCTAGTATCATTTATATTTGTTGATTGCCCAGAGCTCGAAATGTACTAGCAAACTGGAACGGTGTGCCGGTTCATAAAAGTTCGAAAAATATAATAATCTAAAAGTGGCGTTTTGATTCCTGAAATTTTCCATTTCGCGACCTGGATTGTTTATGTACAAACATTAAAATTGTAAGTAAATTCTATACAAATTTGATAACTATGACAAAAATAAATTTTAATTTATTATTAATATCATGGCTTTATGGTTTACCGTAAATTAACCGTTTAAATTAATTTAGTCATGCGCCACATAACAACGTTTCGGTTAACGACAGACCGCATATATCAGTGCTTTTCATCCTATCGGTCGCGACCCAAAAATGCGACTCAGAACTACTTGTCGTGGGTCGCGAAGCTGCACACCGTCTATAAGGTTTTAGGTTTTTATAAATTAAATTGAAATATTTGCTAATATATTTCCGTAACTATACACATTTTGTGGCATTATATTTCCGAATACAAATAAGTAGCACGAGCAACTTATTGATACTGAAAAGAACTAGTTATTAATAAATACTTTAAAAAAGGAAAATGCTCTATTATTGTTTTGGATGAAAATATCCATAGAAAAACCTGCCTTACTTAAAGAGGCATTGACTATATTGCCATTTTCCACAACGTATCTATCTGAAGCAGAATTTTCACTAACAGCTTTAAAAAACGAAATACAGAAACTGCTCGCGACCGGATCATGATTTAGATTGCTGTTTGACATCCAAACATCAAAGTACGAAAAATTAAGGAAGATGATCAAACCATAGGGACGCCAGTAAACGTAGTTTTTACTAACAGCTTGAGTGTTATTACCTCGGTTAGGTTAGGTTAGTTGGTTTCTAGACCGTTGACTATACAAATTTGGATCTCTCATTTTAGAATTTTGATATTTTAGTTCTCTGATTGCAACTATACATTTCATTCTAAAAACGTTCATCGTAGCATTTTGAAATTCTTTGTAGTTGCAAAATTATAACGCTTTCATTTTGAAGATGATGAAGTTTTTCGTATAAATTTTGAATTAGCACGACAAGCAAAATTGCCCTTAGCACTCATTCTGTACCTGATTTCTTATTCCATTATTACAGCTCGACCAACTTAGCTTAATCCCCGGGAACAATTCGAACTATTTTTTTTTTTTTTTTTTATTGCGAACGTGACCAAGAAATGATATTAACGATATTGGCTAGTATATTTAAAGATGACAGTGACAGATATGTTCCTGTAACTTGATTTTTTATTTCATATTATTATATATTTAATGTACCTATTTTTCTACTGTGGCGATAAACCAGTTTATTTTGAGGGTCATGTTATCTTGGTTGAGCAAAAAAAAAACTAATTTTTTTCAAGCTTTATAGGTAGTACAATTTCTTAACATTTTTATTAAAAATTTTACTATGGATCACAAGGAACTGGTCAATACTTAATTTGGGTAGCCCATTGAAAAGGTTGAGAAGTACTAGCATATATGATACAACGGTGGTCCAATAAGATTTTAATGGAACTGAAAAATTCCCATCGCTTGGTGACGTAATCGTCGTAAAGTATTCAGTACAGTAATATACTGTACATGTTTGTATCCTAGGAGCAATAGACTATACTATATAGACTAGGTGTATAGTAGGCTTTACATCTAGGTTTGTGTAAGTACACTTTATAACGTTCGCACAACGACGCATTTCCCGTATTTATTGATTGTTTTGCTTTTGGATTAATTGGATTTTTCTTGTACAATCGTTTAAAATGAAAATCTTGTATTCAAATTTGATAACCAAGACACAAAAATAAATTTGAATTTGTTATTAATGAGCCAGATATTATGCCGGGTTTTCATTAGGATAGTGAACAGGATAGTTGCTAGGTCTAGTAGCTATCCCGTTCACTATACAGCGTCGCAACTATGATAGTATGTGTTTACACACAATACGTTACTCTACTGTCCCGTCGAATCATGAACAGATTGCTGTGAGATTCTGTGTAGGACCATCCGGCTCGAAATACCATGAACAGAATGCTGTATGATTCTGTGAATATGCCGCTGTATAGTTAGGTATGTTAGTTGATGAGAGGAGCAGAGGATGGCGTTGGTATCACCTTGGCGGCGGTGATACACTGAAGGCGACTGGGCCTGGAGGTGGTGCTACCTGGATTGGACGTGGCGGCTGGGCGTACGTCCACAGCACCTAGGCTGCGGCTAGCCTGTAGTAGGAGGTACCTGAGAGGCGGTTGAGCCTGGGCTCGAAGTACCTAGGTGGCTCCGGGACCGTGCAGTTGGCGACGTCCTCGGTAGCCGCGTAGTAGTTGGTATCCGCGTGCCGGATACCCGGAGCGGCGGTGAGCCATGTAGTTGTTGACACTTAGGTGGCGGAACGTCCTGGTGGCCGAACGGCCTGGTGTCGGATATAAGCACAGCGTGCTTATGTTGTTGATGGGGTACAGCGTACCCTGTAGATGGAATTGCACACAACCGGTACGGCAACTCGCCGTAACTTGAGGCTAGGCTCAAGGATGTCTAGAGCAGTTTTGGGAGCAAAAACATAGTTTAGTTGTTACTAATTTTATTCGTAAAAAAATTATAATATACAAAACTGTTAATATAAATATTATTAAAATCATTGATATTAAGTATAGAATAATAATATATGACGTCAATATTAATTGGAACATAATTAACACTTTGGAATGTTGCATAGTTACATTTCTGTTATGTAATACATTTGATAAAAAATGGAATTTAATTTTATGTTTTAATTTTTGGGTAATTAAACAATTCAACCATCTTAAAATCAAGACATAAGGTGCATACAGTAGGAGAGTAGATTTTTTCTGATTTTCTTTTTTAATAATTTTGCGCCGGTCGCTAGAGGATGAAGCAAATAATTTTTACTATCTGGGATAGGGGACGACCCATTCACAGATGGCTGACCACTTTTTTTTTCTCCGGATTTTCCCTACCGCGTAAGGGTGGTTTTAAGTTTTCAGAATAAACGTGATTTTTTAGGGCATACAACGAGCAAAATCTGTATTCACGAATAGAAGGTAGGCCACCGAAGTTCACAGAATACATTTTCCCCTATTTTCCCTACCGCTTTGGGGTAGTTTTGAATTTTCTGGGATATGCTATTTTTACCATATCACATTTTTATGGGGAGCGACGTATAAAATCTACCCTCAGGGATGGGGTAGGGTTCGTCGAAGGTAGCTGACCAATTTTTTTCCGAATTTTCCCTAACGCTTACGGGTAGTTCTATTTTTCCTCTATTTCGCGATTTAGTTTTTTCCCAATTTTTTTCATCCCGATGGATTTTCGCAAATCAAACCGCATGTGTAGTGAACCGTGTTTATATAGTGTTTAAGCTAGTTTATTTTTATTTATTATAATTATTATTTTTTTTTCGTTCGGGAAAGTGGTGTTTTCTTTCTTCATAATTTTGCCCTGGTCGCAGAAGGGGATGGAATGAGCAATTTTAACATCATAGCTACAGGACGGGTCTGCCGAAAGTAACAGATCACATTTTTACTCAATGTGTCCGACCACATAGGGGTAGTTTTTAATTTTCTGAGAAATCACAATTCTAGATATTTTGCAATATTTTTAGGGGTTGAACGAACAAAATGTACTTTCAGGGTTAGGGGCGAGACCACCGAATGCAGACGAGCAATTTTGGACCTGATTTTCCGTAACTAGTAGGGTAGTTTCATTTTTCAGTTACTATTTTGTTACGATTTAAAAATCTCTATCGTTATAATAGTTATATTTATGTATAAAAGTCATAAGAACTATCATTACACATAATAGTGAATTCTGCAAAGGGTAAAGAGACCCTTTTTGCGTTTTTTTAATATAAATAACTACAAAAACCTCTGCACCTGTTGTTTAAATTGGTATAATGCACATGAGCTAACTCCGAACTATGAAAAATTTAGTAGTGGGGGTAGGATAGTGAAATAGTGACTATTTTTTCTACAAACCCACTACTAGCCCAACTACTAGCGCGAATACTAGAACTAGTTGAATCTCAAGCTTTTACATTTGGATATTGACTATCTTTGTCAGCAGCAAGTTAGTCACTAGCTCGTTTACTAGCCTAATGTAAACGCGCCATTAACAATTCAACCAAAATATACAGTAACTGTATGGATTTTATTTATAATAAATGTTGAAAATTGCAATCGTATTCTTCTAAATAAACATTTGTTTGTTATTGTGTTACTTGCGATTCAATAAAAAATATATTTCTTAATTTGGCAAATAAAGTGTACTATTTTGATGATGTTCTTTTTGAATTTGTTTACTATTTTTAAAAACTATTTTAAAGTGTACTTCACAAATATAAATTTAGAGGGTTCATGTCAAGTTGTCATAAAATATAGCAGTAACAACTTTTGGTAATAGATGGATAACTAAGTATTTTGTTTTTATCTATAGTTTTTTTGTTTCTTCTATAGTTTCAAAAATATGTTAATTTTTACATTACATTTTTCAGCTGTGACATTGGCTGGACTAATAATCCTTCCGAGACACCTAAAATTGTGGGATCCACCTATTGAAATAGATGAAGAAAATTCTCAGTTGTTAAAGCAAGCTGGGGCAATCAAAAGGAGGAGAAACACTCGACGAAATAACTAAAATTTCGTAAAGAAATTTTGCGAGTTTCTATATTAGAATTAATAGACTTAACTAAAAATATGCGCCTTGTTCATTAGTTCAATTAATAAGTCAATTCTTATTATAAAATTATTTGGGTAGTCCATTTGTAAATATGGCCAGAAAAAGAAATTTGAAGAAACCAAAAAAAAAAAAAAGAAAAGAAAAAATTATAATTTAGATTTTCTATTTGAAAAAATAAAAAGATTGACAAACAGAACTGATAATTGGATGTGAATAGGTATAATTTACTGAGGGAGAATAATTTGAAACATATAACAAGCATACTTAATTTTTATTTATTATTAATAAATTAATAACCTTGGTCATTATTGTCAATTTGTCAATTATACAAATTCTGCAAAGATGCAAATATGAGCCACTAATGCCTAAAATCTTTAAAAATTAACAATGTAAAAACAAATACAGTCTAAATGAAAGTGGAAGTTACATATTTTGTATAATTAACTATTTGTTTTTAGAGTATTAACGACATTTTTTCACATAATATACAAAGTTTGAAAATCAAACACATTTTTATTTGTTCTACGATTTCTGCGAAATTTAAGTATTCAAAATGTCTGGATTTCTGACATCCGGATTTTCGGGTATTTACTGTATATAGTCTCTTTATGTCGTATTTTAATGGTATGTTCTGTTTCTTATATTTGGACATCAAACAACTGGACTATTCGTTTTTGTAGATGCCTAGACATTTTAACAAATTTATTCTGGGATAGTTGATTTTGTTAATGGTGCAATATTTGTGCCATTTTTTGACACTTGAGTGTCATAAATATATTAATTTAATTTTAATAAGTAGAAGTAGCGTTTCAATATTTTGATCATTTAAAGTTTTTGAATTGCTAGTATTTTAAGAATATCTTAAAACTTGTTCCAATTAGTATTGAATGCAATCACATTAGGCTTATTGCTTATTGCAAAATAAGAAATTGTAGTTACATACTTATTTTGACAATAATTTATGTACTATTAATTAACATTAAGTCAATGATTAATTATTATTGATTAACTTGTGAATCTATGCAGACCAGAGTTTCAGTGTTGAATATTTTGGTTGTCAAGGAAATTTTTGTTAGACTGTGTTCTGGGGACCACAACTGTTAAGAACAACCACGCATTTGCTGAAATCTAACGACTGAAAGCTAATATAACGTGTGCTTTATGTTAAAAATAAACATCTTGATATTTGTTTAGAGATTTGATTTTAGCAAATCTTAAATAATCGATATGAATTTTAAAATCCTCGCCACAAAGCAGTGATTGAACTACTAGTATTAAAAAATAATAGTATTTCCAGGAAACAAACTTTCGACAATGTTCGTCCAATTTTTAATCTAGTGAAATAAAAATTTCCAAATAAATTTACACAAAATTGTCATTGAATTTGAATTTCAACTTTAACTCTATCAATTACCAACGATGTGGACGTACTGAGAATTCCGTAGCTTATGTTTGTGTACACTGCCCCAGGGTGTCGTCGTGGAAAATTCGAAGCCGGACAATTCGCCGCGGAAAAAAAGAAATATTTACATAAAAATAAAGTAAATTAGACCGTTTTCTAAGCTACTCTTGCAAAAAATAATTATCAATGGTACAATAATTAACAAATAATAATACATTTTTAATAAACTTTGGTTTTATTTTAGTCTAGCGGTATTTACCGCTCACATATAGTTTTACCCTGTTAAATCGCTGTAGACCCATCACCCAAATCGCTTAAGACCCATCTTGGTCTTGAAACACCACTCGTAGCTAATCTTACATCGGAATTTTCCGCGGCGAATTGTCCGCGGCAAATTGTCGGGCGACGAATTGTTCGCGGCGAACTGTCCGCGGCGAAGAATTGTCCTAGAATCCTGCCCCAGTCTGACAAAAGGAAATACTTTTTTTCATTCATGAATAAATCCTTAAAACAGTATTTATTAAAAGTTATAGTTCTAATATTAAATATTTTAACCAGTGATCTGTAATTCTATTTCAACTAACCAAAGAAATGTCGAAAAAGGTAAAAATAAAGATTAAACTTTCGTTGTTTAATATGATAATTTCATATAATGAATAACAAGATACTAATTTATGTATGAATATCTACTATTATATTGTACAAGTGTTGGTATGTATGTTGTATTCAACTTCTGGTGTATCTTCATTTTTCCGGTAACGCGGAGAGAGGAAAATGAACCGCCGTCTTATCCGGGTGATATTTTTTTAGTGCTTAGGCTTAATTTTATTTCGACAGGGGGTACTGACTAATTTTTATTGATAAAAATCATGCATTTTTTCCTCGAACCCGTGGCGTTCGTCACCATTGCTCAGCACAGATAGGTTGTACCAGACGATAAAAGATGTTTATTCATATTTCTACTATTTAGGAGACGATTTCAGACCAAAACTGAATTGAAAAACTACAGTTGAAGGTATTTTATTAATAAAATTGATGAAATGTGTAAAAAATACATAAGAGTTGATAAAGATAATGCAGTTTTTTAAGGTTTAAACACATTTTCATAAATTATGAAAATTTTTGTTGACCATAAAATTGCCTTCAGTTAAAAATGCTATTAAACGGAAAAGAAAGTAAGAATCAGTTTTGAGTTATCAAAATATATTTTAAGGGTCGTTCGAACCTTTTAAATGTTAAACCTATCTGTAGAATACGTTCAAATAAGCTTTCAGGGTGAGGATAGATCTGTTAAGCAGTTTTGTTATTTTAATTCTGGAAACTGTCCCTAACTATATTAACTATTTTAACTATATTAACTATTTTACTAACTATATTAACGAAAGTATAAAGTACAATGTATTAGGAGGATAGATAAGACAGAATATTATTCGATATTTAGTAATCGCGAAATTTTAATTGTGTTAAATCTTGAAGTATTAAATACCCAGATATCATTTTAATATATTATTTCTTTATATAAGTGATTAATATAGGATGAAAATGTTTTTTTATCATCATGAAGGTCTTCCACTGTTTTTTTTTTCCTTGCAGTAAAAATGCTAATTTTAAGACTTATTTCGAAAAAACTTAAAAATTATGATAAAAGTATTCATCAGCGCCTCTCTCGAACAACGAAACAACTACCGATATTCAAATTTAGGAGGCAATTCCTTCGTATTACTGAATTATAACAAGTATTGGTGAAATTTAGTGATTATATAAATTAAAAACGACTATAATATATTTACAAAAATATTTAAAATTATAAATACCTTTTTAAATAGTTAAACAAAATACTAAATTTAATAACGTAACATATTACTACAACGAATATATTATTACAACGAAAATCTGCAAATTTCACATCTATAAGTGTTACTCAAAAGTTTTTCTAAATTTCCAAGTGACATAATTAATAGTGAATCCTATGCAATAATATTTAACAATTTTATTAATTTTTCTCTATTTTATTCAGAATTCATGTATTTTTTATAGTGAAATAAAATATTATTGTTACGTTTAAATGGTACAATCGTAAATTAATTAACCGATTTGGATAATCCTTTGAACATTGTATGTATAGATTAGAACTTCCCGCGTGTTGTTGGCTATATCAGTGTTTCTCAACCGGGGTGCCACCAATTTGAAAAATGATTTTAACGTTAAATTGCCCAGAACTTCCTGTTTGTTATAGGCTAATGATAATAATAATAATAATTTTTGCTGACGTTTCGTGGACGTTCCGCGGGCGCGCCGAGATGCGTCACTTCGCAAAAAACGAGTCGCGAAGCGACGAGTTTTATAATCGACAAGTGCGGCAAAATGCCTTATCATATTAAAACGAGTCGCGAAGCGACGAGTTTTGTCAACGTAGAGGGAGAAGCCCGGCGTAGCCGGGCTGAGGCCCTTAGTATTATTAAATATTGAATAATAAATAGTATTATTAATTACTTTTTTTTTGTGGTCATATGGGGGCAGGGGTTGTTTCACGACAAATGAAAAAAATATTTTTTAACTGGTCCCATTTTTGAGACTACTGTTTATCATTTATAAGTTAATATCGTACCATCCTGATGGTGTTATAAACTTAAATACTTAACTGTTGTGATCAGCTGAACACAGACATTGTTTAGCTTCCAACAAAGCTAGTTAATTTTAATAAACAACAAAATAAAAAGTAAATTACTCTGTGTCTTACTTTACTTTACATAATCTTCAATGTTACTAATTGAAATTTGAAAACTTGACTGATGATTGGAACAAGACATAAAAGCTATGTTAAGGACCTCAAACCATCCATTAGTTTAATTTAGATAACATGTTTCATAATTATTTTTATTTGAGTCATTCAGAACAAAAGTGGTATAAGTCATTTAAAAAGGCAAAAAGCATATACTTATTAACTTGATATGGCTAGCAAAGAGAACAAAATGTGGTTTAAATAAGAGATCAGAAGTTGTCTGTCTTTATCCAAAGTTTGTAAGTGTAGTACGTACGCTCGAAATACTGCCATACTATTGGTTGGAACTTTAACTTTCATCAATTCTGCGCGAAAAAACAGCTGAACACATTGACGTACATAAGGGTTTTAAACAATTATTGTGGATACCAAACAAACAAAATAATATTTCAGATACATTTTTACTCATTTTAATACACGGTATACCTTGAAATGTACAAGAAATAAATAATAATAACGGAAATAAACAAACAACATCGTACAATATGCGTAGTCAAAAACAAATCAAAGTAAGCGACGTCACTGAAATGTATTAAACTAACTGTTAATAACGTAATGAGCGAAATTTGGTTTCTGCACATGGCAGCCGCTAACATCCGCCAGTGTTTTTCTTCGGTTGAACAAAGTCCAACCCTAACATTCATGTTTATTAAAAAAACATAATAATAATATGAAAGCTAGTTTTATTTAAAAGATGATTTAACTAATTTGTTCTATTTCTCTTACTGGACATCTCTTTCCACTCTTTGCTTTTATTGGGTGCGCCCGGTATAGAGTTAATAGGTATATGGCAATAAGCAATACAACTTAAGTAAGCATATTTGCCCATTGCGAAAGTTAATTGTTTTAGCTCGCTTAACAAAATAGCCTTTTAGTTTTTCACATTTCTGAGATGCTGGACACAAAAACCTGACTTATACCACTTTAATATTGTTCACAATGTAGATTGTTTATGTTTTGTGTATTACCTAGTCATTATTTTAATTTTATTTATTGATTTGTTTAAGTATTAATATCACTCATCCATATCAGATACAATTTTTGTATTACAATTTTATATTATCTATTTTATTTAAAGATTATAATTTTTACAGTACCTGATATAAATTTTATAAGGTTAAGTTTATAAGATTATTATTTTTTATTTTATGTTTTGATTTGTTGTTGTGCATGTTTGAGATAACTCTTTATAATCAACTGAAACACATTGTAAAAATTTCATTGTTAAATTAAAATTGTTTAACAAAAGAACAAATGTTTTAATTACTCTCAAATAATTAGATTTATTTATTTTATAATAGATAATTGAAATTTAATTTAATGCTATAGCAAAATGCTGTCACAGTTTTGGAACACTAACACTAGGCTCTAAACTCAGGTTAAGAGTTGAAAGAGATGCCAAAATATAATAATAATATTTATTGACCAAATTACAATTACAAAAAATGTTTTTAGTCAGTCAAATATACATAATATCAATAATACAATGTTTATAAAATTTAAAATTTAATCAAAGCTGACATTTTCAAACTCATCAATGACATAGATTGGATTATTTGTTAGTACGTTCTTAAGTTTAAATTTGAATTTGTCTAGTGGTAGTGTACAGAGTCCCTCAGGCAAGAGATTATATAATTTAACAGCAAAATAATTTGAGCAATTTTTTGATTTATTTAGACGCAAAAATTTACCGCGGATATTATTTTTACTGCGAGTGTTGTGATCATGTGTCTCACCAAATGTACTATAATTCGTTAAATTTTTGCGTATAAATAATAAACAATGATAAATAAATAATGAAGGCAAAGACATTATTTTGAGTTTCACAAAAAGATCTCGACAATCCGCTCTGAAAGGAGCACCGGCAATTATTCTTACAACTTTTCGTTGTAATGCAAAAATTCTGTTTGCTGCAGGTGAATGTCCCCAGATTATTAACCCATAGGTTAGGTGGGACTGAAAGAGGGAAAAATAGGCTTTTAAAACAACATCTGAGCTGACTTCATGCTTTAGATTCCTTATCAGATACACAGTTGAGCGTAGTTTACAGCTTATTATATGCACGTGTTGATCCCAACGAAGATGAGGATCAACGTGGATACCAAGAAATTTTATGGAGGGGGGATTGGCAATATTATGTCTCCTGGTGCTCAGCAGTAGAGACTGAGTTTTTTCTTTATTTAGACTTAGCTTATTACAGGCAAACCAAGAGTTTACACTGTTCACCAGAGAGACATTATCCTTAACAAGAGAATCTAAATCATGTTTACAATCTAATACTGTTGTATCGTCAGCGTAGAGTATTGTTTTGGCATTTGTAGAGAGAGGCAAGTCGTTTACAAATATTAGAAACAGTAGCGGTCCCAGAACTGAACCTTGAGGCACTCCAAAATGCAATGGAAGATACTGGGAAGTGCTACTGTTAAATTGGGTAAGCTGTTTACGGTTTGATAAATATGATTTAAGCCAGGCACGGCTCATGTCGTCGAAACCATAAAAAGATAGTTTGCTTAGCAAAATATCGTGAGATATACAGTCGAAAGCCTTGCTTAAATCAAGAAAAATACTGAGGCAGTATTTCCCAGATTCCAACGCATCCGAGACATACGTGACAAAATCCATAACTGCATCTATAGTACTCCTGTTACTCTGAAAACCATACTGACTGTTTGAGAATAAATTATTGCAGGTAAAATATTGCACAATTTGATTGTATAGCACCTTTTCAAAAATCTTAGAAAACACTGGCAAAATAAATATGGGTCGGTAATTGCTGACATCATCAACTTCACCCTTCTTGAATAGAGGCAAAACTTTGGCAACTTTAAGAGCATCGGGAAAACAGTTGTTCATAATGCAGGCGTTTATTATCCTTGTAAGAGGTGAAATTATGGGATCTTTTACGCGTTTTAGAATTTCTACTGACAGTCCATTCACGTCAAGAGTATTACTATTCTTTAAAGAATTAACAATATCTCTAATCGTGATTTCACTGACAGATTCAAAAGAAAAAATTGTATTGTGTGTGTTACTCGACAAAAATGAATCCGGTGTTATGTTACATATAGGGACTTTATTTATAAGTTCTTTGGCTATGTTTGTAAAGTGCTCATTAAACTGGTTGGGGGTAATAATGGTTTCTTTAAGGTGATTTTCAGTATTATTTCTGCGTTTATTAATAATTTTCCATGTAGCTTTCTGAATATTATTCGAATTATTAATAAATTTTGAATTGGCTTCAATCTTAGCTGCAGATATTGCTTTACGGTAAACAGTTTTATATTTATCACGTGCGGTTTTATTGAATTCAGTTGGGTTCATATTGAGGACTTGATTTAAGCCTTGGAGTGAGTCGCGCATGCCACGAAGGTGATCATTAAACCAGCTTATTTGAGTGGACTTGTGCCTATTTGGCCGGATTTTAATTTTCTGAAGTGGGAAAGATGTTGAGAAATGAGAAAGGAATAATTTCAGAAAATGATCATACCTATCGTTACTGTTAGTATTGGAATTTAAGAGGTTCCATTGAACCTTACAAAGTTTATTATAAAAATTGTGTATCCCGATGTCAGAGATCTTTCTGCGATAATGGTAAGAGACTGAGGAAGCTGAAGAAGCTCCGCAATTATTTATCGGATGAAAAGTAGTTAGAATACCATTGTGATCGGAAAATCCAGATATTTTGCTCAATTATCTTCTCCGAGATACATATTTTGAAATATATTGTCAATTCTATTATTGCCTCGCGTATTAAAATTGACTGACGATACTAGATTGAAACTGCCAAATAAGTCTGTGATGCATGTTACATCATGCGTATTGAAATTAAAATTTACATTAAAATCGCCGCAGATTATTATATTCTTTGAAAAATCCAACACATTTAGTATTTTATTTAAATTACTAGTAAAAATATTCAGATCCGAGGAAGGCGATCTGTATACGCATATGATAATTAAATTATAAATACTAATAAACACGGAACTGACTTCGCAATGACTTTCAATGCTAAATTTGTTGATTTTTGCAAAGGGTATAGCCAGGGGCGGATCGAAGGATTGAATCGGCCCGGGCGATTTGGATGTTTCGGCCCGGGCTCACGGGACTTGTTGACTATTTATAGGGAATGTTATTAGGTGTGTGAAATAATTCGGTTCATCTGGCAGTCAATTGCTGTACTATGGAATTTTCTAACCGCTAATATCTGCAACCGGCTTTATGTTTTAGTGTTGACATATGGTAATAATATTCAGTTGATAAACTTTTGGGTTTATAACAATAAGATCGTGTTTATCTGATTCAAAAATGTCGAAATACGAGCCAAATGAGCATCATTTCCAGGAAGTTCTCATTTTCTGTTTTCATTTGCTGAAAACAGCCGCTGAAGCTCATCGAATGCTCGTAGAAGCTTATGGTGAAAGTGCTCCCACCGATAAATCATGCAGAGAATGGTTTCGACGTTTCAAAAGTGATGATTTCAGTGTCGATGTAAAACCTCGTCCAATTTAGCTGAAGAAGTTCGAGGATGAGGAATTGCAGGCGCTAATCGATGAAGATCCGTATCAATCGCAACATGAGCTCGCGCAAATGTATAATGTTGAACGATCAACAAATTCTGTGCGTTTGGCAGTCATGGGAAAGATTTACAAAGAAGGAAGATTGGTGCCGTACGAACCGAAGGAAAGAGACATCGAGAGGCGCAAAACCATGTCTGAAATCTTGCTTGCCAGGCAAAAAAGAAATGTTTTTTTGTATCGTATTGTGACTGGATACGAAAAGTAGATATATTTTGATCTCAAACGAAGGAAATCCATTTGCGACTCAAGAAAATAATCCTCATCGAGACCAAAGCGGAATATTCACGGCCAGAAAGTAATGCTCTGTATATAGTGGGACCAGAAGGGTGTAGTGTATCATGAGCTATTAAAGCAGAGCTAAACCATCTCTGACGAACTTAGCCAACAACAATTGCTCCGTTTAAACAACGCGTTGAAGAATTAGCGGCCGAAATATACAAAACACGACAAAGTGATCCTCCAGCATGATAACGCTAGATCACATGTTGGAAAGATTGTGAAGGCCACCTTGGAAGCACTTGACTGGGCCGTTTTACCTCGCCCGCTGTATTCACCAGACATTGCTCCATCAGATTATCACTTGTTCAGATCGATGGCAGACGAGCTTTCTGGTCAGCACTTAAACAATTATGAAGAAATAGAGAAATGGCTCAATGGATCGCTTCGAAGGACGAGTCGTTTTTCCGTCATGAAATAGTACAACTGCCAGACAGATGGTAAAAAATAATAGCAAGCGATGGCAAATACTTTGTATAGTGTATTTTTTTATGTTTTTTTCACAACAAAGTCTTTTCTGGAATTAATTCACACACCTAATATAATTGGCCCGATTCCCGGGCATAAATAAAGACCAAAGTATATTTAAATAAACTTATTTAATTTATATTTTTAGTATTAATATCGAAAATAAAAATACTGTCTCTAAAATAATGAAAAAATGTTAGAAAAACAAATAAAAAAATTTGAGTGATTTCTAAAGTAATATCATAGAATTGATCATAAGTATTTGAGCGGTTGTCGCATCGGCCCAAAAAAGCCGTCGGCCCATCGGGCGATGCTCGATCGCCCGATAGGTCGATCCGCCCCTGGGTATAGCGTTACAATTAGATTTGGTTAGGATCATAGTACCACCACCATTCATTGCCTTACGACAAGTATATGATGAACATTCATAATCCAGAAGTCTGAAAGATTCTACTTCTTCTTCTTTGAGCCAGTGTTCAGTAAAACAGATGAAATTAAAGAATTTGTCAGCTAAGTAGGCTTCCATGATTTCTGTTTTATTACGTATAGACTGAATATTTAAATATAGCATCTGGATATTCTTAACTGGTATATTGACGAAAAAGCGTTGGACTTTTTTGGTCGAAATTTATTTTTAAAGAAGGTAGTAAAAATCTAAACTTGATGAATTGTAGTAGTTTAGATTTCCCTGTCATGTTTAGGTGAAGACCATGTTTCGTAAAATCGGTGGGAGTAAGTATGGAGCAGGAATTTATTACCACTGTTGAATTTTGAAATACCGAATACATGTGGAAGTTGTTTTGAACTACTAGTGAGTTGAAGGCATGATGGTTGTTCCAAAACGGTGTTGTTATAATTTTCAGATTTGTATGATCCATTTTACTCTGAAGATCAGTTAACAATTCTGTAGAAATGGAGTTCTTCTGAAGTGCGTCGTTTGAACCTGCGAGTAAGATTACATAGTCGTTTTTGTTGTAATCACGACTTAGTTTGTAGGCGGAATTGACGATTTCTTCGAAGCGGGCGTTAGGAAGAGTTTGACAAAACGAAGTAAATATTTTTTTATCAAGCAGGTCATGCAGAATAGAACCACAGTGGCGGCCTTGACTATCGGCGACCACTAAGATTTTGCGTTTGTTCGTAGAGGGTTCAGATGATTTATTTTCTATATATTGTGAAGATGAAGATGATGATGTCTTGTTTTTTGAAGTTCTTTTATTAGTACTGATTATGGTTTTCAGTTTTTTTATCTCTGAAAGCTGTTTGGTCTTCTCACTAGTACTTATTTGTAAGGTGTTATTGAGTTCAACAACTTTTTCTTTATTGGCGATACAATTTACGCAGTTCGCTATCGAGGTATAAAATAATTGCTAGCGTATTGAATTGTATGTTCTGATTCCTCGAACCCGTTTTTCATCGTGGTTATGTTAGACAAAAAATAGCATTGTACTAGAGATATTTTAGTGGAGGGTGTATTTTAGTGTTTTATAGGTATTACCAAAAAAACCCTTACACCATCACTGTATGTTCTGTAAAAATTGTGACCAAACGGCTGGACCTAAAAAATGATATTTGACATGCTTATACAACACTTTGTCAGGCATTGACAAACTACTGAGAGTTCAAACAAACACATTGCTGAAAAAATAGAAACAAATAGGTATTCAACGAACACACACACACATATTTTTAAGTTTTGAGTAGTGTATCAGATGACACCTTTTAACTCTTCGGCACTCGCGCGGCGTTTCGTAACATCGCTACTCGCGTGGCGTCTGAGAAACTCCGTTGAGTATAACGTTAGTAATTAATTTATATAAATATATAATTGATTAGATTGAGGTAAAAATAAAAACTATTAGCTTCTAAGCATATTTATTTTATAAAAATGTAAAAAACTTATATAAAATTCGTAATAAAACTAGTTAAAATGCCAATAAAAAATAATTTTAATCTAATAATTTAGTCATCTTTGGAAATACAAACGTCACAAACATAATTCACATGTTCTAAACATATATATTTCTCACAATCCACACATCTATATTTTGTCATACGATTTTTTTTTCCGTTCGCAGAAGCTACACCTTTATCTTGCCTTTTCAAAACTTGTACTAGGAGTTGCTGATTCTTAATTTTCATCCACTTGTTCTCTAATACGTTTTCTTAATTTTCTAGGTAGGCATTGTGTTTTTGATCAGTTTTGTTTATGCTCCCGTGTTGATTCCAATGCTTAAGTTCTTATAAATTGTCGCCGCCTTTTTATATCTTTGTTTTTGTTTGCTTCGTAAATAATATAAGCATTGATGGCTCCCACGTTCAACATATTATAAAAAATGACTTTTGGAAGACGAACTTTGATGTACAAACTTCTCGATTACGGACTGATACAATGCTAGTAGGAAGCTGGCGTTTGTTTTATCTAACAGTACCTACATATGTTAGTTTGTAGTTTTTAGGGTTTTGTAGGTATGACCAAAAAACTCTTATACCGTCATTTTGTCGTCTGTCTGTTTGTTCGGTAAAAATTGTAGCCAAACGGCTAAACTTAGAGAGTTGAAATTTGGCATGCTTATACAACTCTTTGACCCGCACATAGGAAAAATACTAAAACATCTAAAAAACATATCCCCCTAAAAATATAAACAAATATGTGCTTATCAAAAAAAATATTTTTTTAAAATTCTGAGTAGGGTATCAAATGAAAGCCCTTAGTACGTGGATTAACGATCAAAATTTTATTTTTGCAAACAAAATTATTTTGATGTGATTTTTGCCAAAATTGTGCAAGCCCAGATGGTTTAAACTAAAAATTTGCAAATATTCTATGTAATGTACATTGGTGTGAACCGGAATAGTACAACAGGAATTTTTGGTCAGATTATGTTTTCGGAAAATAACGCATTTTTTTTTTCGAATCCTGTTAATTTTATTTTTTGTTTTTTTTTTTTCTTGCATTTTGTTTAAATTATTTTGTCAAAATTCTAGTTATATTTTGGTAAATGTTGCATTTAATTTTTAAAATTAAATTGCGTAAATTTAATAACCAGTGGGAAGTATTGAAATTATAATTTAATTCTATGTTTGACGAAATCAGAGGGCGGGGCTTATGATTTAAGCAACCAATGGAAGCCATAGGCGCAATTTTCAAAATCTTAATGAACTTTGCTATATAAAAAAAATACTGCACATATTTAGAAACTTAAATAATGGTATTAGGCATTCTAATTAAAATTCATAAAACAATATTTTGACATAAAATTTGTTTTGGCATCCCAAATAATTATCATTCAGTTACTAAATACTTGCAAAACCCAGAAATGTGTGAAATTTCACACTTCACATCAATTTTTTAGTAGATCATCGACTAGGTCGTAGCTTGTAGCTAACAAATTGTCAGTTTGTATGAAGAACGTACATAGGTGGGCGTTGCCCCACCTTTCCAGTTTTAATTTATCATTGGTATTATATACCCTTTTCACACTAGAACTTTAAGACGAGTGAACTTAAAGTTCACCGATATTTAACATCGGTTTGCTTTCACACTTGATGTTTAAATCTCTGGTGCAGTCATCAGTTACAGTAATTTTGTCCTTAAGTTACCATCAGGAAATTACCAGTTTTAAACTGTCTGCGCAGACGCACATTTTGAATTATCATTTCATTCTACAATAAAGAATATATTACACCTGTATTAACATGTAAGTCGATACATTTTATCTCAATTATTGTAGCTCTGTATTTTATTAAACACATTATTAAAATAAATAATTTTATTATAACAATAAGTATAAACTTCTTATAACGTCGATATAATACAGTATTCTTGTTTATGATAATACAAAATGTTGACAACACAAATTCAAAGAGTATTTTTTTATAATAGAAATTATGTTGGCAATGCGGACGATGTTTAAGACGCAGATCTCTGTCTTAAGGGGTAACACCACAGTAACGGTCGAAAAATAAGGCTCTTTTTGACAATTTTTTTCGGAAACCTGGAACGGGAGTCGGAAATTTCCGTTAAAGGGCTTTATTGAGCACACCATGAAGTATGAGAAAAAATTTTTTCATTATCATTTTCATACAAAATGGCGGCGATAGCGCCGATCTTCAAATAAGCCTTTTTTTAAATTGATAAACCGGCGAAAAGATTTAGCGCAAACGATGAGACCTGGAACAAAAAGGAAACAAAGTTCATTATTCACATATAATTAGCTATAGAATCACGTAGGCATTTTTATTTAAACTGATTTTTGTAGAAATGGCGCACTTTTGAATTGTTTATAGTTGTTTATAATTGTTTATAATTGTTTATAAAAAAAAGTTTACATCCAATCAGAAAACGGCTACGTGATGCTCAAGATATTGCATTTACAAAGCTACAAAAAAAAATTGAGACTGATCGGAGCAATAGTTTTCGAGTTATGATTTCGCCCAACTTGAAAAAAGTAGTTTTGAGAAAAACGTGTTTAAAGTTTTATGTGCATTTAAATCATAAAAATGTTATATGTACCTTTAATCAGCGATGCCTGCACCATACATATGGCCATCCATGTTGATGCTCGCCTCTTCCGCCTCCTTTCTAGATGCTTTTATTGACAATCGAGCCTTTTTCGCAGCATCAGACAGTGACATCTCAGAATATCGAACACGACGCTCGTCCGCCTCAACGCAGAAATTGTAGCAGTTGTAGCCAATTTTCATATCTAAATTCTCCATGAGCCTCATTATACTCGATAAGCCATCATTATAAATGCCCACGGCGATATATACTGCAGTTTCAAGTACTTTCTTCCCACTAGAACTTGATTTCGGAGCCATCGAATTTTTTCTGCCAGAATTCACATGATTTACAATACTTAGATTTCACTAAGACATCTATAACTTTACTAGGTAGACATCTATAACTTACCTGGTGGTCTTCTGTGAAACTATGAGCCCTATAGCTCCAAAGCTAACAGGCCCAATCATCATTTCAACCGGTAAGACTAATATATAAGAGATGACAACAAGCGCGCAGAGGGCGGTAAGCTATGTGCTTAGCGCGTGCTGTAGACGTTGCCGGAAAATCGAGAATTTGACGTTATAAAAATATTTTTCAGCTATATAACTAGTAGAATACTGTTTTTGAATATATAAAGGTTCGTTAAGAGCTATAAAAAAAAATTGGATTTTTTGAACCGGTTACTGTGGTGTTACCCCTTAAACATCGCTTGTATTTAGACGAGGTCATACGTTTTCACATTAGCGTTTAAAGACATATTCACTTTTACATCCGATCTTAAAGTTCTAGTGTGAAAAGGTTAATACCCACTGGCGTCTCACAGACGCCGCGCGAATGACGTAGGGTTAATGCATGGTTAAACCAATACATTTTTATTAGTGAAAACTCCTTTTTTTTTGGACTTTCTCCAAAAATGTGTCCTCTACCCTATTTTCTACTCATAATAAATAGGGTTTGGTCGAAAAATCTGAAAAAAACCCAATAATGTACATTGATGGGAAATAGAATATTTGAACAGGAATTTTTGATCCGACTAGTTTCTCAAAAAATATCTAATTTTTTATGTGGTTGAATTCATCGTGTGGTATCAAGAGAAAGCTTTTAAGACATAGATTAAGGAACGACAAGTAGTTCTTTTTAGGGTTTTGTAGGTATGACCAAAAAACCCTTATACCGTCATTTTGTCGTCTGTCTGTCTGTCTGTCTGTCTGTCTGTCTGTCTGTCTGTCTGTCTGTTCGGTAAAAATTGTAGCCGAACGGCTAAACCTAGAGAGTTGAAATTTGGCATGCTTATACAACTCGTTGACCCGCACATAAGAAAAATACCAAAACATCTAAAAAACATATCCCCCTAAAAATATAAACAAATATGTGCTCATCGAAAAAAAAAATATTTTTTTTTAATTCTGAGTAGAGTATCAAATGAAAGCCCTTGGTACGTGAATTAACGATCAAATTTTTATTTTTCCAAAATAAATTATTTTGAAACGATTTTTGCCAATATTGTGCAAAAAAAATTTTGTCCCACACCCTGTAGCCCAGATGGTTTAAACTAAAAATCTGAAAAAATTCTAAGTAATGTACATTGGTGTGAACCGGAATAGTTCAACAGGAATTTTTGATCAGATTATGTTTTTGGAAAAAAAAGCATTTTTTGTGTTTTTTTGCTAATAATGTTGACAACTTATAGTTATATAATACGCTCAACAGTAACGTGTTTCTTGGTGCTGTGGCTAAGATACTTGCGTTCTGTCCAAGAATTCGTATTCGGACTCATGTTCGAGTCCTACGTGAGGAGACAATATTATTTTTTATTTATTTTTTGCATTTTTATATTGTTTAAATTATTTTTTCAAAATTTTAATTATATTTTGGCAATTGTTGCATTTAATTTTTAATAGCGTAAATTTAATAACCAGTGGAAATTGTTGAAATTATAATTTAATTATATATTTGAATGTACACGAAATCAAAGGGGAGGAGCTATGACTAAAAACAACCAATGGAAGCCATAGGCGCAATTTTCAAAATCTTAATGAACCTTGATATATAAAAAAAAAAATACTGCACATCTTTAAAAACTTAAATAATGGTAATAGGCATTCGAATTAAAATTCATAAAAAAATATTTTGTCATAAAATTTGTTTTGGCACCCCAAATAATCATCATTCACTTACTAAATACCTGCAAAACCCTGAAATGTGTGAAAATTCACACTTCACATCAATTTTTTATTTTATATTAACACGAAAAAATCTCCTAAAAAATATTTTTCCCAGCCTATAACCTGAAGGGGTTAATCCACATATACCCACAATTTGTTGTGACCTACTACATACATATACATACTCACAATTTGTTGTTATTAAATACCTACAAAATCCTAAAATGTGTGAAAATTTACACTCACATATTTTTATTGTATAAGGAAAGTAGGGTATGAGGAGAGATACAAGTATTAAAGCTATCGTGCACGAGCGGTTTTTGACTGCGATTAACACTTAAAGGTTCCGTTTTTAGACCGCCGGCCATAGATATGAAAGCCCATAGCCATAGATATGTGGTCAACGTGACATTTTTAAATTTCACCTCTAAAGGGTAAATTAGTATTTTATTATTAGAAATAAGAAATTCGGGTGCATTCCTCCGTATGACGCAAGAACCCACTAAAAAGGGATTATCCAAGTTCAAACCTTAAAGGATGAAAACGGGTAAAATATTTTTCACGGATTCCTCAACAACTCTTAGGACAGACACATGTACACATGTTTAGAAACATAACTGAGGATTTTACATTAATCAGCTCCTAATGGGGTGAATCTAGGTTCGGGGTACAGGATAGACTTGAGGGAGGATTGTTTCTCACATGGGCGGGCAATTCTACGTGGCCTAGTCCAGAGTGAGCTCACGCAGCATCCTGACGATCCTAGCATCTGAGGGGAGAGTCACCAATGTGATTTACAGAGAACCATGACGTTTAATAATTGCAGGATTATAAATATAATGCAGGAAAAATGCCCATGTTCCCAGATAACACACTGACGTCCTAAGAACATTCAAAAGATGTCCCGCATGGGACATCTACACGTCCGTAGGATATCTGTTTTTGCGCCACGGATTTTCTATGGACATATATAGGACGTTTTTTTGTCAAAAATTTGGATTGGTCGTTAATATTCAATTACGATATGCTATGGATATCAGCAATAGATATTCTATGGATGTACAGTATTTAACTTTTCGGATATTTTGAGGATATCTGTTTTGGGTGTCTGAACATCCTCATATTAGGATATATTAAGGATATATGTTATGGATAAATAACATAAAAATGTGTGTAATATAGTGATAACATGATATATACACGGTTGAATGAAATTTGGGACATGGGCGTTCATTATGTAACAACGATTGTTAATTGCAAATATTTGGCTCCCCTAATTATTTTAGGAAATACTAGTAATTGCATAACTAGCCTATGCATTGAAAGCAAATTTTTATTCCGAATCAATAACGTATTTACTATTTTGTCTAAAATAATCAGGGGAGCCAATATTTGAAATTATTTATTTTTACATACCAAACATCTATGTCCCAAATTTCATACAACACCCAAATTTATATAAACAAATTTCAGCCATAAAATATTCACACTTTCTTTTATTCGCGGATGACCTTAAAATTTTTAAAAAGATTTCCTGTGTTCAGGATTGTGAAGAGCTTAATAAAGATTTAAAAGAATTTTATAAGTATAGCTCTGCAAAATATCTTCATCTTAATCTAAAAAAATGCAATAGTATCAATTTTACTAGGAAACGGCTACCAATCAAATTTACGTATCAATTAAATAATATACCTTTGACTGAAGTAAATATTATTAAAGAGCTTGGAATCTATTTTGACAGTAAATTCAAATTTGATCACCATATTGAAAAAACAACTAAATCAGCATTCAAGCAACTTGGTTTTATCATGCGTTCTTGTAAGCATTTTACAAAGCCAAAAAGTATAATAATATTATATAAATCCTTAGTCTGTAGTAAATTGGAATATAATTCTATAATCTGGAACCCACAATATGCCACATACATTAACAAGATTGAAAATATCCAAAGACGTTTTGTAAGGTATTTGGATTACAAATTTCACACAAATGATATGAATTATTCGTATCTTTATCGTTTAGATAGATATAATCTAAATACCCTGGAAAAAAGAAGAACTAAATTAGAGATGAACTTTGTTTATAAAATTGTAAATGGTATGATTGATTCAACAGACATTCTGGGTCTTATTAATTTTAATGTACCATTAAATCTGAGGCAAGTAAATACCTTTTATACACCCAACTCTCAAACCAACATTCGACAAAATTCACCTCTAAATAGAATAATGTTCACTTTCAATTATTGTTTTAACAACAGCGACATTTTTTCTTATCGTTTTTTGCATTCAAAAAACAAGTCGATTCTTATTTAACGACTAGAGTTTTTTCCATACGTTAACTAATACTAAACTGATATTTATTTAAAACTGTTATGTATATTATTTTCTTTCTTTTTGTAAAATACAATTAAAATATTTTTTATATTGTATCAATGTAATATTTTATGCACAATTTTTGTTATTTTGTATTCTGTGGAGGTCTATAGGAATTTCGTTCTGTTAGACCACCCAAAAATTTAATTTAATTTAATTTATTAGAAATAACAGCACAACAGACCGAAGTCCAAAATGTGCCTTTATACATGTACATATATAAGTTGAGTTGTACATTTTATTGTATTAATTATAATGCTATCTTAACTCTAACTAATAACAGCAATAATATAATGTGTTATAGAATATTTCATTATACAAACAAAAAATAAAATAAAAATAAAAAAATATAAAAAACTCAAGGATAATTAACAAAATTTAAAGGATAATGAACAAAATTTAAAATTTAAGACAATATTTCAGTTCCAGCGCTTCTAAAACCAGCATAACTTATGTTAAAAATGTCGATGTCTGTGTCACTGATCAGAAGCGAGTTATATAGTTGGGACATTCTAGAGATGGGACTCATTTTACTGTAGTTTGTAGAGAACTTGGTTACATTAAACAAGTAGTTCCTACATCTCAAACCATTTGTTGGAACTTTAATGCCAAACTCAGCCAAAATGTCCGGACAAGATACTGTATTGTCAAAAATTTTATATAATAAAAGTAGGCTATGCAGATTACGACGTTTTTCAAGTGACGTAACTTCATACTTATTTTGTAAAACCCCACAAGATACATATTTAGGATAAGTATTCGTCATTCTAAATTCTAATAATCTTAAAAACTTTGTTTGAGTTTTTTCAATACAGTGTATGTATTTTTTTTGAAATGGCGACCATATCACTGAAGCGTACTCTAACTTTGGTCTAACAAATGCATTAAACAGAGTTATGTAAGTTACAGTATTTTTAAATTCATATCCCGTCCGTAAAACAAAACCAAAATTCTTCGAAGCTTGCGCAACAATATGTTCAATATGACATTTAAAACTTAGTTTTGAGTCAAAATAAACACCCAGATCTCTCATAATCTCCACTCTTTCCACTAATATTCTATTCAAATTATATGGATGAATTAATATGTCCCTTTTTCGGCTGAATGATATCATTTTGCATTTCTTAGAATTTAAATGGAGGCCCTGTAATTGAATCCAACTGTTTAAGTTGTTTAACTGCTTTTCTAACGTCTTACAGTCATCCAAACATGATATCGTTTTAAACAATTTGATATCGTCAGCAAATAATAAACAATCACATTCATCCAATATTTGTGTTACATTATTAATAGTTAGTAAAAAGAGTAGCGGTCCAAGATTGGATCCTTGTGGAACACCAGAAACCAGAGAATAAGATGAAGATCTACAATTATTATATTCAACATATTGTTGCCTTTCCTCGAGGTATGAGACAAACCATTCGCAGATCACGTCGGAGAGACCGCAATCAGTCAATGCTTTAATGATTGCACTATGTAAAATTCTGTCAAATGCTTTGCTCATATCTAAGTACAAGATGTCGGTCTGTTTACCCAAGTCCATATTACGAGCAATAAAATTAGTTATATGTAATAAATTAGTAACTGTGGACTTGGATTTAACAAATCCATGTTGGCATGGAGTTATGAGAGACGCAACCTGATTGTAAACATATTTATACATTATCTGTTCGAACACTTTAGCTGGAGTAGATAATATTGATATCGGTCTATAATTTTCTATCAGGCGTTTATCCCCCGACTTAAAAATGGGACAAACCCGAGCAACCTTCCACTTTTCCGGAAAAATCTTTGTGGCCAGGGAAAGATTAAAAAGTATCTGAAACGGTGTTGCTAATACACCAGCACAGCCCTTTACTACGTAAGGAGGAATAAGATCAGGGCCGCAAGATTTTTTAGGGGGTAATTTTTTTTATCGACTCTTCCACGTCTTCGATATCGATAGAGAAGATACTGCTAGAATATTTTGTAAAATTATTTTTTGGACGTGAGTTGCTATTTTTGTCAGCAAAGTTATACACTGACGAAAAAAGGTTTGCAAAACCCTCTACTATGTCTTTAGGCTTATTTAGCAGCTTGTTGCTTTCCGATCTAAAAGTTGTACTGTCCTGGGATGCTCTTTTACTTCTTACATAGCTCCAGAATGAGCTAGGATTATTACAAATATTAATTTCTGTGTCTCGAACATATTCTTTTTTACTTTTTTTTATAAGCTCTTTAAGTTTTTTGCGTGCCTCTCTATACATTATGTTATGATAATTATGATCACCATGCTTTAATTTTAGTTTTTTGAGATGATAGTATTTTTTTTTACATACACCGATCATTTCTGACGTAAACCAACGTGGATAGTTATTTTTATTTTTATTAACTTTAGGAACATTTATATTTAATATATAATAAAATACTTTGTAAAAAGCATCCACTGCCTCGTTAACATCCTCGTAATAAGTCAGAAATGACCAATCTACTACTGCTAAATCTCTGTACAGTTGTATAAAATTTGCACGTTTGAAATTATAAGCATCAAGGCAAGCAATATTATCTACGCGTTTACCAACATTGACATTGACTATTAAGTTTAATGCAGGGTGGAATTTGTCCTCAACTATTAATGGGTCACTCTCTCTGGTGACACTGACAATCATATTTGTCAATACCAAATCCAGCGTTTTGTCGTTAATATTTTTAATGTTATTAACGTTTATTAAACCATATAAGTTAGTAAATATTTTTAATTCTGAGATTGTTTTGTTAGTTAAAGAATAATTATCATCGAATTCTGGTATATTGAAATCACCCAGTATCAACAAATTTTTATCTATTAAATTATCACTGGATTCTAGTACATCATATATGGCTGTGTATGTTTGAACAGGAGAATTTGGCGGAATATACAAACAACAAAGTGAAAATATATAGTTAGAATTAGACAATTTTAAAAATATATATTCATAAGGAGAATTGTAATCAGTTATATCAATACATGACCATTTTCTGTGAACTGCAACCATGACTCCCCCTCCTCGTCGACCATCATTTCTGTCTTTTCTAAAACAATTATAGTAGTTATGTAATAATTCTGTATTATTAAAATTATCATTAAGCCAAGTTTCTGTTAATGAAATGACGTCATAGTCGTATGCAAGAACATTATTAGAGAAGGTGTGAGTCTTGGTGCGAAGTCCACGTACATTCTGATAATAAATATTGATGGTCTCATTGATCATTTTCATTTCGGTTTAAGACCGTCCTTGCAAACTGTTTACAATTCTCCTCTATTTCCTGAATGTCTTTTTCACATTTTATTAAAACTGCCGGCGAATTATCACGTTCCCGCACAAAAATATTGCCGTTTTTGGTCCACACATAGGATAATCTGTAGTCACGTTTTAGTTTCCTCACGGATGTCATCAGTGAACGCCTATACTGAGTTAAGTTTTCGTTAACGTAGATACTGTGTGACACATTAAAACCTAACTCACTCGAACAAAGATTGCGTTTCACTTTGCGCTTCTGTAGAAACATTTCCTTATCAAAGTTGCGCACAAATTTGACAATCACACCTCGAATGGCTGGAGAATTTCCGGTTTTCCCTTTTTTCCCAAGCCTATGACAGTTGTCCATCATTTCTCCGGTAATTGGCATGCCTATTGCTCGACCTATTTTCACTACTTCAGCTGTCACATTTTCTCCTTGACTTTCTGGTAGACCATGGATTTCGATACAATTTCTTCTAGAATATTGTTCTTGGTCGTCTAACTGAAGCCGTAAGTTGGAATTTTCCTCACGGAGTTTCTTATTATCTTCCTCGAGAGCAAACGTTTTGGTGATAAGTTCTTGCAGTTTTACTGACTGTAAATCTAATTTAATATGTGTTTCCAAAATCGATTCTCCTAATTTTGCATTTTCAGACTTAAGGTCTTGCAGCATACTAATTACGTCATCAATGGAATGTTGTTTGCTGATATTTTGCTCCAAATTTTTGCTATATGGCTTATTAGTACAATTGGTACCAGCTGTTAAACATGTGCCACATTTCCAATTTTCTATATCAGTATTTTTTGTTTCACCAATGTAGACGCAACTTGGATGAAATGCACCTTTACATTTCCCGGAACAGATTATTTTATCATCGCCATGTCTATTAATTTTTACGTTGCATACTTTACACGCCATTGTATATATCAACAATAGAAGTTTATTTGATCACCGGAATCTTGTAAATACGTGAAACAAATTGTTCAAAATCGTTTCGATGTTAAGGGATTTTATAATATTTGTTATAATATTTTTATAATATTTTATTTTTTAATAAAAATAATTTCCCTCTAGCTCGTCTTGAACTCACTACCTCTGCGTTTCTGGTCTACGTATTTACCAAGTGAGCTAATTGGACTATGTTCAATAGTGATTAGCAAAATAAATCACATATATAAATCAATATATTTGGATAGATATAAAATTACTGATAACTTTTTTTTAAATGTTTATTAAACTAGGCTCTAAATGTTCTAAAGACACTAAAACTGTTTAATACTGTTATTATTATTACTAATATATTACTATTTTTTTTTTAAATAGGTTTACAGTGGAAATATTTCGTAAAAGTCAATTACACTATTGATTGTTGTTTCACTTATAAAAACAATATTATTAGCCTAATTAGTTTTTGTGCAATTTATAGCTGATTGTTAGTTAGTTTGTAATTGTTTAAACACTTAATAATTATTTATTTATTATTTTTAATAGTTAATTTAGCAATTTTGTCACTCAGTAATATAACGCACTCAACTCAACTTGAAAACCAACATCCAAAAATAAATAAATAATAATAAATAAATATTAATCATTAAAGTTAGTTTATTACTAGTACTATATTAATACTGATTAATGTATTTAGGTCCAAAGTGTATTACTGGTATTTAGACATATTTGTTTTTATACACTTAAGCATTTTAAATTAATGAAATTTGTTTATATAAATTTGGGTGGTGTATGAAATTTGGGACATAGATGTTTGGTATGTAAAAATAATTAATTTCAAATGTTGGCTCTCCTGATTATTTTAGACAAAATAGTAAATACATTATTGATTCGGAATAAAAATTTGCTTTCAATGCATATGCTACTTATGCAATTACTAGTATTCCCTAAAATAATTAGGGGAGCCAAATATTAATATTTGGTATTTATAAATACCAGTAATATACTTTGGACCCAAATACATTAATCAGTACTAATATAGTGCTAGTAATAAACTAACATTAATGATTAATATTATAATGAAAAGAATATCAAAAAGTATAACAGCAATATGATATACATAAAGAAACAAAGTTCATTATCTTCAAATTACAAGTTCGTAAAAACTGGAAATTTGTAGTACAGTAATGTAACGCACCAGTAACAACTAAAATATCTGAATATACGTTAATCTACTTTGCACGCAAAACTAATCAATTTAAACAAAATATAAACAATATGGTTTTAAAGAGTGTAATAAAAACTAAATTAATATTCAAAGTTTCAATGAAATTATTATACAGACTGATTCCAATTAAGAGGATCCCGTCACGGGGGGGAACCCTCGGAAAAGTTCCGCAGGTAAACCCGCAGGAGGACGAGACAGCGGTAGTGCAAAACCGTCTCGGTGATGACCTCACTCGTGCGCACTTTACCCTAGACTAGCTCAGTCGCGGGTTCCGTCCACTATGCAGCTCGGTGTGAAGCACCGGTCAAACTTAAGCGCTCTGAAAAGTAACGATGATGAAGGTGTTGGTGAAGATAAAATACATGATAAAGTTAGATGAGATTTATTGAACAAGTTAGAAAATAGAAAAATGGAATACAAATAGCCAGGTAAACGGATTACCGGCGCGTAAATAAACAATTGTGAAAAACATGAATAATGAGTGACAAAATATAAACAAAACAGACAATGAAATATGAGAACAATAGAATATAACAAAAGCGATTTGAATAATTAGAGAATAAGTCAGAAACTCAGACGTTTGCGAGACGTCTGAGGTAAAGACTGAAGATGAGGATTGAGAGGGGAAAAGGAGAAGTTGGAAGCCGGCGAGGCGATAGGTGTCGCCGCGTGTCTTCGCGTCTTCTTCCGTTTGGGCGTCTCGGCGCCGAACAGTTCTACGAAGAGCCGTGTGATCTTCTGTCGTGTAGATGTCGCGACGCTGGACGTCGTTGTTTGTACGGCACGTACAGGGATCGATGAGAATGTTAGTTGGTATGGCGTTGACGGTGTTAGGCGATAAACCGTCCGACAAAGCGTAGGAGGCGTCCTCGGCGGTGAAAATAGTGATGGTGGCCGAATGGAAGTCTCTGGTGGTGGGTATTGGTCGGTGGCGACTCGTTCCCACGGAATTCTCACGAGGAGCTGAGAATTTAGAGGTGCGACAAGCACTGGTTCGATCGGCGTCGTGACGGCGGGCGTCGGGACGTCGGGCGTCGTTTTTGCGTTGAGTGTTGATTTGGATTGACGGCGGGCGTCTCTGTGGATGGACGGCAGGCGTCGCTGTGTTTGGACGGCGGGCGTCGATTTGGTAGGCGTTACGCCAGCGTAACAGCGACAGCTACCCAGGTAGCGTCGGGACGTCAGGCGTCGGATTGGTAAGCGCCGGCTTTATGCGTGGAAATAGCCGAGCTCTGGGGTCCGCATGTTGATAGAGGTACGCCTGTACCTTATCGCTGACGAACGCGTACGGTTTAACGACGTCTATCGTGTATAGATGACGGCGGTAGTAGCATCGCTCGACGTAGCGGCGGTGAGCCGCCCTGCCTCGACGTCGGATTGGTGCCAGCGTGGGTGGCGTTGGGACGGCGAGCGTCGTGTTGGTTGAGCGTCGGAGCGGTAGTCTTCTACGAAGCGTCGCGACGGCGGGTTTTGAGATGTTGTAGGATTCGAGGTAGGATGACTGAAGTTAAAGTTTTCCGTTGTAAAAATGATTCTAAGTCGTAGATGAAAATAACAAAATGATTCTAAGTCGTAGATGAAAATAACAAAATGATTCTAAGTCGTAGATGAAAATAACAAAAATGAAGTTATTTTTATATTTTGAAAAACAACAAACACAATTACAAAAACATACATAAAATAAATATAAGTCCCAGAATCGAGACACACTGAACAGTTTTTCGGCGTATAGCCAGAGGCAGATAGCCTATTGTTGATTTTCGGCGTATAGCCAGAGCCAGATAGCCTATTGATTAGGTGAGCTTGTTAGAAACTGAGGAATGATAGAGAATCACTCTTATTTTATACGATTTGCAAGTTTTGGTAGAGAAAGGGAAAGTTACGTGATTGGTTTGGAAAAATATGGTAGGGTAGCGGAATGCGCAGTTCAAAGTGCGCAATTCGCGGTAAAGACCGTGAATTACGCGGAATAAAGTTGATCCGCGGGTCTCAATCGATGGCGCGAATCATGACGATTCCAACGATAGGTGATAGTGTGGGGTGGGAGGCACCCCACACGAGATATCGACAGAAACGCGAGATATCTCCTGCAACAATCCTGCACTGTGAACACAAGAAAATCACTGTATTTGTAAATAATTCATAAAAAGTAACGAATTAAAAGAAATAAAGTACAACAGAATCAACAAAGAATATACGATCTTCACTTGAATAGAATGAGTAAAATCTGTCAAATCTACTATTATATTGTACAAGTGGGTATGTATGTGTCGCCAGTCAGTCTGTGTACGTGACTGGGAAAATGGTTCTTCATGTGACGTCATAGATCTTGCACGTGCAGCTTAGGGTTTTACGATGGGTTTTTCCTCGCTCTGAAATTGGAGCCAATCAGAGCGCAGGACCAGCGATAAGCCGTCACCGAACTGGGCCAATGGGAGAGCCGCATCGGTCAAGCGACGGACACCGAACTAAAAACCCAGCGTTCCACTGAAGCTGGATGAGTCTACCGACAACCACCAGCAAGAGAACATCTACCTACAGTCTACAAAGCAGCAGTTGAGTGAGTACACGAAGAATATTTGTGTACAATACAAAAAGAATTTCTACACTCATAGTGTACCGTCGTTATATAAAGAATTTCTGCACTCGCATTAACATTTGCAAGTAACGCTGACGCCTTCAGCGGGACTTGTAACTGTTATTGTCTTCGCTCACGTATACACAGCGCGCTGACTGTCTTTGGCGTGTCTGTGTCCCGTCCGCTGACGGTGTAGCGGACCTCGTCGATACGTAGCGTGGATATCTCTCACGAGACGCCGTCGTTCGTCATCTTCACGTCACGTCCGCCATCGCCACGTCACGTCCACGTCCGTCATAGTCAAGCCACGTCTACGTCCGTAGCCGTTTTGCCTGCCGCCGTCCCGTTCGTACCCCGGCTACGAACGCACGGCCGCCGCCGCATTCCGAAGCCGACTTCACCGCCTATACCTGTCGTCGCCCGTTCTGTAGCTTTGCTACAGACCGCTACGACCCGGATACCATCGTCGAGAAGGCCTAGCGTGTACACGGCGGTTCAGCCGTCCACGCGTACACCGTCGCCGCTCAAAGCTGCAGCACGTCCGCTCGTACCGCTGTCACCTTTGACGGTCACCACTCCAAACTATGGGGTCACCACTCCAACGTTAGACCGTTCACCAGTCGCTCCAGCAATATCTGGTGTAACTAAGAAGAACCGAAGCTTAAGACGCCGCCTCTTCAAACTGTTCGGCTCTGCTTCTTCGCCTTAAACCCGGTGTCGAGCGACACTGTCACGCGACGAACGCCGATCAACGAATAGACCCGTCTTTTTCCTTTCTCTTCCTTCCTTTTGTTGTTTATTATTTTTTTATTATTCATTGCTATTTTTATCTGTTTTTTTTTTTTTTTACTGTTATTTCACATCTTTCTTTAATTGTCAATAAATTTATTACATCCAAACTGTCCCCTTATTATTTTCAAACCCTGGGGAACCAAGTTTTATCTTTCAGGGCGTCTAGAGACGACGTGCATAGTTCTACCTCGCCGCAACGCTAGCCGTGGCCGGTAGTAGTGGTCACTCCCCTAGGGCTCAACCCCTTTGGCAGAGTCAATCCCGCAACAAGTGGCGCCCAACGTGGGGCTACAGAAACTGCAAATGCGCAGCAAAACCCAGAGAACTATGCCGTCTCGTAAAGCTAGACCCCGGTTCTCCCAGGTAACCGACGAGGCGTTCGTCGCCGGCGAGAACATGGCTCCTCCGGGGTATGATAGCACCTCTCCGATAGCGCATAATAGCGCTACAGAACAATCGGCGTATGATCCGATTGCCGAGCTGGCCAAAGTTTTACGGGAAGGACTGGCCGGCGCTCAAGATTCCCGTTGGCGCCCAGCAATACCTCCAACACGTCCCGCCCCATTCAGTGGACGAATGGAAGAAGACCCGGTGCGCTTCATGTCCCAGATGGAGACGTATTTCCAGGACATGGGGTACGTGGAGCCGGAATTTTTCCAACATATGAGGGAAAACCTCGCCGGGGAGGCCCGCCGATGGATTCTGAACGTTCCGACACAGTGGAACACGTTTCTCAATGCGAAGTTTGATGGAACGCAGGTGAAAAAACAAATATACGTCTCCGTGCTGACCGATCCACAAGGCCCTCGCGAAACCGGCAGGGATTTCGTAGCCAGGAAGATGGCACTCGCGCATCGGTGCCACTCGTCCGAAGTCGGTACGCTCGAGACGATCATAGGCCTGATGCGGACCAACTATTGCGCCGCTATCGCACAGCGACGGGTGGAAAGCTTCGACGAGCTGATAGATCTTGCCACGGACCTCGACGACATTCTACTCGAGGCCGGACCGGTCGAGATGTCACGTTTCACACCAGCATGGCAGCCGCAGGCCTCGCGCTATACCAGCGATGGCCCTCCCCCAGCGCCATACAAGAAACGGGCCGCCACCAGCGCCTCGTTATGCCAGAGACGGGCCGCCTCCAGCGCCTCGTTACACGGATGACAGGCCCTACCCAGCACCCAGATACGCTAAGGAAACACAGTCGCAACACCGCGCTATGCGACACGGCCAACACCGGAGCCTCGCCACAACAACGATGGCCAGCGCCCAAGGCAAGAACAGCAGCCTGCGCCCCCCGCTACGTACGGCCAGCCGGTCATCAACAGGACAGCCGGGGCCCGCAACAGGCTAAGACACTGCCAGAATGCCGCTTCTGCCCGGAAAGACACTGGCACCAAAAAACGAGTAAGGGGCCATGAGGACAGCTTGGCCCTTTACGCCGTTTCCGGCAAAAAGCTGCCCACTATCAACGTGCGTGTGAACGGAAGAAACGCACGGGCGCTGTTGGACACTGCCGCCGCATACAACTGTCTGCACGCAGACTATGCCAGCGCGGCCGCATCAGTCCACACGCCGATACCGCTAGCAGCGAACGGACAAACAATGCGCGTCTCCGGCGAAGAGACGGCCACAGTAGAGATAGACGCTCTCAAGACGCGGGGATGCTTGCTGATCTGTGACGATCTCAGAGTGGACTGCATCCTCGGGTATCCGTGGTTAACGGACCAGCAAGCCACGCTAGACTTGTAACGCCGGTGTCTACACTTTGGCACCGGTCGCGTCACACCGCCTACTGGCAAGCACCAGCTGTATCGCCCGAGTCAGCGCAACCGTCCGTACCTGCCGCCAACACGCTCGACCACGGTTTCCCACCAGAGCTGGAATCCGCCTTCACCGAGCTGCTAGCGCGTTTCCCTGAAGTATCCGACACCCGACCACGCCACGCCGGCACTCGGACCAGTTGCCACCGTATAGCGCTCAGGCACGACCGGCCTATACGGACTCATCCATACCGCGTAAGCGAGGGGAAAATGCGGCTCATCAATAGTCAGGTCGAGGAGATGCTAGAGTCCGGAATCATATCGCCATATGATTCGACGTCTCCATACTCCAGCCCGGTGGTGATCGTGAGCAAGAAGGACGGGAGTCCGCGATTCTGCGTGGACTACAGGAAGGTGAACGATGCCACCGAGAGCGAACCAGCTCCTATGCCCATCATCCAGAACACGCTCAGAGATCTAGGCGATGCGCGCATCTTCTCGTCGCTGGATCTCAAATCCGGCTACTGGCAGATCCCGATGAGCCCGGAGTCCAAGACCGCCACGGCCTTCTCCACGCCAGACGGTGGCCACTATCACTTTAACTTGATGCCGTTCGGGCTAAAGAATGCCGCGCCCACGTTCCAGAGGCTAATATCTCGGACACTCTATATCGGCCGGAACAATGGCTCCGCTGGAAAAATACCTAAGGCAAGTCGCAGAATACAAAGCGCCGAGAAACAGGAAAGAACTCCGCCAGCTGATGGGCCTTTGCAACTGGGTACGCGATTATGTCCCCAACTTCGCCGGCATCAGCGCGCCGCTGACGGATCTGCTGTCTACGAAGAAACCGTTTAAGTGGACATCCGAAGCCGCGCGGTCACTGGAAGAAGTGCGAGCCGCATTCAACCAGCCGTTGAAGCTACACCGGCCATCTCGAAGCTAGTCCTACCATACGTGCTGCAAACAGACGCCAGCGACTTACACAGACACGCCGAAGGCGGTCAGCGCGCTGTGTATACGTATTAGGCGACAAGAACAGTTACAAGTCCCGCTGAAGGCGTCAGCGTTACTTGCAAAAGTTAATGTGAACACAGAAATTCTTATATGCGATGATAGTACACGAGAGTGTATAAATTCTTTTTCATATAGTACACAAATGTCTTCTAACTCACTAGATTGCTGTTCTGTAGGTAGATGCTTACTGCTGGACTGCTTGTTGGAGTCTGATCTCGTTTCAGTGAAACACCGGGTTTTTATTCCGTGTTCGGTGTCCGTCGATTGACTGATGCGGCTCCCTCATTGGTCCAGTTCGGTGACGGCTTATCGCTGGTCCTGCGCTCCGATTGGTTCCAATTTTGAAGCGAGGAAAACCCCATCGTAAAAACCCTAAGCTGCACGTGCAAGATCTAAAACGTCACATGAAAAACCATTGTCTCAGTCACGTACACAGACAGACTGGCGACAAACTTCTGCTGTATCTTCATTTTTTCGGTAACGCGGAGAGAGGAAAATGAACCGCCGTCTTACCTGGGTGATATTTTTTTAGTGCTTAGGCTTAATTTTATTTCAACAGGGGGTACTGACTAATTTTTATTGATAAAAATCATTCATTTTTTTCCTCGAATCCGTGTCGAATTAAAGTCACCATTGGTCGGCACGGACAGGTTTTATCAGACGATAAAAGATGTTTATTCATATTTCTATATTTTTTACTATTCAGAAGACGATTTCAGACCAAAACTGAATTTAAAAACCTACACTTGAAGGTATTTTACTAATAAAATTGATGAAATGTGTAAAAAATACATAAGAGTTGATAAAGATAATGCAGTTTTTTAGGTTTTAACACATTTTCATAAATTTTGAAAATTTTTGCTGATCATAAAATTGCCTTCAGTTAAAAATGCTATTAAACGGAAAAGAAAGTAAGAATTAAGAAAGTAAGAGTCAGTTTTGAGTTATCAAAATATATTTTAAGGGTCGTTCGAACGTTTTAAATGTTAAACCTATCTGTAGATACGTTCAAATTAGTTTTCAGGGTGAGGATAGATCTGTTAAGCAGTTTTGTTATTTTAATTCTGGAAACTGTATGTTATTAACTATTTTACTAACTATATTAACGAAAGTATAAAGCACAATGTATTAGGAGGATAGATAAGACAGAATAATATTCGATATTTAGTAATTGCGTAATTTTAATTGTGTTAAATCTTGAAGTATTATATACCCAGACGTCATTTTAATATATTATTTCTTTATATAAGTGATTATTATAGGATGAAAGTGTTTTTTATCATCAATACTGTCTTCCGCTGTTTTTTTTTTTTTTTGCAGTAAAAATGTTAATTTTAAGACGTATTTCAAAAAAACTTAAAAATTATGATAAAAGTATTCATCAGCGCCTCTCTCGAACAACGAAACAACTACCGATATTCAAATTTAGGAGGCAATTCCTTCGCATTACTGAATTATAACAAGTATAGGTGAAATTTTAGTGATTAAATAAATTAAAAAACGACTATAATATATTTAAATGTAAACCAAATTATTTACAAAAAAACTTATAAATACTTTTTTAAATAGTTAAACAAAATACTAAATTTAATAACGTAAAATATTACCACAACGAATATATTATTACAATGAAAATCGGCAAATTTCCCATATATCAGTGTTACTCAAAGGTTTTTCTAAATTTCCAAGTGACATAATTAATAGTGAATCAATCTATGCAATAATATTTAACTATTTTATTAATTTTTCTCTATTTTATTCAGAATCCATGTATTTTTTATAGTGAAATAAAATATTATTATTACGTTTAAATGGTACAAACGTAAATTAATTAACCGATTTGGATAATCCTTTGAACATTGTATGTATAGATTAGAACTTCCCGAGTGTTATTGGCTATATCAGTGTTTCTCAACCGGGGTGCCTCGACACTCTCACCGGTGTGCCACCAATTTGAAAAATTATTTCAACGTTAAATTGCTCAGAACTTCCTGTTTGTTATAGGCTAGAGATAATAATAATAATAATTTTTGCTGACGTTTTGTGGATGTACCGCGGGCGCGCCCGAGGTGCGTCACTTCGATAACCACGTGGCAGGCAAAAAACGAGTCGCGAAGCGACGAGTTATATAATCGACAAGTGCGGCAAAATGCCTTATTATATTAAAACGAGTCGCGAAGCGACGAGTTTTGTCAACGTAGGAGGAGAAGCCCGGCGTACAATAATATACGTATGTAAAGATCATATATTATGTGTTCATTCTGTTGTATTATTATATTTTTAAATTTATGAATGATTTACAAATATAGTGATTTCCTTGCGTATACAGTGCAGGCTCCTATTAAAGTGGCCTGTGGAAAGTGAATTATGCAAATATTCTAAAATTAATTTAAGTCCTGCTCACTATCTGGAGTTACAGGCAGCAATTTCCTTGTTGATTGATTCTTGTCCTTTTTGAACTTTGATTCTGCCCTTTCCTTTGCTCTACGTAGCCAATTTTTTATCGCATCTTCTAAATTTTTAACAGTGACTTCTTTCAAAATCTTCATAATGGCTTCTTAAACAAAATTGTTGTCATTAGTAAAATAGTAGTTAAATACAAGTAATGTAGTTATTTACTATCGGCATGCATATAATAAATTTTTAAAAGTTGGAAATTTCTTTTATCAGGTATATGAATATGCTATTACAATAAGCAATTTGTGGCAAATATAATTGTGAATTGTTAAATATAAATACAAAACTTACGAATAACTGCTCGGCTCAACAATAGATTATTAAAAGCATTTTTCTTTTTTGCTCCATAATAGCTATAAGTTGATGCTAATTCATCAGAAATTACTTTGGATAAGATACGTTTTATGGCATCATAAGAATTTGTCCCTCCAACATAGAAAAATTCCTTAGCCTCAAAATTTAATACAAAATTATTAAAACAAAATTTAACTATAAAAGATTATAAAATACTTTAAAGGTATCATATTCTCTGCCTACAACTGTAAAAAAGTGTAAGATACATACTGTTTTCTCATAGTATTCTTTTTTAATTAAAAAATTCCCAAAAATTTTCTTAACTCTTCTTCAGTATTTAACGGGAAATCGAAAAATGTAAAAATTGATGAATCAAAATCAATGTTATCAATCATATTTGGATTATTAATTGAATTTTTTATTTCTGATAATTCATGAAGAATTTGGAATTGTGTGGACTGTATCATACTCTGTTTTCTAATAATCTTCTTCATAAATCCTAAAACATTAAAGTGAATAAAGGTATTAAAAAATCAAACTAATTTTAGTAATAAATAAACTTCAGTAAGTGGTACAAAAATAAAAATAATAAGAAAAGTATTTACCAGTGAGATCTGCTTTTTCGCTGTTGGTTGTGAGTAGGTGTGATTCGTCTTTATTGCTGATTTCATGATCATCTGGAATAATAAATGAAAAAAATGAAATTTGTAATAAATAAAAACGATAGTTTACAGGAGAAAAGAATAATATACCCGTGGTTTCTTGATTTTGAACACTTTGCAGTATTTTATAAGTGAGTTTTGGTGGTCTTGGTAATGATGCGAATTGAAGTAAAGACTGATCTTACGTTTCTTTATCTACGCTGCTATTAAGAGAAAAGCGCTTAATTTTTCGTTTTCTTCTTTCTTCTTCCGTGTCCGAGTTCAAATCTGACACAGATTCAGCTTTTTTTTCTTTTGATCGAGCTGTCTGATAATCATCTAAAAATTATATAAAGTTCACCAAACTTAACTGTTGAAAACTGTATTAAAATTAATATAATCAACTTGATTACCATATGTGCTATTTCGTAGTACCCTGATGCTATGTTTGGGCCAAGTTTCAGAAGGAGGTTCACATTTCTTTATTGATGTTGCTATTTTATCGTTTGTATATGGAGACCAATAACATTAATTATTTGTTAGAATGATCCATGTTGTAGGTACAGCTTGTACAGTATTGTCCTCCAAAAATTTTATTACTGTCCAAGTTCGGCCCCTTATTAAATTGTAAAATAATTTTATTGACACAAACCTAAAAATGAAGTAGAGGAAAAACAACAAATTTATCGAATGATATTTATCATTATTTAAATCATTCGCCCGGCAAAAAGTTAGATTAACTTCAAGGATAGCCGACATATTTAACTATTTGTATTTAAATAATTTTCAGTATTAGAATTAATGCTCTGATTAGGAGAAATGGACCGAACTTTTTTGAAGTGACCTGTTTGTTCAAGCAAGTCTTTCCAAATTGGAATTGAATTTCGCTTCTTAGTACCTTTTTCTTGAAACTTTGGACATAAGTTTAATATATCACTAGAAAAATAAAATAGAATAATAAATTTTAATATATTATCATGTCACACATGAACATAAATATTAGACGCACATTGTTCACCATTTTGAATATTATATTTACCTGTTGCATGTTATTTACACTAACCAGTTTATAAATTCGTACAACGAAATTAAATATTTTTTACTGAAAAGGGTATTCTAACACATTAGGCTACATAGAATACTAAAATTTTAACATAATACTTACTGTTGCCAATACTGCACTAAAAACACTGCAATTAAGGAAGATGCAAAGGAAGATGAAATTTTAATAATTTGCGATTTTAATATAAATGTTAAAGGTGATCAGAACGACTTTTATTTGTGCAAATTAAAAGAAATATTTAATTCTAGTGGGTGTAAACAAATGGTAACTGACTACACTAGAATAACTAACAATTCAAAAAGCGCTATAGATCTAGTGATAACAAACAACTTCCAGCTGAACTGCAAAGTGTTGCATCAACCTAAAATAAGTGACCATAGTATTATTGAAATTAAAATAGAAGGTGAAGGTATAAAAATAAATGAGATTAAATTGAAATCTCGAAAAACTGTTAATATAGATAGTGTTATAGACATTTTAATCAGTTGTGATTGGCTATATGCTAGTGGCTATATGCTAGCTATATAATTACAACCACAACCGACGTTTACCATCTAAAACCTGGAACGCAACAAGCCATACGGCAAAAGACCGAACTATAAGCGCTACAATCGATATTCATGGATATCCATGAATATCCATAAGATCTAAAATTAGGATATTTTATGGATTACCCTAAAAATACATCTTGTGGATATCCATATAAGAGCCACGGACATCGGGATTAAAAATAGACTTAAAACGAATGTCCTCATGATATCATGTGTTATCTGGGAAACAATGTCACTTTCGTATCTTCCGCAAATTGCCACCAGATGTCAGGGCGCTTATCAGAGGTGTTAGTCCCATGTTAGAAATTGGCAACACGAGCGCGAGCGACAGGGTAGCGTCGGGCAGTACTAAACTGCATTTGTCGCGCGTGGCGCAAATTTCAAATCAGTATTTAACAATTTATGCAAGCGTTGCGAACTATTTCGTTCTCATCAGTGCGATGTATCTTGATATTACATGCTGACATGTCGAAAATCGCAGACGCAGGCATAAAAAGCATACTTAATTAAATTAGTTTAAATAAATTAGGCAAATTAAATAAATTATTGAGTTATGCCCAGTAGATAATTTATCAAAAAATAATTTATTAATGCCAAAATTAAAAGGAATATTATGCAAAGATTTTATAATAGTGGATTTGGATGGCATGATCATAAAATTTTGAAGAAATTTGTAGCATTTTGGGCTATTTTTTATGAAGTGCTAGGTAAAATGCTTTATCTTTTAAAGAATATGATAGTAATTTTTTAGTAGCATTTTTAGATTGAGACTCTATAAATGAAGCAACTGTAGGGCTCAGACAATTAATTAAATTCTGAAATGCTTTCGTCGGTTGAATGTTACTCTACGGTCCGCTCGAACTTCATTCAATTCTATCCCCTCTCCTACTACTATCGTAAGTGTCATGCATGCTCAAGACACTAAATAATTCAAGGATTATCAGTGGTTCTAAAACAATGGTTTCTGGTTTATAAATTCATACACAATGATACACAATTTTAATTGGGCTAATATGGGGGAAAATAAAGTACTATGCACCTAAAAACAAGATAACTAGGTTAGTTTTAGTTGGTAAAAGTCTAAAACGGAGCGAAGCGAGTTACCCATCTTCTGGTTTAATGACAAAACACTATATTAGGTTAGGTTAGTAAGGGTTTGGTTAGAAGAAGCCGAGCGAAGCGAGCTACCCATCTTCTAGTTTAATGACAAAACACTATCTTAGGTTAGGTTAGGTTAGGTTAGTAAGGGTTTGGTTAGAAGAAGCCGAGCGAAGCGAGCTACCCATCTTCTAGTTTAATGACAAAACAAACTCACACTAACATAACAATGCCACAGTAGCGTAGGTACCTATTCCCATATACTAAGATCGGTCAGTACGTTTTAGGACCACTGGTAAAACACGTGAGCTGTCGTTTACAGCAAGTTGGTGGAGTGGATAGAGTTGGATGAAGTTAGAGCGGACCGTACAGTAACATTTTACCGCTTTCGTCTCCATTAACTTACCCACATGTGATGTTTTCATTATATATATAAAAGCCCTAATTTCTGTGTGTACGTAACGCTAAGTTCCTTGGTGCTAGCGGGGCTTGAAGTGTATGGTCGGTCACGAACTAACGGGTGGGGGAGCGACGTTCTCCGATAGCAGACAGCAGCTCTGTTACCAAGACCAGAGCAGTCAGTATCTTGGCTTACTTAAAGACTGTCGTGGCAATTGATGTTACATGTAATAATTTTCCTTTACTGTTTTTATTACGTGTGGTTCAAAGTACACACTTCCTTTTTTTTTAATTTATAAAAATATTTAGCTAACATAAATTGAGCAAAATGGAAGATCCTATAGCGAAAAAGAGGCGATTAAATAAGGAGAGGCAACAGAGATGGAGAAATCGTCAGATTTATTTGACTCCTGAAGAGACGGAAGCAGGTCGTGCTTCTAAAGCGCTCTCGCAGGCACGCAGGCGAGAGCTTGAAACACCTGAAGAAACAGAAGCACGTCGTGCTTCTAACGCGCTTGTGCAGGCACGCAGGCAAAAACTTGAAACACCTGAAGAGACAGCAGCACGCCGTGGTGCTGATACGCTTTCGCATGCACGTAGGGGAGGGCTTGAAACACCTAAGGAGACAGCCGCGCGTCATAATACTAACCGACGTGAAACACAAGAAATGTATGCTTCACGAAATGAAGCAATCTTTAACGAAAACCAAATAGCGCGTCATGACTGCGGATTGATGGATTGTAAATGTCAATTCTGTGGTTCAATTAACTTTTTTAATGAACGTCCAGCAGATGGAATGTTCAATAGTTGCTGCCATAAAGGGAAAGTAAAACTGCCAAAACCTATAGATATAACCGGGCAACCTTTGGAGTATCCAAATTTTATACGTAGTATGTTATCAGATCCGACAAACGGATATTACAAAAATTTTAGACAAAATATTAGGTCATATAACAGCTCAGTGTCGTTCGCATCGATGGGGGCCAAGGTTATTGAAGCTCCGGGAAACGGACCTTACGTATTTCAAGTATATGGTCAGGCGTATCACAGAACATCACATTTGAATCCCCCAGATGGAGATTCAAGGAAATTTGCACAACTATATGTACTGGATAGTACGCAAGCTACAGAAGTAAGAACGAAATTATCTGAAAACGAGCAGTGTTTACCGGAAGTGCTTAACAGAATTGATCGTTTTTTTCGAGAACACAACAAAATTGCTGCTGCTTATCAAATGATGCGAGAAGTTGAGGACAGAGAAAAGATCAAAGCTAAGGAGGAAAATCGAACGGTCCCGATAGTAAACATGGTAATGCGTCGTGATCGTCAATTTGATCAAAGACGTTATAATACTTCAACCTCAAATGAAATAGCCATGATTTTTGTAAACGATGATGGTGAACCTCCGTTTCAACGAGACATTCGAGTTTATCCAAGAAATCCAGTTGATCCAAATCATCAATTTATTAATATAAATATTTTAAGCCCGAATTTGGATCCCATGACATACGCGATTCTGTACCCGTACGGCCAACCAGGATGGCAACCAAACTGGCAATGTGATTCATACACGAACAGTCGTCAGCGTTTACGTAAACAGATTAGCATGTTGCAGTATAAAGTTGCACAAACAGCAATAAGAGATGAATTTAATCCAATTATCAACGCAGGGAAGCTCACGCAACAATGGATTGTCGATTCGTATCTTCAAGTTGAAGCTAACAATATGAACTTTATTCGATTCCAACAGAATCGGTTACGTACTGAGCTATACAGAGGCCTTGCTGATTATGTGGAAAATGCTGCCAACAATGCAGGAGTTCAAGCTGGATTGCCGATAATTCTGCCATCATCTTTTGAAGGGTCCCTGAGAAATATGCGGGAAAGACTTCAAGACGCCATGTCGATATTTGGAAAATTTGATCCTCCTGATTTATTTATAACGTTTACTGCAAATCCGAGCTGGCATGAAATAATATCAAACTTGCGATCAGGTGAAACAGCTTCGGACCGTCCTGATTTGGTAGCGCGAGTGTTTAACACGTTCGCGGACAGTACGGCTATAGCCGTCGAATATTTTTCCTAGCTCAGGTCATGACGGTCTAAATCGTCCTACATTTTTATTCAAATATACAAATGATGGCTGGGGCAGGTTTTAATTCCATTTAAGTATATGAAAACTAGTATAAACTGTTCTATCAGGAACATACCAAAGAAATTAAATGTCCTATTATAAACAAAAATCTAAAAAAGTGACATTTTGGGTACATCTCATTGTACAAAACTGTCCGCGAACGTGTTAAGCCCAAGTTGAAAGCGTTAATGGAGGATCTCAAGGTTAAAAATATATTGGAAAGATGCGTGTGTTATGTGTATACAATTGAATTTCAAAAAAGGGGTTTACCACACGCACACATTTTGATTGTGCTTCACACAGATGATAAGTTCAATACAGCGGAACGAATTGATGAAGTTGTTAGCGCAGAAATTCCGGACGTAGAAGAAACCCCGCGACTGTTTGCAATTGTGACGCGATGTATGATTCATAGTCCATGCGATTCACGTTGTGTGGTTGATGGACACTGCAAAAAAAAAATTTCCAAAACCAATTCAAAATTGAACTGTTACCAATGTTGACGGTTATCCGATTTATCGCCGTCGAGCAGGAACTACGATCGAAATCAGAGGTAAAATGACCAGTAACCAATACGTCGCGCCTTATAATAGATTTCTAATGTTGAAATACGATGCCCATGTCGATGTTGAGGTATGTACGTCAATGAAATCGGTGAAATATATATACAAGTATATATATATACAAGTATATATATAAGGGTTTTGATTGCGCAAATGTTGTTGTTGGAACCGGGGATGATAAGAAAATGATTTATGATGAAATTGCAACGTACATAGATGCAAGATATATTAGTGCGCCAGAGGCGATGTGGCGGTTATTAGAATATCCAATGCATGATCGTTCGCATGCCGTTGTTCGTCTGCCCGTTCATTTGAATAAACAACAACGCGTTGTATTTGAGCAAGGAAATGAGCAAGAGGCTCTCGATCAAGCGTCTGCTGGACAAACTAAGCTCACCGCTTGGTTTGAGTTGAACCGTTGTGATGTGACAGCGAATCAGTTCCTATATACTGAAATTCCATATCACTACGTTTTCAATAGAAATAAATGGACGAAAAGGAAACGTGGGGGAAATAAGATTATCCCATGAATGTGCACTGTCGGTTTAAACGATCAGGAGTTTCTACCTTCGATTGTTATTGTTACACGTTCCAGGTGCAACAGGATACGAATATCTGCGAACAGTTAATAATGTACAGTATAATACGTTCAAAGAAGCAGCGTTGCACCGAAATCTTCTTTCATCAGACGAAGAATGGCAAAAATGTCTCGAAGAAGCTGTCACTTTTCAAATGCCGCAGCAAATACGAAAAACATTCGCATTTATTTGCATTTACTGTGCTCCAGCGAATGTTTTTTTTTTTTTTATGGGAGAGTTTTCGTGGACACATGATTCTTGACTTTTCTCATAAATATGACTAGAAAACGTCCTACAATCTTGCATTGCATGATATCGAATCTATTCTAAGACAACACGGATTGATTTGTGCACAGTTCGGATTGCCTCGACCAACTGGTATTGTTGCAGAAACTGCAACTTTCGATCAACTAAAAGAAATGAGAGAAGCAAAACGACTTATTTCAAGTTTAAATAAAAAACAACTGCAGGCATTTACAAAGATAAGAAATGGGGTTGATTCGAAATCCAACCAGAAATTATTTTACCTGAATGGCCCTGGCGGTACAGGAAAAACTTACCTGTACAGGATTTTGATTTGTTTTATTAGAGGTCGAGGAGAAGTTGTGCTCGCATTTGCGTCGACAGGAATAGCTGCAGTGTTAATGCAAGATGTCGAAACCTCTGTTTCCGGCGTCAAGCAGAACAGTGCTGAAGGCGAAACATTGAAAAAAACATTACTGATCATCGTAGATGAAGTAACAATGTTATCTGAACATGGTTTACGGTGCATTGATTTACTGCTACGTGAATTGATGAAGAACAGCGTGCCGTTCGGTGATAAGGTATTAATTATTGGAGGAGATTTTCGGCAAACATTGCCTGTAGTTCCAAGAGGGAAACCTGCTGACATTTTAGAGGCGTGTTTAATATCGAGTAATTTATGACGACACTTTGAACATTTATCGTTAGTATCAAACATGAGGTGTGAAGGTCACAACGAATTTAACAAATGGTCATTAGAAATCGGAACTGGCAATTTGCCGTTGATAGAAGGAGTTGGAGCGGGTAAAGTTCAAATACCGTCAGATATGATCGTTGATCATGATATTGTAGAAACAATTTTCGGCCATTCCATTGAACAACAAACAATTGAGGAACTGTCAAAACGTGTTATTCTTGCACCGACAAATAAGGAAACACTGAAGATTAATGAAAGTATCATAGAAAAGATTCATGGCGACTTTAAAATCTACTATAGTTCAGATTCAATTGTTTCTGAAGACGCGAACGACGTAAATATGTATCCAATTGAATTTCTTCATAAGCAAACACCGTCTGGAGTACCTCCACATGTATTGAAATTGAAGAGAGGCACGATTGTTATGCTTATACGGAACTTAAATCCAAGAAAAGGGCTTTGTAACGGAACAAGAATGATCGTCCGTGATTTACACGAATGTTTCCTTTCGTTCGAAATAATTTCAGAATCGAATAGAGGTAACATAGTTTTTATACCGCGAATCGATATTGCTCCAAGTGACAGTAATTTGCCTTTTGTGTTAAAGTGTAGACAATTCCCTATTATACCAGCATTTGCAGTAACCATCAACAAGGCACAGGGACAAACGTATGAACATGTCGGATTATTTTTATCTGAACCAGTCTTTTCGCATGGACAATTATATGTTGCTTTGTCAAGAGCAAAGAGAAGGGAAAATATTAGAATTAAAATCGCTGAAAGTGCAACGCAAGGCAGGCTACTGAATAGTGATAATTGGTTCACAGATAACGTGGTATTTAAAGAAATATTTGAAGAAAGTAGAGGTTAATAAAGGGAGACACTATTGTACAGCACACTACAAAAATGCTTATAAATTACGGTTGCACAAAAAATTACATTTGGTTGTAAAACAGTAATACCATAGATATCAACATATGTCCCGCGAGCTGTTTCCGGCCCAATACTAAATTTTAGACGACACGCACTGAGCTGCTGTTCAGGATTTCGTATGTATGATCAAGTATATGATCAAGTATGATCAACCTATATCATAAATGTCTTCAGTTTATTTTATTTTTTTATTTTTTATTAATATTTTGTAGCAGTAATAAATAAATAAATAAATGACATTGACCTTCTTTTTAGGATTTCGTAAGTATAATCAAGAAACGTTTTTGTTTTGTTAATATAGGCAGAATTATGCAAATTTTAATAATTGATTCCTGCTTATATTGATTTTTATTCGATATCAGTTTGCCAACGTTGTTGGCAACGGGTCTGCTAGTTTTCTTAATAGTTTGCCGTAACTTACATATTTGTGATCACTGATTGCGATTTATATTGTAACATAATTGTTTACGAGGTCTTAATGTTTTCAAAAGACTTTAACCAAAGACTTTGCCTTTCAGAGACTTTTGGGCATACAAAAAAATGTTTGTTAGTATAGTCACCATCAGTAACGTTATGAAAATACATATTGTTACATTCGGGCACACAACAGCCATATTTTGTACGTCCAGGTCGTACCATTATTAGTCTAAACACAGTTTATAACACTTACAAAACAATATTTTAAAAATATCACAACTGACCGTTACGAACGTTTGAACGAAATGTGAGGTTATAATTATTTTTAAAATGACAAGACTAAAATTCGACTTCTGCGCCGCCCGATCCGCAGAGGTCCGATATACCTCTCTTTGTCACTCGTGTTGCCAATTTTCCTTATCTATTAACACCCCCCTGCCTATTTCTTACTCTCTATGTTGGCCCGTTTTAATTTACATTGAGACAGTGGCGGATTAAGCCTTCGCCGGGCCCAAGACATTTTTGATTTACGGGCCCTCAACCTATGATTTACGGGCCCTCAACCTAAAGGCGTTCAAAGTGAAGAGCAAAAAAAAAGGTCCTTACCTCCCAAATCCAAGTGAAAGAGCAAAAAAAAAAGACCTCATCTCCCAAATCCGGGCCCTTGAAAATTACGGGCCCAAGACAAATGTCTTTTTTGTCTAAGGCAAAAGTCCATCACTGCATTGAGAGTATAGGCCAGGCGCCATCAAGGCTTATAGATTCTAGAGAATAGGTGCGTTCCTTTTACAAGTAAAAATGCTTAGCTAAGCACACAAGTTCGACAAATGCCTTAGGAAGGGTAAGGGAGGAGGAAAAAATCTTTTGTATTCTTGGAAAGGGATAGCTCTTACGACTTAGCTTAGCTTAGATTACTTAAGTATCTGTAACGTGTTGTTAGTATTGTAATAGTTCATTTTTTTCTTCAGTTTTGAGTATTTCCGAAGACTTTAAATAATATTTGAGGATTTATTGTATTGTTCAACTTATTTTAACGAAACCCAGGGAAGTATTAACAAAACCGATAGAAAATAGTATTTATTTAACTGTCTAACGTAAACGGTTATCTCAGTGATGTGATACAACAAAGGTTATTTATAAGGATTAAATATTTAAATTTAAAACAAAGAGAAGTAAAGGAAAATAAAAAGAGTAAGTGCGAAACAGAAAAAGATCGTTCAAAAACTTCTAAAAAAATGAAAAACCTTGTATAAATTTCTTAATAGCATATAGGAATAATTTTTATCCAATCTTTTGTTTATATGTTTAATGTACCTGATTAATAATAATTAAAGAAGGAGGTTGTACGGGTTGCGGACAGCAATGAAAACCAATCAAATCAGCTGACAAGTTTCGAATAAGATTTATTCTTCATCGGAGCTACAATAGGATAATAGTATAAGTGAATAAAACAGTAGAATATAGTGTAACAGTAATAAGTTATAATAAAAGTATGAATGAAAGTATAATGTAAACTGAATAAATAAATAAATAAATGTATATGAAATATAAAAATATAAAATGATGAGTAACAATAAAAAATATAAAAATAAATAAAATTAAAAATAAAATAAAATAAAATAACATTAAAATTAGAAATAAAATAAATAAATAAATAAATAAATATAAAATAAAAATAAATAGAATAAAATTAAAAATACATGAATAAAAATAATAATAATAAAATAAAATAAAATAAAACCATAAGTAAAATATATGCGTACCTGATAAGAGTATTAAAATTCATAGAAAGATGTGTTAGAGTGCATGTTGTAAAAATAGTTAAATTGATAAAAAATAAATAAATATAAAATAGAAAACTAACATTAATAATAATAATAATAAAATTCTGAATATTAAAATTATTTTTATTTTTACTGTATTATGTTTCATTTTGTGATACGTAACTAACAGGGAAAGTCATTTTTTATGTTGTATATTTACAATACATTTATAATATTATCATACTATTTGTTCACATGGATACATCAAAGTCTGTACACACCACAAGTCACTAAAATCATCAGATCTAGTTACGTATTACAAAATGAAACACAACATATAAAATTATATGTACATATATATAAGTTATAGCTTATAGCCTGTTTCTTTGGTTTTAAGCGGAACTAGATTTTGAATACTAGTAACTGTTAACGTTTAATTGAAGCTTTTGATCATTTTGTTTAGCAAAACCCAACTTCAAACATTAAAAAATTAGCTTGTGATAACTTTAAAAAAAAAATCCATTTGGTCCGCTTAAAGGTTTGGAATAGCTTATACTTAAATACATTTTGTTGTTGCGGTATTTTTCATAAAAAATAAAATAATTTTCATTATGTTATCTTGTTTCTATTTGCCCACCTATCCATGTATCATTTAATTAACTAATTACAGCCTTAGGTAACTATTCACTTTTAAATTTTATTAGCAAAATAAAAATATTTGTAAATATTAAAAAATACATAAAAAAATAGCATACATTAAATTATATTTTCAATAATGGTATTAAATTATTAAATGAACTGCTTCTGGAAATTAAAAATAATTCTTACTTAAATCAAGTTAAATCTAAATGCAAATTACGATTTAATTTTAGGTTTTTCTTTTACAGTTACTTTTAAGAGCACAATCTTTCAATGTATATTTATGTAATTGGTAATCCTAAAACATTGTAAAATATTATTATTGTTTAAAATAATATTGTTTTTCTTAATTACGTGTTATTTTTACTATAAATGTGAGGTGAAACGCTTATACGGGTCTATTCTGTATCTTAAAAAGTTAAAAAAATTTAACCATGCTTTACAATATTTTGTTATTCTGTAACTCTATGGCTTTAAAATTTTAACCTCAGTATGTTTAATTCAGTAGGTTATATTTGGAATATTAACTCCAGCCAAATACATGGTGTTAACTTTTAACCAGCTGTAATTCTAACCTCTAAACGTCAAATAGCCAGAATAAAATCCATTTTTAGAATTAATCATGGCAATTCTGTTTATTTTAAACCAATTATTACTAAAACAAACTGAAGATAAAGAAGTTAATAAGTGAAAAATTAATATAGGTGAATAAAAAATATATACAAATGCTTTTCAGGAGATCAGTTCGAATTAAACAAAAGCAACTGAGTGATATGAGTGATCCCTTAAATTTATCTGAAGAAACATTATAAAATACTTTCATTTGTCTAAAACTTCTACGGAATATCTCGTTTTACAAATGTTCTATTTTTTGTGAAAATCCGAAAAAAACCAAAAGATTTCCCGATATATTGCAAGTAAATATTTAAAACTTTAAAATTATGTTACATATATAAATTTTGATTTCTCAGTTTGTTTAAAAATAAAAATAAGGTAAATATAACCTAAAAATAAAAGTATCTTATTATAGAAGAAAGATAAGACAGAAAAAATATTGAGACATTTGCATGTTATGGTAATATTTTATTATTTTCTCTCTGCACCATAACACTTATTTAAATTAAATCCACACTTACACTAACAAAATACGTCCCTTGTAGATAATTTCACAACATACTTTTAACCATAAGGTTAAAAAGTTATAACTTAACGCTTGGGTTATAACCTGAGATACAGAATAAGAAACAAGGTTAAAATTTTAACGCCTAGTTAAAATGTTACTTTTTAACCATCATTTTTAACAAAATCTTTTTAACCACAAAAGATACAGAATAGACCCGATAATGTGTTACGATATACTCCTAGGACTGGCACTGACGTCACGGGTCACATGACGTTGCGTAGGTCATGTCCATATGAGACAACCTCTAGAATCTATAAGCCTTGAGGCGCCATATACTAATTTATATATATATGGGCTATAGCCTAGAGCGGCAAATTTAATGGAATGACAAATCTCAGTTAAACCAAATTTTAAAAAGAGAATATAACGGCATCTGTAAATTGTTTGTGTATTTTGTTATGCAATAATGGGATTGTTTAATTGTACCCAAATATAGATTATATATATTTAAAAGTATGGCAACCACCAATTGTATTGCAAAACGCGTACTATTCTACTTTAGCAAACCCACCTTACTGCGCATGCGTGCAGTGTTGGCGATAGTAAAATGTAATATATCAATTTTAATTATTTAAATTTAATATCAATTTATTAAATGAGTTTATTTATAAGAAATATACAAATAAGTAATATTCCTTTAATTTCTACTGTGATTAGAGTTTTAATATATAAATGAAGTTGAAATTTAATTTTCACTTTTTTCTGTTGTAGTTATTTATTATGCATTGCATCGATATTTAAAAAAAAAAAATTCAGGTGGACAATGAACTGCCCCCCTGCATCACCATGTTATAAACGTATGCACAATGATACACAATTTTAATTGGGCTAATGTGGGGGGAAAATAAAGTACTGTGCACCTAAAAACAAGGTAATTAGGTTAGTTTTAGTTGGTAAAAATTTAGGACAACAGAAGCCGAAAGGCTCAAAGTATCCTTAAAGGAGTTCGTGTGAAAAAAATATATATGTAAAGAATGTATACACTTTACAAAATAAAACAACAACAAGATAAAGATATAACTACTGAATTACATCCTACACCGCACAAACGTTTTTTACACAAACTTTTTTAAGCTTACTTTGTGCTTTTCGGCTTCTGCTGTCCTAGACTTTTACTAACTAAACCTAACCTAATCACCCAGTTTTTAGGTGCAATAAATTATGTTCCCCTTTTTTTAATATTTAATCAGCTGTGAATGTAATAATATTATTTATTCTTATTATAAAATACCGGAATATTAATTTAATTAGATTTATTTAACTGAAAGTTAAGCATTATTATACAAATAATTTTAATTCTATTGTGATTTTAGTTTAAATTTACTTGTTTTAATTTTACTATAGTTGGCAACATTGCCTAGTGGGTTTGCTAAAGTAGAATAGTATCGAAAAACGTTCTTTTTCGTGTCTTAAGAAAATAAAAAATTATTTTAGGTCTATAATGTTATAAGGACTAAATGCTTTGGTTATTTTATCTAATGGATTGAATATTACAGCATCTCATAAGAACATAATTAAATAAGGATATAACAACATTTTATAAAGATATAATTAGGTTATTTGCAGAAAAAAATCAAGGCGGCCTGCGTAATAAAATTTGAAATATAATTTTAACTATCAAACCATGCCGACCAACTAATACACTCACTAGCAAATTCCCTAATCGAGAACGTTGTTTGGTTTATTAATGATTTTTTTTAAAAGGTATGAAAAAGCAAAATAGAAAAAAAAACTCGTTATATAAGGCTTTTTATCGCACTTGTCGATTCGAAAACTCGTTGCTTCGTGACTTGTTTTCTATCATCGACGCGTGCGGTAAAATCATACCTTCTTGTGTTTTAATATACTGGTGTGTACCAAGGCACCATTTTTTTTTTTATCACTAATGTGGACAAATAACCACATGATAAAAAAAAAAACTTTGGTGTCAAGGTACATTTTTTTTTTATTTATTTTTTTTTTCTGAAATCGTAATATTTTATAAAATTTATGGTATTTAATTTTTAGATAAGATGTAATTACTTCACAGCAAATTAATGGATATCTATGCAAAAATTTATTTTAACAAAATTATTAATTATTAATGTAATATACGTACTGATTTGCGTCGTACTTTGTCTTACAATATAGGAGCCAACGGAGTGGCCGAGCGCACTAAGTCGTGCGGTTTGTACTGGCGGAAACCCAGTACGACTGTCCGGTCGATGGTTCGAGCCTCCTTCGTTGGTGATATTATTCGGGCGAGAATAATATGTTTACATTACTTCCATTTTCACATCATTCACCCCTCATCCAGGTGTAGGAGCTCGCCCCCTGGCATCGGCGATTAGCCTCGTTGCAGAAATAAAGGCCGATGTAAAATAAATAATATTATAATAATAATAATCCTACAATATTGATTTACTTTACTGTCGTTTTGGCGCTATTTTACTGATTATTTCTGTTTCTTTACTGCCGATTTCAGAAAAAAAAAAAAAAATATCGTTCATCCTACTGCTTTGGCCCCCCCAGAATTGCTTGGGGAAAAATGTATTTTAGAAGTAAGGACTTTTTTTTTAGGTCATCACTTGTATTTTCATGTGTAAACACTATAAAAAAAATGATTTAAAATATTTCCTGGCCTCCCAAATTTTACTCAAAAATTTCCTGGCCCCCCCCAGATTTTATGAGCTAGCGCCGCCACTGGCTACTGGCGAACATGTACCCCCAGATCATGATGCTACCATCACCAAATTTGACCGTAGGGATGATGCTGTCAGGATGAAAAGCTTCACCCGGCTTACTTCTTACAAAGATGGCTCCAGCTTGTCCAAAAAGTTGATCCACAAAAGAAAAAAAAAACAAACCTTAATTTCGTAAATTTATAGTAAATTAAATTTTACATTGTTAGTGCAATAATTGCTTAGAAATTTATTTTTCCGTTAAATTCGTAAGTACATTAAACCATTACAATGTTTACTTCTATATTGGACTCATCAGAACAAATGATTTTCATGAGAGGATAAATCTGACGCACGATTGACACATGTGCGTATGCTTCAAAATGATCTTGAGCGGAGATTAGAAATATAATATTCTGATTTATTGTGGATATATTTAAGATTATCATTAATACATCAATAATAAGACAATAATAATCATCAATTTATTATTTATTTATTTATTTAATAGAACAGCACGTAGCAAATATGAACAATAACATAAAACAAGAAAAAACAAAAAAACAAAAAGGAACAAATATCACAGTGTTGTCGATAGTGATAAAATTATTGATAAGCAACAAATAATTCATTCTTAAGTTACAATTTGCTTAAATAAATACAAAGGAGATAAAATGAATGAAATTACACGTGTGTGTGTGTGCAACTACTCACACAGTTAAGACAAAAAGAGTTACTTCTGTATTTTTTCAATAATATTTTCTTTCTATTGCGATGTCGGTTTTTTAAAATATGCGACTTTTCAATTTTTTTCCTGGTACTAAATAGAGAACTTTGTTTATTATTTTTTTTATTACTTGGTTCAAATTTTGTCGTATCTAGTTGGTATTTCAGTTTTTTCTTTTCTTTGTTAATTTCTAAACATTTTCTATAAGTATAAGCCCAAAGATTGGGCTTCTCATAATAATTTGTGAAAAAATATTCACCAAATTTCATGTCATTGTCCGAAAGTAAAAAACTATTGCTTTTGGTAACATTTCTATAAATTTTGATTCTTCATGGGTTATTTGTAAAGTTTTTAAAGTTTGGTGCCCATCACTGCACACTAGGCCTTGTAAAACACTTCATTTATATCGGACATAAAAACATTGGGCCATGTTCATAATCTTTTACTAAATATTGCGATTAAGCGTTACTTGTTAAAATAAGCAAGTACGATACTATCGTTAGTAGTGTTCATAATCACAATACTAAGATATTTTAATTAATATCGATGTAAATTTGACAACGTTGCTGTTGGCATTAGAAAGAGATAGACATATGCACTGTTCAACATGTTAAAAGAGATGGAAGGCGTGTTACTAGCTTGTATTATCTTACAATTTGCATCGCAAATAACCTGTGAAAAAATATAATAAATTATCTTATTGTCATACATTTTGGAAATAAATTTACCTGTACAGTTAATGAATGGAAACCTTTACGACATACATATGCATCACGATAAGGTCCACCTGGGTTTTTGATTTTTATTTGCGTCCCATCAATAGCACCAACTATATTAGGCATTTGGGCAATGTCATAAAATTTTCGTTTTACAGTTTCTAGTTCTGCAGGAAATAATATAAATTGTGGTCGTTTTCTAGCTAAGGCAAAACTAACACATTTTATAATTCGCGAGACAGTTAGTCTGCTGACTCCATGTAAATCAGCTACAATAAGCATTGTTATGTTAAAAGAATTCTGAATAAAAACATAATGGTAACTAATTATTCATGTTAGTGACTACTTACCTATATCTTGTTGATATGAACCTTTCGCAAAATAACGTAAAGCAATACATATTTGGAGTTCAGTAGAAATACTTCCACCTTTTGAAGATACCGATTTTATATCGTCATGTAAGATTTCAATTAATGTTCGAACTCTGTCTTTTGAAAATCTATAATTTTTTTTGAAATCTTCTTCACTCAATATTTCCAATACATTTTTTCTTTTACTATAAAATGTTCTTGGCAATTGTGCCCGTAATTCACGAATTTCACGAACATCAAGCAAATCTCTCATATACATGATTAAAGTCAATCAGTATTATGAACACAATTACTATTTTAATGTATTTAATACAGCCTCTCCGCACTTCTAAATCTGTACTACTAAATTACAATTTACTAAGCACTACTAACAATAATTCTGTATTATGAACACCCATTTTTAGTAACGCGTAGTATACTTGTCTTAGTAGTGCTACTAAGATTTAGTAAAACATTATGAACATGGCCCATTGCAATTTATTAAACCGATTTTTTTGAAAATTTTACGAAAAAAAAAATCTTTAACAGTAGTGTCCTACCTGTTTGTAAACATACATGATGCAGGAAACCCCTTGCCATATTCGTAGATTACCATCAAAGTTTATTTTCTTTTAGAATACTTTTTAAATGGATATTTAAATTATATAGGTGTTGTTTTGAAAATATTTTATTGCAAATTAATCACATCACAGACATTTTCAATTTATTTAAAAATGTGAGCGCTGCATATAAGTACATGCAAAAACAACAGTGGTTTCCTGGTTTCATTCTCGTTTCCCGGCTACACTGGAACGCATGCGTATATGTGTCAATCGAGCGTCAGATTTATCCTCTCATGATATTGAGCGTTTACGAAGAGCACTTCTCTTTATAAAACGATCATCTCTGGAAGTGGTTGTACGTTTTCTTCCGGTTTTTGGTCTATTTTCAGAAGTATCAGTCTCTTGGAACCTTTTGATGGTAATTTGCACGGTTTTTCTTGAACACTCCATTGTTTTTAAATATTCACCTGCGACTGTCAGTGTCTTGTGAATGCAGCAATACAATTTCACTCCTTTCTGCCGCAGTAAGTTCACATATTTTAGACATAATATAATTAAAAATATTCACTTGAACTCAATAAAACATGAAAAAGACAGTGTTCACTTCAAACGCATGTAAATAATGATCCAAGCCCTAGTTGTTTATTTTTATGTAAACAAATCGTAACAGATCTGAGACAATATTTATTTGTATTTCAAGATTTATCATAACTCTGTTTACATTTTCGGTTACCTGATTAGACGAACGTCTTTTAGAATGTGTCAATGATATTTTAAAAACATTTTGTCAAATATATACAAGTTACAATGTACATAAATTTAAATGTTATATTATAACTGCATGGGCAGGGCCGGCGCTAGGATTTGCGAGGCCATGTGCGAGAAGAGCAAAAAAGAAGGTCTTCACCTCCTAGATCCATGTGAAGAGCAAAAAAAAAGGTCCTCACCTTCAAGTAAGACCATGCGCGAGGCCTGTTGTTAAACCGCGGGGCCTGCTGTTGACCGCGGGACCATGTGCCACTGCACATGCCTTGCGCCGGCCCTGTGCATGGGTGCTCCATACTTTTGTCCAAGACTGTATATATGAAATTTGTGATATAAGATATAATTAAAACAGTGTATTCACACTGCAATAAAACAATATATGTTGTATTTTATTTTAATATCAAAACAAAACAATTTTACCACAGTAAAACATAGTTTTAAAGTATTAAATAACATTTATTAAGAACTTTTCAAAAATACACATAATGTACTCTATTTGTTTATTCAAAAATATAGAATTTGATACTCCAACAATCTTTGGTTATCACATTTTTATCAGTAATAAATTAACACAATATTTCTACTGAAAACTTAATTAACATAACGTTTAAGAGCACGCAGTCTAATATTCTGCATCATGCGCATAATAATCCAGCGACAGCCAGATGAAGAACATCCTTCGAGGAAGTGAATCACACCAAGAAGCAAGGAATGCGGGTAGTAACCTGTGCAAGTTTCTTCAACGCCGACATAGTTCATAGCATTACGCACATACTTTTTAGGTGATGGTGCCATCCAAGTACTTTTCTTAATCTTTGACATCTTAGTAGCTACGTAACCAGGTAGCAGACACTGCACTATTATACCTTTATTTTTATATTCTGAAGCTAAATCAGTTGAGAATTTAGAAATGTATGCTTTTGTAGCTCCATACACTGTTAACATTGGACTTGGTATTTCAGCGGTTGTTGATGAAAGATTGATGATCAAACCCTTCTTGCGTTCCACCATTTGGGGCATCACCATCATGCACATATGTGTACAAGCAATTACATTGCAGTGTACAATTGCACTGTATATTTTTTCTTTATTGGGAAGATCGAGGAAGAGTTCCGGATGTGGGTATGAAAGTCCTACGTTGTTTACAAGTACTCCTATTTCATATCCATAAAGTGTTTTTTCCATATCTTTGTACACATCTGCTTTTGAAAAATCAGCCTCAATAACCTTGGTCTGAACTTTATATTTGTCCTCTGTAAAAAAATAAAATAAAAGTTTAAGTTGAAGATTAGACAGGTCTCCACTTATAGGAGTAACTAAAATATACCATATTTCCTTAATTCTAAGATATATTAGTACTGTACCATAGTTCAATTTTTTTATATTTAGGATCAAAATATGTTAGTCTATTAGCGCAATATATTTCCAAAAAAAAAACAATACTGTAAATGATAGAATATAACAGTATTAATGGGTCTATTCTGTATGAGTTTTCTACCGCTGTAAGCGCTATAACTTTGTAAAATACAGCGCTGTAAGAAAAGTGCTATTCTGTAGTGACACGCGTTGCTCTGGAAACTCTACACCGATGTAAAATATCGCTGTAACGTTACGGCGATATTTTTCTGGCCGTAAGTCAGTTACAGTACTGTATAGAAGTCAAGTTGTATATGTTTGTATTGTTCGTGTCACCTAAAAAAAAATTAATGATCCAAATTTCACCCTATTTCTAATGCAACTACTACAAGAGGATCATAACAGGTAATTATGCTTAAAATATCACGTTACAACCACACATAAACTTTTTTTTATGCATACATGTTTTCATTTATATATTTTTATCTACAGGTTTTAGAAACACTGTATTTTTTAAGTAATGGATCATATCAGGCTACTACAGGGGCTCACAATTTCACTTCTTTGAGCCAGCCTATGGTTAGTAGATCGATAATAGAAATTTGTTATCTGATAACAACACATCTAATGCCAATTCATATAAAGTTCCCCACTACGAGGGAAGAAAACCGTGGAGTGAAAGAAGGGTAATTTTTGCATAATATAGCAACAAAAGCAAGAATACCTAACTATGCTGAGATTGATGATGATGAGCTTGAACCTGTAAATAATGAAGATTCTGAACCTGAAAATAATGAAGATCCTGAACCTGAAAATAATGAAGATCCTGTACCAAATGGTAAAATATTTGAAAAGTATTTAAAATTTTCAAAAACTGATTTAAAACTTTTTTTAACAGCAAATCACGATATGAATTTGGGAAAGCAGATTAGTATTTTATATGTTCAGCAGTCCATTGTATAATTTGATGTAAAAAATATGTTTATATGGAATAAAGATATAAAGAGAAACTTTTATTTTTATAAACAAATTATAACAATAATTAATAAAAATTATAAACGTAAAAAACATGACTATATGTGTATATACAAATATGATATACAATTACCGATCGATGACATTGATCAATTCCTCAAATTTTGAGGTTAGAAATAAACATAGTGAAGTTAGTTACAATGTAAGCAAAGTTTAAATCGACCGAAATTACAGAATGTGTTACAGAATAGCTAATGCTCGATATTTACAGAGCGCCGTAACATGGCACTTTACAGTGCTAAGCTCACTACAGCGCTATAGTGATACAGTACTGTAAACATTTTTTTACAGAATAGACCCATAATTTTAAAACGAAATATATAAAAAGGCAGCTATAAAATAAAAAATTTCTGTTGCATCAAAATTCCGAAAAATTATTATTTTTTTCATAGTCTGGTGTTTATTACTTAATAAAATTTTATTTTATTAAGTATCTGTTGAAACAGTAAATACAATAAAACAGGTAATTCTTCAATAGTTTACATCACCAATTGATTATTCAATGTAAATTACAAATAAAGTTGTACAGTAAATTAAACTCATTAAAATAAATAAGATTCTGTTAACTACGTAAATAATTGTAGTCACTATCACTAGGGGAGATTTTGCCATTTCCAGAATCTGAAGATTGTGTAGAACAGGGATGGGCAATCTCCAGTCTACGGGCCAATTACTGCCCACGAAAGTCCGTAATGCGGTCCACAGCTATTTTCCAAAATATGTATAGCGCAAAATACGTTCTGGTTTAAAAATAAATCCCACAATAATTGACTGTGATTAATGATTATTGAAATAATAATTATCAAAATAAATCGATCTACAATTTAAAAATTATTATTATTATTTGCTCAATATTACTATCCTTTATTTAGAATATTTAAAAACTATGGCCGCGTCTACATCAGATAATTTGACTTGCCATTAAAAAAGGTAGCCCATCCCTGGTTTAGAACAAAGATTCCCAAAGTATGGCCAGTGACCCGGTACCGATCCGTGGGTCACTTGTATGAAATATTATTATTTCGTCCAGGATTAAATGGAATCTATTGTAATATTTCGTAAATAACTATTTAAAATTTAATGACATAAATTAAAATAATGTTAATTATAAAAAAATATTGAAAAAGTGGATTTCTTTATTAAATCACAATGATACCGTTGTAATATTGGATAATTCATAAAATTTTCCAGTGATATTATTTTTCCATGTACTTTGTTAATCTTAAATCAAACTGTACACTTCAAAATATGTTTATATATGTTATCGCCACGCACAGAATTTGTTTCATTGTGGTGTGTCCTTATGAATATAAATATTTATTTTCGTATGATTGTATTATTATTATTATTATTATTATTATTTGGGGCAATAACCCCCAAATATTTATTTCACAGCATAAGTAAAAAATGCATAAAACAAATAAGTTTGTTAAGGGCTATTTAATTTCATTTAAATATCACTTTAAATGTTTTAAGTCTATCTATCAAATTATATTGAGTTTACTATATCAGTGGCGTCCATAGGTGGTGTGGTCCGCACTGGGTGTTAACATTAAAAGGGTTGACACCTAGAGGTCTGCAATAATACCTTTAAATAATATATTTTTAAACCTTCGTTAAAAAATATATATATTTTTTAATTTCTAGTTTTATAATTATTACAAATTGTAAGAAATTTTTGTATCATAATATATTTTAACGAGGTTTATTCGGGCCGAATTTAAAATTTTGTCGGGTTCGGGCCGGACTGGAAACATAACGGGCCAGGCCGGGTAAAGGTGGTCCAAAATAGGCCCGTGCAGACCTCTATTGACACCCAATCTATTTTAACAAAACATGTTATAAAAAAGGCATATTGGTTCAAAATAAATAATAATTATTAATTTGTTTTGTCAAAACCAACCATTTATGTATATTTACTCAGTCAGTATCTTTCAGACATCTCATACATCATATACTTTCTTGAATAATTGAAAAGATGAAAGCGGGCCTTTTGGCTCGCTCTCATCTTTCAAAATTCATACGAGTTACTTTAATATAAATAATTTCAAATAGTACATAAATTAGTTCAAATCCTATACAAAACATAGAAGCGCATTTTTTTAAAGATAAAGGTGCCATTATACATTACCACTGCTAGTGACGCCACTGTACTATATTCGCATGCCAATTACATATATATGAGAAATATATGAAAATTTTCAGCCAGAGGCCCCATGCAAGCTTGATCCGCCACTGCTTGAAATGAAGTATAAAGTAAAAAATAAAAAGATAGATTAAGCCTTAGTTAATAATCAAATAAAATTGTAAGGAAATTTCTTTAAAATTAATATTATATAGTGTGATGGAAAAATTCTCATTCAAGTTTAACACCAGTCCACAATGAAATTGTTTGGCAAAATTTGATCTAGAACCCTAGGCATTTTACGTCGTTCTTGAGACTTAATTTCTGGCTCAATCATCTCATAGGCACTACGTTATAATAAATAATGATAAAAATGTATCCCTGGTTATTTTAATAAATGGTCTTGCGCATTTATAGAGATGAACATTTTTATTGGCATATAGAATAAAAAACATAAAATGAATAAAAATAGTAGTAAAAAGAATTAAAAAAATTATAATAAGTTAAACTCATACAAACATTTCTTGGTCAAATATTAGTCAAAATAGATCTTATTATAATATGTTTTCTGTAAATAATTTGCAGTTGAATAAAAATAATTAAATTTTAACTAATTATTGCTTAGTTATGTCAATAACTAGTTAGATAACAACAAATACAAAAAGTCTTGACCATGTAGGATTTTTATTAAATAAGTTATTTGAATAAAAGCGAAGAGTTGGAGGATGTTAATGTAAAGTTAATGTCAACATTGTTTCGCGGACCCCCGGTAATAACAACGCAGACCCCCAGGGGTCCGCGGACCACAGTTTAAGAACCGCTGATCTAGAAACTTGAGTCATTAACTAAGTGCCGCAAGAGTGTAAAATGTACTTTTGTAAAAATTAGTAAAAACTTAGAACAAAAAAATTACTGTATAATAGTTACTATTTTTTTTTCTTTTCCAACTTATTGAGCAAGAGATCTGAACTTGAAATAGTTCCAGTAAGATATAATTAACTTAACTTAAGAATAACTTAATAAAAACTTATTTAAGAACTGAATTCGATGTCTTCTTTAGTGTAAATTAGAAATCTTTTTCTGGCACCGTTGGAAAATAGGCACTGAATGCATTTAAATTGTTCTTTTCTGTGAACTATGTTTTTCTTTTATTTGTAATGAAAATAATGCTAATCTTACCTAAGACTGAAGCTGTAGCTTCTAATTTTTCAATACTCCGACTGATTAGTATAATATTCAATCCTTCAGAGGCCATGTATTCTGCATAGGCCAGTCCTATACCATCAGTACCTCCAGTAACCACTGAGAAACAAAAATAAAATCATGAAATCAGAAAAGTATGCAATGGATTTAGTAATACGTCTAATTTGAATTAACCAATTCCCCCTAGGCATGCATGAAGGTAACTTAAGTTTGATCGTTTTAAGTACGTGGTCAGATAATCATCATGTAAAATTTAAATATTCTGTTACGCGAAGCTGAGGCTCGCATAACACCTAAAATTCCTGGATTTTTGGAAATGTGGACAAAATTGTAATTAATAATTATTATGTTTTAGGATTGATAAAAAATACACGGACTAACGTTATACAACTTATAAATAAAAGGTTGTTAATTTAAACTGTTATGTTTTACTGATTTGTTTATTACACTGGTTCCAGATTCGGCTCTCACCATTATCAAAGTTAAGTATAACCAGTGGAGGCTGTGATAATAAGGTGTGTGGCCAGGTTTAGAAAAATAATAAGTTGTATTACTTCTATTTACAAAAACATTAAATTATACAGAATACTGATATTGATATTCTCGTATTTATTTACACAAATATTTTGCTCGTGAAATTATGAGTTTTATGTACTTAAAAAGATAATAAAATTAAAAAGATTCTTTACTTCACTTAATTTGTGAAACAAAGAACCTTTTTAATTTTACCTCATCCCAGTGGTGGCTCATGGAAACTTCTGATGGAGGAGCTGCAACCAGAAGTATAATTGCGATTTTTTTCGGGAAAGTAAATCATTATTAAGATGGATTTCAAAACTTTAATGACGTATACATTTACAAATAAAATATAGAAATGTTGCATTTTATGATTTAATATGTATTAGGAAAATAGAAGAAAATTAACCTTTGATGTGCTGTACAGCAGTGTTTCTCAACCGGTGGTCCGCAGAAAAATTTTAGTGGTCCGCGAAAGTGTTTTTTGCAGTTTTTTTTTGTTATTTTTTATGCACATTTTTTATGTAAATAATTTATATTTTGTTTATTTTCTGTAAACTTTCTGTGATTTTCTACAAATAAAATAAATTTATTTAGTGACACATTAAAAGTATTTGTTTTCTTGCAAAAATGAACCAACAATTATTATTAGTGGTCCCCGTTAGAAATATATATATTTTACTGGTCCGCGGTGCGTTTTTGGTCGAGAAACACTGCTGTACAGAACATGCGATAACCTGCATTCTTATTCATCCTTTAAAAATTCAAAAATATCTGTAATCAAACGTGCACACTTTTTAACTGCTAACGATTGCAGTACCAAAAGTATGTTAGTAGCCGTTACCCCACTCAAGGGCAATCGTCGCTTTACCATAAGCAGTTCGAGCTGCCAGTGCTTGCAGCACATTCTACATAGAGACAAATTATTTTACTAATTTAGCGCCCGAGACGAGTGCCTCACTCGCCACACCTTAAATCTGGCCCTGTAGTGAGAGTTTTTATTTAATCAAAAATTAAGTAAATTTAGAGATAGAGAGTGAAAATGTCGTAAACGTCTGAAGTGTTTAATTTATTTCATTTTGAGGGTGCTGCAGCTCTAGGAATGACGTCGGGTACCCACTACCCGACCCGTTAAGGTTGTACCCGGTTCCGAGTTTGAATACCCACTAGCCGTTATCTACCCATTACCCGTTAACTATGGGGTAATTAACGTGTAGCGGGTAATTAAAGTGTATCGGGTAATTAACGGGTACCGGATTACTAACGAGTAGCGGGTAATTAACGGGTAGCCGATAATCAACGGGTAATTGTGAGAGGTATTTATTTATCTGTGAATATTTTGTTTTCGGTTACAGTAGTAGGGAATAATAAGTGTGTATTCCATAATGCACCTGTGCTTATTTTTCTATACTAACTTTTCATTTTTATATATTAACGGGTAGCCGGTAATTAAGGGGTAGCCGGTAATTAACGGGTAGCCGGTAATTAACGGGTAACGGGTAATTAACGGGTAGTGGGTAATTAACGGGTAGTGGGTAATTAACGGGTAGTGGGTAATATCTGGGTAATTATAGCGGGTACCCGGTTCCAGAAATTTCTAATTCTCGTTATTCCTACGCAGCTCTTATATACCGGCCGTCAATGTCTCAACCTAAACATTACGTTAACTCAACAATTAATATTTAATGATATTTAATATTTACACTCAAAGTTTATAAAAAAGTATTTAAAAACACAGACAAAGCAGATAAATAAATAATTTAATTAAATATGAGAATTATAAAATTTCGTAGCATTTTTCGTAGCGTTTGAACGTAGAGTGCGGACGTGTTGAAATACCTGCGATGATATTGCTAAGTTGGCAAATATGCAATTATTATAATAGCATTATACATGTACAACAATATTTAAGATGTCGATGGCGACATGTGTAAAATGTAAAGCAGATGTGAAGAGAACTGATAAGTTGCTGATTTGTTCTGTGATATGTGAACGCACATTTCATTCTTAGTGCGCGAGTCTTCCAGATAATGAATGGAAGTTCATAACGACGAATGCGTGCATTGGCTGGTTCTGCGGAGATTGCATCGAGCGTAAGGGACGGTCCATGAAAAACCTGTTGGAAGCAATTCACGACAAGATATGTCGACAGGAAGAAGCTCTTAAAGTTGTGGATAGAAAAGTACAGAGGGCCGAGGAGAATTTGGGCAGGAAAACTGAAGCGACGGAAAAACTCATCGCAAAAATATCTGAAGATGTTCAAGCAAACAACGAGATGCGAAGTGAAGCTGTGTCATATGCTGACAAACTAAAATCTAAAGTTAAATCAGATCCTGTTCTTGTAAGCAAACCGAAAAAATCCGACCAGAGAAGTGATATTACCAAAGAAGCCATTAGGAAAAACATTGACCCTCTATCAGCCTCAGTTCTAGGTGTAAGAAATATCAGCAAGGGTGGGATAGCAATTGAATGTAAGAACTAACAAGCAATAGACAACTTGAGAGAATCTGTTACCGAAAAGTTAGGCACAGACTATGTAGCAACCGTGCCAAAGAAGAAAGTTCCAAGGGTTAAAATATTCGGCCTATCTGAGAAACTAGAACCTGAAGACATAGAATAAAAAATATTAGCTCAAAATGATTGTTTGAACAATAAAGCGACAACATTTATTGCATAATTTATACAATACTTGATGATTGCGTGCCAAAAACCAGGTTGCTGTCAACATCAAACTAAAAATAAGACACCTAGATTACCTAAAAGAATGTGAGTCTAACATCTCCACGAACCCAAACCAGTTTTGGCTGTACTATCAACACACTAAAACCAAGATCCTCTATAGGGGAAGACCTTATTCTTAATATATAATCAAAGCTTGTGCACATGCCCTAGTGAAACCATTGCATTATTTATTCAATATATATATATATTGAATGATAATAATTCTAACAGATTCAATGATAATAATTACATGTTATCATATATATATATATATATATATATATATATATATATATATATAGAGTCCAGAGTCCAGACATTGCTACAAGCTTCAGCTTAGTGATGCTGGACAGAATGATAAAAAAATAGTATATATAAATAAAATTGTCAATAAGTATAAAAATTAGGTGTAAGAAAATATAATAGATTTTAGAAATATATTTTCTTATTTATATTTGTAACATGTCAATGTAAAATATGTAAATAAAGTTATTATTATTATTATAAATACACAATTATTTGCATCCATTTGACAATTTTGTACAAATTATTAAATTATATTTAACTTTTCAAAACATTACTAAACTACTGTGAAAGGCTGATAAGCAATAATAATAAATAATTACGATGATATTTGCAAGTTTTTAAAATACTGTCGACGTACACTGTTTTCATTTTCAATACGTGAGCAGTAAAGGTATGTATATGCAAAAAAAATGTCCATTAATTGAAATTTTTTAAACATATTAATTTTAGTTTTTTGATATGCTAAATACCTATTTAGATATTAGTTTCATTTACAATTCTTGATACAATTATTTAAAAAACAGCATTTTGATATAAGCAAAAATTAAAGTAAATTTTCGGAGGAGAAATATATAGATTTTTGGCACCTTTAACAGGAATAAAATTAAATATTTTGACTTAAAATTATAGTACTTACATGCCCATTTTCCATGATCTGTTAATTTTATTTTATGTCTCAATAAAAATGGTTTTAAAAATTGATAGTACAGTATATTTCCTATTCGTCTAGAAATTTGAAAAACCACTATTGAAATTGCTAGAATGCCCACTTTTTCCAGAGTTGTATACATCTCGTATATCACTTTCAATTATAAAATTTAAAAAAAAAAAAGTAAACACTAATATGCCAGTCAGAAGTGACTGCGGCAAGCACCGCTCAATAGCTGAATGTGAAATGCTCGGTGTGTGATAAATTTTACCATAGCTTTCTCCTGATATACTTCTGTGATATCTTTTTCAGTCAGTCACGTGAGCAGGAGAGAGATAGAGATATAGCGTCATGTCCGTCCATTTCACTGGTTATCGACCTAGGGAACTTTCACATCGTATACAGTCTTATGGCGGTCAAGGATTTATTTATGAAATTATTGTCTGTAATGTGAATGAAGAGTAATGGTACCGTTTAAAAATATACAATTTACTTCCGTATCTGATTGTACTCTGTAGCAAGTTACATTTCCTGAGATATTTTTTTAGCGTTTACTTTGGAGTAATATGAGAAGTTAAAAATTAGAACTATAGTTCTTTGAGTTGTATAATTGTTAAGTGTTAAATTAATTAATTGCGTGGATAATTCCAATTTAAATGTACTTAATTAGTTATTTGTTTTTTAATTTCCTGAATATTTACAGTTTAAACAATAAATATATGAGTTTATGGATATAAGCAGAATATTGTCTCATGGCAGGGTTTACTTATTTAAGTGGTCTTCAACAGGTGTACCACGACAAAAAGTGTGCCACAAGATTTAGAAAATAGTTCAGTAAACAATATACCTATAGTCGGGTTACTGCAGAAACAAGATAACTTTTCAAATAATTTTTCATTTTTTAGTTTAGCACCCAATTTAAGAAACATTTTATAAATAAGTTATATTGGTTGAAAATAAATAATAATTGTTAATTTATTAAAATCAAACATTTATGTATTTTTGCTTTGTCGGTCTCTTTGACATTTCGCAGACATGTCAAAATATACTTGTTAAAAAATTGATGTGAAGTGTGAATATTCACACATTTCAGGGTTTCGCAGGTATATAATAAGTGAAGGCGGTATGGTGAGTGTGTAGGACAAATTTTACTTTGTAGTAATCACGGCAAAATGAACGATATTTTTAAAATAATTTATCGTCTGTTAATCATATAATAAGACTGGTTATTAAATTTACGCTCATAAAAATTAAATACAACATTTGTCAAAATATAACTAGAATTTTGACAAAATAATTTCAACGTAATAAAAATGCAAAAAAAAAAACAGAAAAAATAAAATTCACTCCGTACTCGAAACCCTTCGTTTTCCAGTTTAAGAGTGCTCTAACGCATGTAGCCATCGCACGCCATGCATGTGAGTGTCTTACATTGGTATAACTTTTGTACTTTGTGAACCAAAAACCACAAAAAATGCGTTATTTTCCAAAAACATAATCTGATCAAAAATTCCTGTTGTACTATTTCGGTTCACGCCAATATACATTACTTAGAATTTTTTTAGATTTTTGGTTTAAACCATCTGGGCTACAGGGTGTGGGACAAAAATTTTTTTGCACATTTTTGGCAAAAATCGCATCAAAATAATTTATTTTGCAAAAATAAAAATTTGATCGTTAATCCACGTACTAAGGGCTTTCATTTGATACCCTACTCAGACTTAAAAAAAAATATTTTTGTTTTCGATGAGCACATATTTGTTTATATTTTTAGGGGGGTATGTTTTTTAGATGTTTTAGTATTTTTCCTATGTGCGGGTCAAAGAGTTGTATAAGCATGCCAAATTTCAACTCTCTAGGTTTAGCCGTTTGGCTACAATTTTTACCGAACAGACAGACAGACAGACAGACAGACAGACGACAAAATGACGGTATAAGGGTTTTTTGGTCATACCTAGAAAACCCTAAAAAAGAGAGTAATAGATTCATAGAACAGTGAATGCAATAATAACAACAAATAATACACGGTATACGGCTCTTTTTGCTAAGTTAGCACAGATATTGAAATAATATTTAATCAGTGGTACCATATGTCAATAAACAGATATCTTTATATGTTAAAATAGTATTTCAAAGCTCTTTACTTATTAACCGTTGATCGGCTCTGTTCTCTAAGCAAAATTTTAAAATCTTAACGTCAAAAACTGACGTTAATTTTTTTAACACCATTTTAAACGTAAATACCACATTATCTGCACTCTATAGTTACATAAATTATAATTTTGAAAATTGCCAAATCGGACGGTCACAGACCCTCCATAAAATTCTGAATAAAAACAAAACCAACGCCTACTGAAACACTTTTATCATACTATATACTTTTTCAAGTATCTAGATACAAATTAGATACTTTTTGAAATATGTATCTGTATCTAGATATTTAAATTTAAATATCTTGTATCTGTATTTCAGATACTTTGCTCGTTACGTAGTTTAATTATAAATTGTCATTTTGAATATTTTATTTTTGCTAGTATTGGTGACATTGCCTTCGGGTCAAAAAAAATGTTATTCTCCCTCGTTTTTCGTAGCTTTTGAACGGCCGTAAAAATAGTAGGTATTACATGCAACCCTTAAGGAAAATAGGTAATTTTTAATGAAAACAAAGTTTTTGAATAAATATTTTTGCTATTTTGATGACCAATTTACTAAAAGCATATAAAAAATATCCACACGTGGTTTGGGAGTGGACCGTGGTTTTGTGAGGCCTTGGGCAAGAGAAATTAAGGCCCTTCAAAAGTATCCAGTGATTTAAAGTACACTTAGTCCGCGGCCTGGCTCTAGTCCGCCTACCCATGCTAATGTGGATATTAAGTTCATTTCCTAATTGAAATTAGTAAGGTGAGTAGGTGTGTTTCCTAAAAGAAAAACATTATTTTTCTGATATTTCATATAAATTTCATTTGTAAGCGTCAGAATGTCAACTTTGTTTATACTGTTTGTTTAATTATAATGCATTGTTAATTGTTAGCTACAGTGGCGCAGCCAAGGGGGGGCGACGGGCCTCGGCCCTCCCCAGGGCCAGCAGAATTGGCACAATTTTTATCAAGTATTATACAATACTAGCAGATAACCCGGCGCTGCTCGGGGAGTTGAAGATTGTTAATCACGACAGTAATTTATTTTTAAATATAAACAATATTGGATTTTTTTTTTTCGTGTAAATAAACATTTTTTTAAGATTGCCTACTCTTCATAAAGCGACATAATTATTGTTCAAGTGAAAATACATCAGTTTCCAAATATGCTCCACCGAATTATATGAAGGGGAGCGTTGATCCTTTTTCCCCCCTGACACATCGACTAAACCATTCACCCAGACAAATGATAAAACTGTTTTAAACAACTAATTACTCGATTCAGGTAAGATAAAGTGGAAATCTGGCTTTGTTATAACCTTCATAATGTAATTTTAAAACGATATCTCAAACGTGAAATAGAGTAGAAATAGTAGAAATATAATGAAAAGAGTAGACAGTCGCGGTCTAAAAATTGTATTTTGTTTTATTTTATAGATGAATGTGAATATGAATATCTTCTAAGGTATTTTTGAGATTATGATGTTTTACACACAAAAAGGAGTGATATAAGATGTACTGAACAACAGTGGCGTATTCAGGGAGGGCACTGGGTGCCCCTAAGGTCCAATGAAATGAAAATTTAATAAATTTTACATAATCGTACAGCAAAATAACTTATGCATTTTACAATATATAAGCTATACAGTCAGCGCCCGCTTAACGTACACAATGCGTACACAGATTCCCGTACGTTAATCGAACGTACGTTAAGCGGACGGTATATTTCCGTATAAATGCATGTAAATACGACTAATTAGTACATACTTTCGGTCCCTGTGTTCATACGAACGTACATTTTTTCGTACGAACGTACATTTTTTTTGTATAAATGACCAATATTCATTTATTGTTTTGAAGCTATATTTAGGAAAGATATGCGTATGAAGCTTAAAATACAGTGTTACCAACTTCTATCTTTCAATTTTCCCCCTTTACTCACACTTACAGAGTGCTTTTCTGTGTGTGAATACACAGCAGTGTAATCACATGAATTTTAAAAAAAATTGGAACTGAATATGGACACTGAAGATATTAACGATTTGTTAGAATCACATGCGGACGAACTCACAACTAATGAGTTATTAGAACTACAAGAGCAAATGAGAACTGAAAAAGAAGACCCAAAAACCGAGAACGAAACAACCGAAATACAACTAAAAGCAGTAAGTGGAATATTAGGCAAAGTGGAAGAACTCATTGACACTATCGAGAATTCGGACCCGGATATTAATAGAAGTTTCAGTGTTGTTAATAATATACTTAATAGCCCCGCTTGTTATAAACTTTTATATCAAGACAAAAATAAAACAGCGGTACAATTGACAATGGACAAATTTCTAATTAAAAACAACAAATAATAATTTTTTAAGTACTTCTTTATATTTCTAACATGTATCATGTTTATTTTATATAATGTATGGTTTATTTTTATTTTTATAACATGTATTTACATATTAGTACTACGTGTTTACTGTTCTATTCGGATTTACGAAAATATTAGGGGCATTAAATTAATAAACTTCAATATATTGCAAATGATCATTCATGAAAAAAAAAGTGTAAGAATCTTTTTTTTGTAGAAAATTTTAAAATCTGCAAGTTTAATACAAACAAATTTTACGTTAAGCTTACTCTTTCAAAATTAAATGCGGTTCCGTCATTTAACAATCGGACATTTTTCGTGAATCCGATTATACATTATACATTGTGTGCTATTTCTTTACCCTTTTTTTTAACCATAAAGTTGCCATATCAAATACGAAAACGACGTTTTCGTGTGACGTAATGTACGTTCGCGCGGACAATGTGTACGTTCGTACAAAAGCGACATTTTCATGTTACGCGATGTACGTTCGTACGAACAACGTGTACGTTCGTAGGAACATAGGTTCCGTAATTAATCATGTACGTATGATCGAACGTACGTTAAGCGAGCGCTGACTGTATTTTATTATGATTAGTGTTGAAATTAACAGAAAATGCAAATTTCCATGTTATTTTTAGGCTTTCGTAGGTATAATCAAGAAATCCTTATACCGTCACAAGAGTGTTCATTCGGTAGAAATTCTGGCCAAGCGGCTAATTTAGAGAACTGAACTTAAGTACGAGAAATATTGAGAATTCAAAAATGTATCCCGCGAAAAATATAAACAAATATGTATTTATCGAAGAAAAAAAGTAAAAAAGAGGGATATCAAATGAAAGTTTTTGATACATGGATTAACAATAACTTTTTTTTATCAACAAATAATGGAATTATTATTTGATGTAAATGTTACTGTAAAAGCCCGTATATTGGTAAATCTTACGTTTAACTAGTAAATCTTAGGATTTACTTTTTTATAAACGGAAAAAGGGGAAAAGAGTATATTTTACATTTTTAAATATATTTAACCCTAAATAAGTATTTTTCATTAACGCTTCAGGGGTCACAAAAAATTAGGTTGGGGGCCGTATGTGGTCCGCGTGCCGCAAATCTGAAAAATTTGATTCGGCCTTCCCCAAGACAAAATCCTGGCTGTGCCACTGGTCCTGCCGACTTGCAGGACCTCTTTATTTCTTTAATTAAAAAAGATTTAACAGATAAAATGTCTATGAAACAATTTTTTACATTAGTTGTAAAATATTAATCTTCGTTACAAAATCATTCATTTGTAATTAAGCCCCACATTAAATAATTCAATCAATGGGTTTTACTGTTTTTTTTTTTTTTTTTTTAGATTTTTCTTTCATTGATGCAAATTTGTTTATCTGTATATCTTATATGAATATATACATCATACACGTATATCTTATGATGTACGTACGTGTATGATGGATTCATTGCGTACATAAAAATAGGCATAATAAAAATAGTAGTGCTGGGAACCGAAACCGGTTTTTCGGGTACCCGGTTGCGGTTTTCGGGTAAAACCGGGTTTTTAATTTTCGCGTTACCCGGATACCCGGTTCTGATTACCCGGTTCTGATTACCCGGTTCCAAATACCCGGTTCCATATACCCGGTTACGAATACCCGGTTTCGAATAGCCGGTTCCGATTACCCGGTTCCGAATGCCCGGTTCCGGATACCCGGTTTCTGATACCCGGTTTCGGATAACCGGTTTCGGATACCCGGTTTCAGATACCCGGCTTCGAATACCCGGTTCCGAAACCGGGTAACCGGGTAAACCCGAAACCGGATTTTTTTTTTGAACCGGTTCCGGTTCCGTCAAGATCGATTTCTGACAGCACTAAAAAATAGTTATAATATTAAATAGACAAAAATATAAATAAATAAATTTGAGAACAAAAAAGCATAAGAACAAGGGTTTCAAATCGTAAATCACTTAATAATGGAAACTCTAGGGAGGGGCGGGTGCTCCCCCTCCTTGCCCCTTACTGCGGGCGCCCATGTCTTTGGGCAATGGGCTGGATGACAAAAGTACATATGTACATACCGTTTTGATCGGTATGTTTTAAGGTACATAGTTTAAAGTAAATGTTAGTTGTTATGACATTTTTCCTCACAGAAACTTTGAGCAAATAAAATTGTCCAGATATCTTATCAGTACTTCTAGATTATTTATGGAACGTTCATATTTATTTATTAGAATATGATACTATAAACTTTAACTCACTGTGTGGTCTGTTTATTGTATTTTATATTTTTATATACTTTGACAATTATTATAGGTAAATTGTATATGTATAATATTTACAGAGCTGGTTCAAGAAAATGTTTGTGTGAGCATATTTATAGAGGACACTAATTTTTATAAATACAATTACAATGTACTGGAGCAAACCGAAACATAGTTTCGGTTCGTTAAATTATGGAAAACATGTTCCAGTTCGTAAAAAACGTAAAAATATTTGTTCCGATTCATCCGAAAAACTATATTTAATGTATTATTTTCATTTGAGAACTACAACTGATTATTCTCCCCAATATCATTAGAAAATAAATATGTTTAAAAGAATTATAAAATTGATGTGAAGTGTGAATTTTCACACATTTCAGGGTTTTGTAGGTATTTAATAAGTGTAAGAAGCCAACATAATACTGGATGTCTAGGAATATTTGTTCTATAATCTATAATCACATCAAAATCATCAGATTTTTTATTCGTTGTTTGAGTACTAAGAGCTTCCATTTAATTTTTTTAGACAAAATATAAATAATTTGCTAAAATTCCTAGCATTTTTATCTGCATTTGCTTTGTAGTCAAATCTTCATTCGAATAATAAGAAATATATTGATAAAAGGCTTTTTTTTTTTAAATTTCAGAAACGTATAGCTTGTTTCTTTGGTTTAGACCAGCGGTCGGGGAACCGGGGTAAATTACCCCAAATGGGGTAAAAATGAAATTTTTGGGGGTAATAAGGAAATTTTTCCAATTTGCCATTTTATAATTTTATAAACGTGTTAGTAGCGCACTAAGGAAAAGGGCGCTGAGGGGCTTGAGAGGGGCGCCATTGCGAAGGTGGGGACCTTTTTTTTGCTCATCATTTAGATTTTGGGAGGGAGGACTTTTTTTTTTGCTCGTCATTTGGATTTTGAGAGGTGAGGACCTTTTTTTTTGCTTGTCACTTACGCTTTTTTTTTACAAGCCAATGGGGTAACGTCGGTGTAAAGAAATATATCTTTGGGTAATGGGTAAAAATGTTCCCCGACCTCTGGTTTAGACGGAATTACATTTTCAATTCTAGTAACTTTTACCCATTAAGAGAGGCTTTTAATCATTTTGTTAAGGAAAAGCCCACTTCAAACCATAAAAAGTGAGGCCATGACAACATACAAAAATGAAAATTCCAGTTAGTTTTGCCTAAACGTTTGCAATAGCCTATATTTCCCACTATCAACAATGTGTTATTTGTTTTATAAGTATTTCATTACTAGTGTAGTGTGGTGTTCAAAACTCGGTCCTCAGCTATTAAATATTTTTTATTATGCTTTTAATTAAAAAAAAAAAGACACACACTATCTTATCCATAAATACAAAAAATCCATAGTATGATTAGCCATAATTTAGCCATGAATTAAAATAATAATTAATTTTGTCAAAAAAACAAATTCCGTAATATTTTTCAAAAACGCAATTGGATAAAAAATTCCTCTCTTATGTTTTATAATTTTTTCATATTTTTAGTTTAACCATCTTGGGTAAAAGGAGGCGGGACATAAAATTTTTTAGCACTTTTTTGGCTAAAATCGTGTTAAAAAACGAATTTTAAAAACTACTTTTCGTTCCTTAATCTACGTTTTAAGAGCTTTCTTTCGGTACCACACAATAATTAAAATTAAAAAAAAAATTATTGATGGCACAAAAAATACACATTTTTCGAAAAACTAACCTGATCAAAAATTCCTGTTGAACTATTCTGGTTCCCATCAATGTTCATTATGGAGATTTATTTCAGATTTTTAGATTAACCCCTCTGAGAGATAGGGTGGACATTTTTTTTTTTGGACATATTATGGCCTTAACCCCATAAAAAAAGGTTTTACAAAAATAAAAATTTGTTTGTTGGTCCACGCATTAAGAGGTTTCATTTCATATGCCACTCAAAATTTAAAAAAAATATATTTATTTTTTTATTAAATACGTAATTGTTTATATTTATCTCGGGACGTGTTTTTTTGAACTCTCAGTATTTTTCCTATATGTGGGTCAAAGAGTTGTATAAGCATGCCAAATTTCAGCTTTCTATGTTAAGCCGTTTGGCTACAATTTCTACCGTACAGACAGACTGACCGACAAATGAGTGACGTTATAAGGGTTTTTTGGTGGTCATACATACAAAACCCTAAAAAACAGTTTTCTTGCACACAAGATGCTTATCTAGTTTTTTTACCGAACGTCACATATAGAGAGGGATGTATGTAATCATACCAATTTTCACTTTTCGATATTTTTACAGATAATCACGAATTAGGATATTCTAACGAATGAACTGTTTTCAGCATGATGTCGGTCTGTGGACACGACACGTGTAGAATGAATTCTGTTGTACGGATTATTAAGATCAATTACAAGAAAAATGTGTCCCTTAAAAAGGGTTTTTTGAATATTGGGGTCTAAAACCTGTGAGTCCCCGTGGACGCACGCCTGTATAGATCTACTATTTTTTTATTTTGTTTTTATTTCTATTTTATGATAAAGAATTTATTGGTTGAGTTTTATTTGTATCATTATTTTAAAAAATATAGTTTCTCATTAAATTACTTGATATTTTTGAAATATCAAGGCCAACTAAGTACAGATTATCAGAAATACACAATGATGGTTAAAAATGTGTTCAAATATGTGCATATGATATTACGTCACTCGATATAATTTCAATACAATAGATCACCTTCACGTTACTTTAACAACTTTAATATTGCATGCTCTTATCTATTGAACTTTGAACTTGTTTATAAATCAGACATGATACGTTCATTAACAACTACTGAAAATGTGAATTAATTCAGTTATTCTGTAATAAGTAGGTTTACTAAACGTCCCGGTTTGAAGGTATGGTCCCGGCGTCACGGCCAGTTTGTCATTTTGTCCCGAATATTTGGTAAAAATTACTAAGTGCCGAATATACCACGAGTTCAAAAAGAAATTACATAAGGGTTGGCTGTGGAAAATAAAAGTAATGTCAACAGCAAACTTTAGAATTAATTAACTGTCATCACTGTTGTTGTTGTTGTTACAAGTGTATATTGTTATATAAAGCTTGCAGCAGACATGATTTTATTTTTCCATAGCCAACATACAGTACAAAAAGTGCAGCTTCGGAAATGGCTATTAGGCAACTAATTAAAAATAACAAAGATTTTTTTTTTTATTTAGCCATAGTGATAAATATTAATAATTTTTTATTGATAAGTTATGTTCAATTAAGAGTAATTAAAAATTATTACTACGTAATTTTTGTTTTTTTTTTAACTACACCGTTATTTAGCCTTTTCAGTCATAAGTACTTAGCGTAGAAGGAGCTATTTTCTATTTTGAACAAAATCTCAAAATTGTCCCGGTTTGAGAAGTAAGTGTAGTAATAAGTAAAGTAAGAAGAAATAAATTTAACGTTAATTGCAAAATATTTTTCGTATACGAGTTTTGATTAAAAAATACTCATATTAGCGCCAAAATAATTTATTAATAAAAAATTGATGTGCAACAGCCGCTACCGTTTGTAAATATTTAGTAAGTGATAACAAGTTGTGGGTACATATTAAAAATTGATGTGAAGTGTGAATTTTCACACATTGCAGGATTTTTTTAGGTATTTAATAAGTAAGAAGTCAATATAATACTGTATGTCTAGGAACAGTGGCGCACCCAGGGAGGGGCTCCACTGTTCTTAGCCCCCCTCCCCCAAGAAGGAAAGAAATAAAAATAAAAACACACAAACACACTAGAAAATTTTAAAAATAGAGATAAGGACCTTTTTTTTATTTTAGAAGTGAGGACATTTTTGTAGGTCATCACTTTATATTTTCATAATTTAAATAATTTTGTCTTCCGTCCCCCTCAACAAAAATTCCTGGGTGCGCCACTGTCTAGGAATATTTGTTCTATAATCACATCAAAATAAACAGTTTTTTGATAATTACTTTTATTCGTTATTTGAGTACTAAGAGCTAGTAGGGTTGTACATCGATGGCAAAACATCGATGTTAACATCGGCGCTTACTATCGATGTTGAAAAAACATCGAAGGAAAAACATCGATGTATCGGAAACATTGATGTTTATGAATCGATGTTTACAACAAAAGCTATTTATTTATATAATATAGGTTTTATTTAATAATGTAAAGATAAAATACGAAAAAAAGTAACAAATAATACACAAAAAGCATTTATTAGATTTTTAAATAGAAATATTCTTTTTCAATAGTAATTAATTTCACATTAATATTACCCAATATATTTATATTTATTTATATAACAGAGTTGTAAACGGGATAAACCCATAAAATTACAACTACAAATTACAGATTAAATAAATTCCGTACAGAAATTATCAATTTAATTAACATAATAAGCATAACAAAATGAATCTAATAATAATAATAATGTCTCGACATAATGCTGCTTTCCGCGTGCTCTACTACTATCTTAGACATGCCTATGGTATTGACCAAATACCGGTTATACCGTACATCCCTTCTGACATAGAATCGGTGGTGGAAAATTCCAAGTGCCAAATTTATTGGAATTACTCCTTCCCCACCTCGAGGTTACTGACAGCCACTAGACATAACCCGACATAACCCTCCTGGATATCGAGACCAAACAGATGTTTGTGATCGAATTCTCAAGTACAGCTGAGAAGAATAGCTCTCTCAAGGAGGAGGAAAAAGAGGTCCAAGTATATGGATCTCTTGTCCGAGCTTAGAAAGCTGTACCCAGGGTATAAAGTTAAACTTGTAGTCCTGATAGTTGGTGTTTTGGGTGGTATGAAAGCCTCCTATCGAAGGGAAATCGAGTACAAAGAGGTGGCAGATCTCCTGCCACCTCTTTGATCTGCAGGATGCAGGAAGCAGTGCTGCTCGAGTCACTTTGCATTGTGCGGGCACTGGATCTGGCGTAATATCAGCATCTGCATATCGCCAGGGTTTGGAATGCAGTCGTGTGTATTTAGCTCCATTAGTCTTTAGTATGTCGCGGCTCAAAAGGTTGCTGAAGTTTGCGATTAGTGGACGCTTGTCAAGACCTGACAAACCCCATAATAATAATAATAATAATTCTAATAATAGTTTTATTAATACATAAATTATAATTATATTTCCCAATACGTTAATTCCAGGGATTGCAGGAATAACAACAGGGGAAGTACCAACAAGACTCAAAAAGCAAGTGTGTTGGCGTCGTTGGTCGTTGGCATTGTTTGCAAAAATTAGACTTTTCTTCTAATTTTTTTCTTATTCTGCTAACTGCTAAGAAGAATAAGAACTAACACTGTTAATATTGTTATATCACAATAGATATATTTCGTGTACTAATTTTAATAAAAATAAAAACTTTAAGATTCCAGCGCCTCTAGCGGTAGTTTCTGAATTTCAAAGTTCAAACATCGACATCGGTAGTAGACATCGATGTTTTATCGATACTATCGCCATCTGAACATCGATGGTAAAAACATCGATGTTTTTTCCCCATCCCTACTAAGAGCTTCCATTTAATTTTTTTATTTTATTTTTTTATAATTTCACAAAAATCTTTTTTTCTTCTGCATTTGCTTTGTATTCATATGTATTAATAGCTTTATTTTTTCAATTTCAGAAACGTATCTCTCACTATTAACAATGTGTTATTTGTTTTATAAATATTTCATTACTAGAAATGATGTATTCTTCTTTGAAACCTTAAAAACGAGAATCTAAAGTAATTCAAATAATAGGTTGAATCACAACTTATTCTAGTATAATACATAGGAACCCGGTTCTCAGCTGCTCAGTTGTTAAAAATGTTTTAGTATATTACTAGTTTCAAAAAAAGACACACACTATCTTAGCTATAAATACAAAAAATTACATTATTAGCCATAATTTAGCCATGATTTAAGAAAATAATCAAGTTTGCAAAAAAACACAAAAACTGCAACATTTTTCAAAAACGCAATCTGATCAAAAATTCCTCTCGTAAGTTTCCGGCTCAAATCAATATACATTACCTATAATTTTTTTCAGATTTTTAGTTTTACCCCGTTGGGTAAAAGGGGGCGGGACAAGAACTATTTTAGCACATTTTTGGCTAAAATCGTGTTTAAAAAAAAACTTATTTTAAAAAACTACTTTTTGTTCCTACGTTCTAAGAGCTTTCTTTTGATACCACACAAATATCATATATCCCATAAAAAAAAAAATGATTTTTCATAAATAAAAATTTGCTTGTTGATGAACTCATAAGAGGTTTCAATTGGTATGCTACTCAACATTAAAAAAAATATATTTATTTTTTTATTAAATACATACTTGTTTATATATATATATATATATATATATATATATATATATATATATCTCGGGATGTGTTTTTTTGAACTATCAGTATTTTTCCTATATGTGGGTCAAAGGGTTGTACAAGCATGTCAAATTTCAACTTTCTATGTTAAGCCGTTTGGCTACAATTTCTACCGTACAGACAGACAAACATTTTTTCAGATATTTATACCAACCCCTTTGTGGATAGGATGTGGGACAAAAGTTTTTTGGATACATTTTTGGTGAAAATTGAGTAAAAATATTTGTTTTCTCAAAAATACAATTTAGATCGTTTATATACGCTCTAAGAGGTTTTATTTGATACAATATTCAAAATTTTAAAAAAGTATTTAGTTTATCGTTAAATACAAATTTGTTTATATTTTTTCGGACTATGTGTTTTTTTGAAATTTCAGTATTTTTCGTATATTCGGGTGAAAGAACTTTACATGCATGTGAAATTTCAACTCTCTAGGCCTAGCTTTCGTCACAATTTCTGCCGTACAGAGAGACAGACATATGACTGACGGTACAAAGGTTTCTTGGTCATACCTACAAAATTCAATTTCTAATTCATTTTTCACTTTTTAATATAAATACTAAGAGCTTTAATTTAATTACCTATTAAAAAGTAATAAATATTTTAAATCATCCAAAAATTCTATATTTCGAAAAAATAATCCAATAAATCATTCTGAGATATTATACATTTTGTACATTTAGCAATACATTTTTCGGGATACTTCTGAAAAGAATTAAAATAGAGGCATATTTTAATATATATTTATACTCATAGAAAACACAAAGATGTGGATAGAAGCAAAAAAATATAGTCATAGAAATTTTTAGGTTAACAAGTGCTTACTGCGCATGCGTCAATTATAAATTAACGTATGGGTTTGAAGTCTACAAACATTTGATTTTAATTTATAAGTATTCCAAAAATAGGAATTAATTTTTTTTAAAAAATATTATACTATAATAACCAAAGGTAGTGACTTTTAATTAAATTTTACATTTCAAACGAGACTATAGTGCGTTCAAATGTGAGTTTGCAGTACAGGGCATATGGAGTAGTTCTTTTTCATACTCTCTAATGGGTTTACACAATGACACTATCCTTTTCTTGCTTGTCGACGTTGCCAGCTCTAAAACGCGCTGATCTGTGAAGACGCAGTATTCTACAAATGGCCATTTGTTTTTGTTGAGTGTTATTTTGAGTTTTATAAGAGTTGATTTTTGTAAATCATACGAGTTTTTCATATTATTATAATTGACACATTTGACACTTTTACAACATTTGGCAACACCGCTCCCATTTTCCATAAGAGCTATACTGCAAACTCACCTTCGAACGCACTATAGAGATAAATTTAATTATAGGTGTGTTCGATTTGCACATTTGCAGTTACTGTTTACTGCCGCGTTAAAGCGTTAACAGCCGTAACAAATAATCCGCAAGAGAAACAGCTGTAACTTTTTCGCAGTAGCGTCATAAACTGGCAGTAAATTACGACAAATTAAACAGATTTGCAGTTACTGCGACCAAACGAACAGATTTTTTTAACGCGGCAGTAAACAGTAACTGCAAATGTGCAAATCGAACACACCTAATGTCCAAGATTAACAAAAATTCAATAATTACGAATGATAGTAAGACTGACCAACGCATCAATATGACAGGCAGTCACACTATCCCCCCTGACAACCTGGTACGCACAAATCGCAAGGTTGACAGTGTCTCCCCCTGTACAACATGATGCATTAATAAATCTTAAAATCATAAAACTTCACATCCAAATCAACCAGCGAAAGAACTCAAAAACAAGCAATGAAATCCGGAACAATCATACAATTCGACGTACCAATCCCCCAAAAACGATGGTACGCACAAGGGTAATGAGAGAATGGTACCTCGAACGGTATATCAAGATCGAAGTTCAGAACCCTTTGAGAGCTAAACACCTATTAAAATACTTTAATTGTAACAACAGGGTCATTCCATATCAAGTGGTCTAGTGGTCCCTGCTCGACCATCACGGATTTTGATGAAATTTTGTATGGACATTCACACATGTCCTCAACGAACATTGGTAAAGTTTTACGTTCATCCATGCAATACTTGCTGAGATTTAGTAATTTGTTTGACCCCATACCGCAGCCTTCTATGGTATGACTCCGAGATTTCGGCAACTTTGAGACACAGTATCTCTGGCAATATTTTGTTGAGAGAAACAAAACTTGGCCAACTTACACAACTTTTTGCGCTCTATTAAACAAAATAATAAACAAATCTTCATGAGCGATTCCCGTAAAGAAAAATTGGATCAAACTTGGCCTAAAAAATTTGCAACTCGAAAAAATTTTAAAGTTTGACTTTTTATACCTCTGAAAGTAAAGGTACGATAAACGTGAAATTTTGCACATAATAACTTATCAATACAAGGTTAACGAATATAAAATTTCACACTCCTAATATTTTTTATTAGTTCAGAAATTGAGTGTAAAGTTGATGATTTTTGTGAAAATGCTAAAAACAGGGTATATTTAGCCCACTTTTACAAAAATATACCTTCTGGAAACTGTTTTAAATTATTTTCATTAGAAAGAGCATGTTTTAATCCCCCTAAAAAAGTAGGATTGGTTTTTCATCCCTGGTATATAAGGCCTTAGAAATAGGGACAAAGTTGAGAACGTTTCTATCACATGCTGCTATCGCAATATCGCACGCATTCCATTATTTTTCATCTTGTTTGTTTTATACAGGCATTATAAGTACCTAAATTGCGTTTATCCATGGTGACATTGTCACTACCAGTTCAGAAACTTGAACCAGTAACCCCATCGCCATAGGGTTCACGCTCGATAGCCGTGCAATACCAGCCACGGGTGGGTTTCTTGGTTGAGGATCCCAAGCCTCTAGTTTGGTTTCTTCGTTAAGGTTCCAAAGCCTTGTGTGGGTATCTGGCGGTTCCCAAGCCAATGACTGGGCAGCTTATTCTAGGTTCCTAAGCCTGAAGTGGATACTATTGAATACTAAATTCAATAATAAATAAGCAATAGTTGGAATTTTGCAATTCATACAAACATCATGGACTTCGGCTTGGGAACCATGTAAGATACCCACTTCAGGCTTAGGAATCTAGAATAAACTGCCCAATCAGTGGCTTGGGAACCGGACAGATACCCACACAAGGCTTTGGAACCTTAACGAAGAAACCAAACTAGAGGCTTGGGATCCTCAACCAATAAACCCACCCGTGGCTGGTATTGCATGGCTATCGGGCGTGAACCCTATGGCGATGGGGTTACTGGTTCAAATTTCTGAACTGGGAGTGACAATGTCACCATGGATCAACGCAATTTAGGTACTTATAATGCCTGTATAAAACAAACAAGATGAAAAATAATGGAATGCATGCGATATTGCGATAGCAGCATGTGATAGAAACGTTCTCAACTTTGTTCTCAACCTTATTTCTAAGGCCTTATATACCAGAGATGAAAAACCAATCCTACTTTTTTAGGGGGATTAAAACATGCTCTTTCTAATGAAAATAATTTAAAACAGTTTCCAGAAGGCATATTTTTGTAAAAGTGGGCTAAATATACCCTGTTTTTAGCATTTTCACAAAAATCATCAACTTTACACTCAATTCCTGAACTAGTAAAAAATATTAGGAGTGTGAAATTTTATATTCGTTAACCTTGAATTGATAAGTTATTATGTGCAAAATTTCACGTTTATCGTACCTTTACTTTCAGAGGTATAAAAAGTCAAACTTTAAAATTAAACGGGAATCGCTCATGATGATTTGTTTATTATTTTGTTTAATAGAGCGCAAAAGGTTGTATAAGTTGGCAAAGTTTTGTTTCTCTCAACAAAATATTGCCAGAGATACTGTGTCTCAAAGTTGCCGAACTCTCGGAGTCATACCATAGAAGGCTGCGGTATGGGGTCAAACAAATTACTAAATCTCAGCAAGTATTGCATGGATGAACGTAAAACTTTACCAATGTTCGTTGGGGACATGTGTGAATGTCCATACAAAATTTCATCGAAATCCGTGATGGTCGAGCAGGGCACTTCTCTGAAATCAGACCACTTGACATGGAATGACCCAACAATGACAATTACATCGGTACAAGCACCGGAAAAACCATATCGGTAACAGTGAGAAACCTAAAAGGCCATAGAGCAATAAATCATCATACAGTCCGACGTACTAATTCCCCAATAATCGATGGTACGCACAAAGATCTTGCGAAATGAGTACCCCAAACTGTATATCAGACCCAAGAATCTATTCCCTTAGAGAATCCCAAAACTCTGTTATACACATGTTTTTTGAAATTTAAATTAAAATAAAATTATTGATTTTATGGAACTAGGAAAAAGGAACCACAAGGAAAATGGATATTATTCAAGTAAAGTCGCCAAATTCTTCAAAAATCTGAAAACAACAGATTAAAATGAACATAACCTCAAAATGGTAAATAAGAAGTAAAAAACGAGTAATTACAAAAATAAATTACTCACCAATTCGGTAACCCGTGTGGAAACAAAACAATTAAAGAATTGTGCAAATAAATTCAAAAATATCAAAGATGTAATAAGATAAAAATGAGACCAATGTGGCTCATTCCACACCAGTTCCACAAATGGTGAAAATAGTAATAAGGGACCATGATGCATACTGAATTAAATGCGGGAAATTCAAACTACAAACCTTCATAAACTGGAAAGAAGCAAAACTAAATGTGATTTATAATATTGCTGTAGCAAGCAGTTAAATTTTGAGTATCTGTTTTATAATTGACTGTAGGGAACTTGTTAATAAAAATCATTTCGCTAACACTGCGTTTGAAATAATTTTGTTCCGTATCTAAGATCTTAACATTTTTGAAATCAAAGTTGTGATTCATATCAAAATGATGTTTAGCCAGGGCCGTTGAATCCCTTTTATTATGGTTTTTCTCCCTACAATGTTGTTTGAAATAAACGCTTCTTGTCCAAAAAGCTTAATGAAATTATTTCCTAATTCTACCATTATACAAATTGGATGTTAAATAACTATTCTACTATTATCAGCATGGGGTTTTTTGAAAACATCAAGAAACAATATGGACATCAATCATCATCTCTTCTATTGGAATGGGATAACCTTACAAGAAAATTAGCAAGTATGAAAAACAGAAATATTTTTCTACTCAATTGCCGAAGAAACAAGATTACTCCACCACACATATTACATAACATTAACTGTTTATACTTACTTGAACACTGTCATAACCCTGTTAGAAGTGAGATTGAATCTATTACTAAACACTTTCAATACTCTACTTTAAATTTAGAAATTAAAATTACACATTGGAAAATTTCAAAATTAACAGAAAGACTTAAATATGTCAAAGATAGACTTAAAGCATTATTACCTGATAATATTTTGGTCCAACTTGATAGGATTTTTTATAACAAGTATGAAAATAACTTTAAGACTATTAAACGTACCCAAGTTAACAAATTTGCTAAACTTTGCCAGAACAAAGCATTATTAACACCTACCACCCAGAAAAAATGGTTCACTAATCTATCAGCTGTTAATATTCCTGATTCTGTTATCAATACTCTTAGCTTGGGTCCCAAATTTAGTGTTTCTCATAGTAACAAGGAATTACCTATTCTTAATATTATTAAAGATGGAGAATATATCATCAATAAGATAGTAATTGATGAAAATAAAGATATTATTAGAAATAAATTCGTTAACATGGTTACTAATTACATTAATAAATCTAATAATAATCCCAGAATATCTCCCATACAGAAAAACTATATACTTGCGAAGAATTTTGTTAAATTGAACCAGGATTTGGTCATTACTAGGTCAGATAAGGGTAATAAAACTGTAGTGTTGGATAAATCTGAGTATAAGGAGAAAATGGATGCTCTTCTTTTAGATAAAGACACTTACAAACTATTAAAATCAGATCCTACTATTAAATATCAGAATAAAGCTAATAAATTTTTTGATTACTTGGCTTTCCATAACATCATTACGGAAGAATTTACTAAGTCTAATAAGACTCACAATGCCATTGCTCCTAAAATTTATGGGTTACCTAAGACCCATAAACAAGGGACGCCACTGAGACCAGTGATTTCATCCATTAACAGTCCTTCGAGTAAGTTAGCTAAATTTATTTTGGAAATATTAAATAAGATTACATCCACACATATTCACAATATTAGTAATACGTTTACTTTTGTGGATTATATTAATAACATTAAAATACCGAAAGGTTATATACTTCTATCTTTGGATGTCAAAAGTTTATTTAGCAATATACCTAAAGAATTAGTCATCCATATATTGGAAAATAATTGGAATTACATTAAATGTTTTACCGACATCCCAAAGACTTTATTTATATCCATCATTACTTTTCTATTTGATTCTAGTTATCTTCAATTTGATAACAAATTTTATGGCCAAATTTTTGGTACCCCTATGGGTGGGTCAGCTTCCCCTGTGATGGCTGATTTGGTTATGAACTATGTTATCACCGAAGCTTTAAATAAATTTGATTTCGACATACCATTTCTTAAAATTTATGTCGATGATATTGTTACTAGTTTTCCTATTGATAAATTAGATCTTATTTTGGATAACTTTAATAGTATACACCCTAGGATTCAATAGGGGATACGCATAAAATTTATATTTCCTTAAAACTACATTTTTTTGATATGTTAATGTTAGTTATGTCACCTAACAAAGCAAAAATCACATATTAATTAATATTACAACCAAATTTTTTAATTAAAATATTGTAAATTTGAAATAAGCCGACCACGGCGCGAAGGTTGCCGAGTAAATAGACGACTGAGTATGACGTCAAACGACTGGGGCTTGACGTCACAGATACAGCTACAACATAATCTTTACGTGTGTAAAGTCCATTTACCATAACTATGAAATGACGTCACAGTTGAAAAACTCACCTTGTTGCCAATTCGTAAACTGTCAAAAAAAGTTAGATTATATCGAACAACTTCTAAAAATATATTGAAAACCTATATTTCCTATGAAGGAAAGGAATTAATGAAAATTATGATGCACAGCAGTTCTTTCTAACCGATTTGTTGCGAAATTTATGGTTTATATTATATTAAGTGTGTAATGTAGTATTAAAAAAAAATAAATTAAATTTCAGTTTCTCTCATTTCAATTTACATGTGTCAAAAAGAGATGGAAATTGCAAATTTTGTGTCTCTTTCTATCTCATAGAAAAGTGAGCTCGAAACAATAATGGGTGAGGCCTTTTATGTTTTTTTCTCATTCTAATTTGCCTGTGTTAGATGGAGATGGATATTGCAAATTGTCTGTCTCTTTCTAACTTATATAAATTGAAGAGAGCTAGAAACAATAATGGGTGTGGCCTTTTATGTTTAAATAACGATTGAACAATCCAATTTCAAACTGGCAACATTGAAAAAATGTACCAACATTAAATAAATAAATGTACTAACTGAGTTATGGATTGATGTTGATTAAAACATATCATAACGTTGGTACTTAAATTAACCAAGTGTGACATCATCTCATAGTTATTGTAAACCGACTTTATATTGTATTGTTCGAGAGTTTTGTATTTGTTTTTAAACAATTTTTCACGCATTTATTATTAAAATGGCAGATAAAGATTTTGTTAGGGCTCAGAGTGATAATTTACCCAACATTGATGCATTTATGCACACAACATAAAGTTTACTTTTTTCTGAAATATTGGTTTTATTTCGCCTCATAGCTTTCAGCCACAAATTTCGCCTTTTCTGTTGTTTTTCGCCATCAGGTAATGATATAAATTGTTTGTACTAAACAATATTTTCGACGTACTGGGGCCTGGATCTTCCATATTTTATATACTTTAATATAAAATTTAATTCGGTAAACATGTATAAATTGTTTTTATTTTTTATAGAATTAAACTTTATTTTAATTAAAATCACTCTAATTTTACATAACCTATAAAAGTTATACAAGCAAATAAGTGCACAACAGACTAAATAGGCTGTACACAGTATGTACGCAGTACACTGGGTAGGCTAGTAGTGTACTGCGTCACTTAGAAGGGGTATGACGTCACACGTCGTTTTCGCGCGCTACATACATTTATGATTTTTTTAAGCCTTCAAATTAAAAAAAAAATGCAAAACTGTTTTTTATGTTTATATGCAACAAGAGGAATATAATAAAAAATTAAAATAAAATCATGCCTATCCCCTATTTACGATGGAAAAGGAAAATAATGGTATTCTCCCATTTTTGGATGTTAATTTTCATAGACTACCGAATGGATCTGTTATCACTTCATGGTACCGTAAACCTTCTAACTCAGATAGATTTATCAATTTTTTGTCTAACACGGAATATAAATATAGAATTAGTCCTACTATCGCTTTAAAAAAAAAAATTAGACTCTATTTGTCATCCTTCTTTTATAAAACAAGGTTATGACACCCTTACAAAAATAGCCTTGGAAAACAACGTTCCTAGAAAACTTATAAACTCAATTCTTTATAATAATGCCAGTAATCCTGAACCTATAGATAGGGAAAATACTATGCATTTGAAATTTCCTTATATTAAAAATTTATCCAACAACATTAAAATTTTGTTTAAGGAACCTATACTCAGTCCGCGCGGCACGTAAAACACATGTTAGGACTTGACGGATTTTACCTACGCTAATCAACTGATCAAAATTTAACAAAAACATATGTAAAGATAATATATAAATCTTTGATCCTGTTGATTGTTTTTTCTTAAATTCCTTCCTCTTTATGAATAATTGCACTTGCAAAGTAAGCAATTTGAAAGTAAAGAAAAACAAAAAAAAATGAAAAAAATACACAATGCAAGCAAAGTTTAATGTGTCGGTTGTACATACATACACAACTGTGCCTTATATTAGTTAGTAGTACTGCAAAATTTGGATAGTCAAAATGAATTTTTTTAATTGAAAATATGCTGCCTCTAGTGGACACAAGTCTGAACCTATAAAACTCCGCCCCAAGTACAGCCAAGTCAGAAAACTGACAAAACTTATCCAAGGTCATTATTAGCTTTCGGAAGATTTATTTCATAGATTATTTCAGTATAAACATAAGATTTTAAAATATTTTAGAGGGAAAAAATCATTTATAATTTATTTGCCGATCTTTTTAAATCTTCGTAATTAATTTATCCCAATTTTTAAGATCAGAATGGTAACCAGACAACTGAGGCAGTAAGACAATTCGGGCTGTTCACAATTGGGGCTTTTCACAACTGAGGTCATTAACAACTGGGGCAATGGACAATTCAGGCCGTACACAATTGGGGCTTTTCACAACTGGGGCCATTAACAACTGGGGCGATGGACAATTCGGGCCGTACACAATTGGGGCTATTCACAATTGGGGCCATAACTATAAGAGCTAGAGTCTTCTTTTGTTTAAAATTAAAAATAATTATTTTAAGAGTTGGATTAAGTACATTTTGGTGGGAATTAGAATAAATAAAAAAACTGTATTTTAAGGGTTGGCTTAAGAAAATTTTCGTGATTATTTGAATAAAAAGAAATTGTATTTTAAGAGTTATATTAAGTAAAATTTAGTGCTCTTTTGACTATATAAATAAAAAATGTTTTTTAAGGGTTGGCTTAAGTAAATTTAAGTGTTCTTTTGAATAAATAAATAAAAAATGTATTTTAGAGTTGGATTATATACATATTAGGGTTTTTTAAAATAAATTTAAAATTTTGTATTTTAAGGGGTGGATTAAGTTAATTTTAGTATTCATTTGAATAAATAAAAAAAAAAAATCTTTTAAGGGTTGGAACTAAGTCATTTTTAGTGTTTTTTTAAATTTATATTTTAAGGGGTTAAGTGGCGCCCCATATTTTGTCTGCGCCCGAGGCAAAGTGCCTCCCGAAACCGGCGCCCCATATTTTGGCCGTGCCCGGAAAAAACATTCTCCGAAAGCGGCGCCCCATTCTTCACCTGCGCCTGAGGCAAAAGCGCCCCCACGAAAGTTGCGTGCCATATTTTGCCGCGTCCGCGGCAAAATCCCAACAAGCGGATTTAACGGACTCGGGACCCGAATCCAGCGCCACCAACCGCTCGGTTTCGCGCGCCGGGAAGGGCGTATCTCGGCCCTGGGAGCAGTGCGGGAGCAGCTTGTTGGGATTTTGCCGCGGACGCGGCAAAATATGGGGCGCAACTTTCGTGGGGCGCTTTTGCCTCGGGCGCAGGAAAAGAATGGGGCGCCGCTTTCGGAGGATGTTTTTTTCTGGGCGCGGCCAAAATATGGGGCGTTCGTTTCGGGTGGCACTTTGCCTCGGGCGCAGCCAAAATATGGGGCGCCACTTAACACCTAAAATATAAAAAAAAATATTTATTTAAAAAAACACTGAAAATGACTTAGTTCCAACCCTTTAATGATTTGTTTTTTGATTTATTCAAATGAATACTAAAATTAACTTAATCCACCCCTTAAAACACAAAATTTTAAACTTATTTAAAAAAACACTAATATGTATATAATCCAACTCTAAAATACATTTTTTATTTTTTTTATCAAAAGAACACTTAAATTTACTTAAGCCAACCCTTAAAAAACATTTTTTTTTTATATAGTATAATGTATTTATGTATTTAAAATAAATAAAATTGAAATTGAAATTGAAATAGTCAAAAGAGCACTAAATTTTACTTAATATAACTCTTAAAATACAATTTCTTTTTAATCAAATAATCACGAAAATTTTCTTAAGCCAACCCTTAAAATACAATTTTTTTATTTATTCTAATTCCCACCAAAATGTACTTTATCAAACCATTAAAAAAAATTTTTTTTCTAAAGAAGAACAGAATCATTAAATAATTTGTGATCTTTACCTACATTTTTATTAGATTTTGGTCGACTGAATAGCATGAGTAAAATCTGTCAAATTATTAAATATGTAGGTATGATCTAAAATCTCGCTTTTTCAGTTTTTGCCCATACTATGCAACTGAACAAAATCAAATAAATATTTATGTAAAGATAATATATTATTTGTTGATACATATACTTATCAAGGCATTGTAATCTAGTTGCTTGCTGTATGAATCGAAACGTCAAACGGTGCAAGATTTCTTATATCGTTGACACACACAAATATTAAATATGTGTTATGTTTCTGAGTGTACTGTCAGACTTGTCGTTCACGCCTTCTTGAATTGGGGGGAGCAGGCGGGAACGATAGATACCCTAATGCAAAGAGTATAGGATCCTCTTAACAATGATAATTTAAAAATTGTTACCTACAATTGCAAAACCATCAATAATTTGTACTCTAAAATTAAGGACATGCCGACCTATGAATATAGATCGAGCATTGTTTATAAAATTCCATGCTCAGATTGTAATCTTTCATACATTGGTCAGACTAAACAGTATCCTAAAGCTAGAATGTACAACCATTCCTATGATTGTAGGGAGAAAAACCGTAATAAAAGGGATTCAACGCAGTAGCGGCTGGTGGGTAAAATATTTGGGGGGACACTTTTTTTTCCCATATATATCTATTAAAATATAGTTATACGAGAAAAAAGTAAATAAATAAAAAATACCTGAAAATATGTTCTGCAACTAGAAAAACTGACAAATCTGGCACTTTTATTAAGATTTATGATCAATATTATTATTATCATTTTAGTAGTTATTACTTCTATTATTATTATTATTATTATTAAAATTGCAATATTATTAAGACAATGCTTTGTAGTCAGAAACATAACATATTTGGTTATTAATTAAGCAGATACCTACACATATTCACATGTATTTAAATATTAGATTTAACCTTTTCGTTATGTTCTTTAATTGAACGTATATACGCAGTATCAAGTTGAAATCGTATATTTACCGATCCCAGCATGGCAAATTTGACCGAATAATGCATATGTTTATGAGACACATTATGTTTAAGAACTTTATCTTTGAAATGTTTAATATCTTTAACACTATTTACTGTCTTTATTTCATATGCGTCTGATGAGCAAATCAAACACACGAAACAAAAAAAAAACATTTTATTTATCACATCCACACAACCAACTTGTATTTAAATATTGTTTTTCACTAAACTTTCTATTAAATGTTCTATTTCCATTTTTATCCTGTTGGGAAATATTCAATTTTGGCCGATGAGGACCTATATTTTTACCGACCGCCAACATATATAAGGGAGGTATTGTGATCATATCGATTTCGAGATTTCGATGGATCTCCACGAATTGAGGTCCCTACATAACGTTTTGACTATTTTTAGCATGATGTCTGTCGGTCTGTCTGTCCGTCCGTCTGTCCATCTGTCCGTCCGTCTGTCCGTCCGTCCGCCTGTCTGTCTGTGTACACGTGTAAAGCAAATTCGGCTAAAAGGATTTTTATGAAACTTCATATTTAAGCTTCGATGGCAGAAGCTTAAATATGTTTCAACATGTTCAACATGTTTCAACTTGATACTGCGTATAAACGTTCAATTAAAGAACAATGGCACGAGTTGATCAACTTTTAGTAAAAATTTACTCGTGTCGATTTTAAGATTTTTGCGAATATTTAGCAACAGAAAAATATTTCGAAAAAAATTATTTAACAAAAGTTGCTATAAATGCAACAACTAATAACTTTTATTTGAGATGTTTTTTGATGAAACGAAAAATTTCGAAAAATTTGTCGTAAATTTTTGTAAGATTTTTTCAAAGTCTCAAATTTTCATACTTATATGTAACGTTTCCATGGTCATGATAAATAATATCTCTGTTAGAAAATATTAGGCCAAGTTATTTCTACTCTGCTGCTAGAATATATTTTATACAAGTACTTTATAATGGCGTTTATTTGACTTTATTTTCACGTTTAAGTACTTGTCACAAATCACAACGACCGAACTAAGCTACGGGACACCGGCCGTAATTCACTAATACATACAATACTAACCTTCGCCGCTGTTGACGTTACTAGTAAATTTTTGCTACATATGTAGATAAGAACATTAGATATTGCATGTGGCAACGCTGTATCTTGGGACACTCCGTGGAGTGTCCTTCCGAGCGTTGTTGTCTTGATTTAAATTTTTTAAATCTTACATTTTTATGAAAAATCTTTGAATAAGAAATAATAAAAATAAAAATATGCAGATATATCTAGCTACTTTAATGCAATTTTAAGGAAGTATAAATAAAGTATTAAATTTAGCTTTTTTACTAAAAATTTTTAGGAGGTCACTGTCCCAGCGCCTCCCTGTCTCAGCCGCCACTGATTCAACGGCCCTGGCTAAACATCATTTTGATATGAATCACAACTTTGATTTCAAAAATGTTAAGATCTTAGATACGGAACAAAATTATTTCAAACGCAGTGTTAGCGAAATGATTTTTATTAACAAGTTCCCTACAGTCAATTATAAAACAGATACTCAAAATTTAACTGCTTGCTACAGCAATATTATAAATCACATTTAGTTTTGCTTCTTTCCAGTTTATGAAGGTTTGTAGTTTGAATTTCCCGCATTTAATTCAGTATGCATCATGGTCCCTTATTACTATTTTCACCATTTGTGGAACTGGTGTGGAATGAGCCACATTGGTCTCATTTTTATCTTATCACATCTTTGATATTTTTGAGTTTATTTGCACAATTCTTTAATTGTTTTGTTTCCACACGGGTTACCTAATTGGTGATTAATTTATTTTTGTGATTACTCTTTTTTACTTCTCATTTACCATTTTGAGTTTATGTTCATTTTAATCTGTTGTTTTCAGATTTTTGAAGAATTTGGCGACTTGAACGACTTGAATAATATCCATTTTCCTTGTGGTTCCTTCTTCCTAGTTCCATAAAATCAATAATTTTATTTTAATTTAAATTTAAAAAAACATGTGTATAACAGAGTTTTGGGATTCTCTAAGGGAATAGAGTCTTGGGTCTGATATACAGTTTGGGGTACTCATTTCGCAAGATCTTTGTGCGTACCATCGATTATTGGGGAATTAGTACGTCGGACTGTATGATGATTTATTGCTCTATGCAGGGCCGGATTATCCCCTTAGACAAAAAAGACATTTGTCTAGGGCCCGTAATTTTCAAGGGCCCGGATTTGGTTTTTTGTTTGCTCTCCACTTGGATTTGGGAGGTGAAGTCCTTTTTTTTATTTTTACTCTTCACTTGGATTTGGGTGGTGAAGTCCTTTTTTGTTTTTGCTCTTCACTTGGATTTGGGAGGTGAAGACCTTTTTTTTTTTTTTCTCTTCACTTGGTTTTGGAAGGTAAGGACCTTTTAAAAAAAACATAGGTTGAGGGCCTGTAAATCAAAAATGTCTTGGGCCCGGCGAAGGCTTAGTCCGCCACTGGCTCTATGTCCTTTTAGGTTTCTCACTGTTACCGATATGGTTTTTCCGGTGCTTGTACCGATGTAATTGTCATTGTTGTTACAATTAATGTATTTTAATAGGTGTTTAGCTCTCAAAGGGTTCTGAACTTCGATCTTGCTATACCGTTCGAGGTACCATTCTCTCATTACCCTTGTGCGTACTATCGTTTTTGGGGGATTGGTACGTCGAATTGTATGATTGTTCCGGATTTCATTGCTTGTTTTTGAGTTCTTTCGCTGGTTGATTTGGATGTGAAGTTTTATGATTTTAAGATTTATTAATGCATCATATTGTACAGGGGGTGACACTGTCAACCTTGCGATTTGTGCGTACCAGGATGTCAGGGGGGATAGTGTGACTGCCTGTCATATTGATGCGTTGGTCAGTCTTACTATCATTCGTAATTACTGAATTTTTGTTAATCTTGGACATTATTATATTTATCTCTAGTCTCGTTTGAAATGTAAAATTTAATTAACAGTCACTACTTTTGGTTATTATAGTATAATATTTAAAAAAAAATAATAATTCCTGTTTTTCCTATTTTCTGTATTCTTCAAGTTCAAAATATTTTGTCAATGCTATTCTGCAATTTCACCATCCTTGGAGATGACTGATGTACAGTTTGTTAGAGTTACGTTTAACTAACATAGGTAAATTAATTTATAACTATATAAGATTGTTATTTTATTGTTATGTTATTGCTATAGCACCTGAAGAAGCCAACAATGTTGTTGGTGAAACGTTGTGTTGTTTAAAATAAACGCTTCTTGTCCAAAAAGCTGAATGAAATTATTTCCTAATTAATTTTTATTGTGAATGCTGCTTAATTTCTACGTACAAATTTTATTTTAAGTACTAATTTCACGTTAATTCTAATTTATAATTTGGAGGTTCTGAACGAAGCATTATATGTAACGTTTCCATGGTCATGATAAATAATATATCTGTTAGAAAATATTACGCCAAGTTATTTCTACTCTGAACATATTTTATACAAGTACTTTATGATGGCGGTCGGTCATGTGGTGGCCACAGCTGATTTTTTAAATTCTTTTAATTTTTTAAATAGTATTTGTATTCATTTTATGTTTTTTATTTTATATGCTAATTAAAATATTCATCTCTATAAATGCGTAAGACCATTTATTAAAATAACCAGCGATACATTTTTACCAATATTTATTATAACGTAGTGCCTATGAGATGATTGAGCCAGAAATTAAGTCTCAAGAACGACGTAAAATGCCTAGGGTTGGGATGGGGTCCGCAAAAAAAAATGTTGTTCAAGAGGGGGTCCGCGAACTACATAAGTTTAAGAACCCCTGTCTTAGATGACAGCTACAATGACCACGAAGCTTCCACATAGGGCGGAGCGTCAGTAAAACGGAACTTCCCTTCTCTATTCTACGCACTACCTAGACTCCTAGACGTTGGGTACCTTGTATTATAACATCACAAGCAGAACTGGGTAAAATACATTTTAAAAGTATATGAAGTACAAAATACTGAATAACAAGTATTTAAAATACTTCGTAGTATTTTAAATACTTTTCAGTATTTACAATACTAGGAAAGTATTTGAAATACAATTACAAATACTTATTTCTTAAAATACAAATAAAAGACCTTTTTAAATAAAGTATTTAAAACAAGTAAACAAAATAGTAACTGAAATGGTAAAATGCACATAAATAGGAATTGCGCACAAAAACTGTAAAATATCAAGAATTATAGGGTGATTAAAATTCAGATTTTTATTACGCATGTGTATCATACTATAGGTATATACTTAAATGTAATTTCCACCATGAAGCTGCTTTTAACATTCAGAAGTACATAGTGTAAGATTATTCTTTGCTACAGTGTGTTTTAATTAGTGCTCCGGCTACAAATCTAAATTTAAATGGTTAAATGGAAGAATAGTGAATTGATTTATATATGTACTTGTTGTGATTATGAAGATCTACAAATCTGTGTTATTTGTTTCTCATGAATTTCTTTTATTAAACATTTAACTGATTATTAAATAACGTTAAATAAATCTTGCATACAGGTAGGGAATGCTTTCATCATAACTAGAAAAATCGAAAATTTCAAAAAAGTCCCATCAGAAACGAGAAATTAATAATTTTGTTTTTAATTATATTGGACCATCGAAGTATGTATGATGCGCTCAGCGAGATCGCGGGAATTTCGTTTCAATGGTTGTTTGGACAACTATAGTAAGTTCGTGAAACATCGTTCAATGTCGTTCGGCGCGATTCATCATTACTCTGCTCTAGCTGATAAGATTTATATATTGTTATTTAGTAAAATTTTTGATTAGTGTATGCAGAGCGAGACTTAAGTGGAGCACCTGTTTTCTGGTTTTTTATTTTAGGGCATTTTTATGAACTTTGTTATTTTTATTTATTTATTTTTTCTATTCTTTTATTTAAATCTTTTATATATATAAAACAGAAAATCTGTGTGTACCGAGTTGGAATTTGGTATATAGGTAGGAAATGCAGTCAATATAAGGAGGCAAATCGAAAATCAGAAGAAAAAAAATGGTATCACTTAAGACGTAGACTTAACAGAAAAATTGCTTATACAGTGAAACCTCTATCTATCGTTTTTGAAGGGACCTATTGAAATAAACTATGGATGCGGGAAAACAATGAATGCGGGAATATAGGAAAAAAACACATTAATACATATTTAAATGTTTAATATGTACGTACATATATATTCTAAATAAAATTTTAAATAAAAAATATCGTAACAAAATAAAAAAGGAAGCTGCATGCCGACAAAAAAAAATTATACTTTGTATTGTATATAATCTTTCATCGTCATTTGATTTTTGGCTTTTTATATTGCCGTAAGAAATCAATATTCTTTCGGTGTTACAAATTAAATTTTTTTCGGCATCAGTTATCGAATGCGCATAAAAAAAGTTTTCAATTTGAAAAAACACGAAATTTGCTGCGTAATTTAAACGATGAATGCGGTAAAATGATACAGAGAGAAATGATCGATGCGATCTATTTTTGCGTGTTTTGTATGAAATTAATTCGGAACCGCAAGAAATAACGATATAGGTATACGGGAAAATTATTATTCGAGGAACGATAGATAGAGGTTTCACTGTAATAAGAAAACAAATATTTTTTTTTAATGATTTTTATTTTATTGGATTGATTTACGGGAGTTACGAAGGGACAACCTAAAACTAAACTTTTGAAATATCTCATTTACTTTTGACTTAACAGCAAAAACGCACATGAGAAAAGCTGTTTAAAATAAAAATACAAATACATGTTATCCTATAAATTTTTCAATTGGTTAAGAAGCAGGGGAAGGGAGATGGGGGAGGTGCTAAAACTAAAATACTGGAAATATCTCGCTTATTATTTACTTTACATCAGCAATTTATAAAGATAATTTATAAAGACTTTGATTGAAGAACGATTATTTTCTGTTTAGTGTAGCTTCTGAATATTTAGGGGGACAGAAGGAGCGCTACTTATAAACTTGAAATATCTCTTAATATTGACTTAACATTAAACATGTGTATAACAGAAGTTGTTACAATATCAATAATATAAATAAATAAATAAACAAATCTTTTCTGTTTAATCTTCTTCTGTATATAGGTATATCATTTATAAAATTTTCTTATATATGTATATAAATACATGACCTGACTGACTCATCAACTGTCAGCCCAAATCACTAGACCTAGAAACATGAAATTCGAGAAGTATATTTCCTCCATGTCGTAAGCGATCACTAAGAAGAGAATTTTCGAAATACGACCCCTAAGGGGCTGTTAAGTGATTTCAGGGATTCCTCAATATCTCTTAGGCCCAATGAGATATTGACTTAGTTTTTGCTTACAAAGGTTACACATACAAATGTTAAGAACTAAATTCAGGATTTTGTTCTAATCAACCCTTAAAGGGATAAATTTATTATGTATTCGGAGTGAATTATAGAACCCTTCGTATTTCCTATGTATGTTGAGTTATAACATTGTGTTTTGGCATATAGATGTCTTTTTAAAATCTTAGAAACTTTTTGACAGTTTTCTTTTAAATTTTCACGCCTAAAAGGGTAAATTGGTATTTTTTATTCAATAGAACGTCCCCTGGACATAGAAACATGAAATTCGTGGAGGAAGGAATGTTCCTTCCATGATGTGAGCACCTATTAAGAAAGATTTTTTTTAAATTCGACCCCTAATGTGGTGAAATGTTTCTTTCACGGATTCCTCAATATCTCAGACCTATAATGAGATATCGACTTGGTTTTTGGTTACAAAGATTACCCATACACATGTACAAAAACGAGGTTCAGTATTTTGCTCTGATCAACCCATACAAGGCAAATCTAGATTCAAGGATATTCATAAAACCCTTCAAGTGACCTGTTTCATTTCGTTTTGGCACATAGGCGTCTGTTTAAAATCGGTATATGTATTAAAACTCAAAAACGGATAAACCGATTTTAGTGCTATTTGCAACAGCGTATTCCAAATTTGTCTGGAAAGATTTTAAGCTATATATCATCGCGGTAAGACACCAGGTTTCCGATCAATTAAGAAATATTTAAACTATAAAAGATACACATATTCAAAATATACCTATATTAACGAATTTTGGGTTTAATATTGCAACAAAAATGTTCCCGAGGATATATATCACAATTTTCTATTGAACATTATTGTAACCCCCTAAAGCAATACGAAGAAAACTTACTTCGGTGGCAAGAATATTTACTAACGAAAAAAAGTGCTCTGATCTATATAGGTACGATTTATAAATCAGGAATAATCACGAAGTAATTATAATAAATATCATAAAAATTATAATAAATAATTTCGTAAGGTGCAACATAAAATGCTTTACGTGACTGGCGCTGCCTTTGGCAATGATTCTCACATGGGCATTTTCCTAGGTTAGCACATCGGGATACTTATACGTGTTGATATTAAATGTCTGTACTACCAATGTTTACAAAGAAATTCGTACTTAAATTATTTGTATAAGAAGCACATATTAATACAATTGTAGATTAAAACAAATAAATATATTTGAATATAAAACGATTCGTAGCAACCAGTCTTGAACCGATTTCGAAATGGGCCAGATCTAAGCGGGCTACGACTACTTTATTTCGGTAGCGAAGCAGCGGGTACACTGCTAGTCTATATATATAAAAGGCAGTGTCCTGACTGACTGACTGACTGACTGACTCACTCATCACCGCCCAGCCTGAACCCCTGGGCCTAGAAACTTAAAATTCGGAGAGTATATTCCCTTCATGACGTAAGCACCCACTAAGAAGGGATTTTTCGAAATTCCACTCCTAAGGGATGAAAAGGGGTGAAATGTGATTTCACGAATTCCTTAATATCTCTTAGGGCCGATGGGATATCGACTTAGTTTTTGCTTACAAGTATTACCCATACAAATACCGAAAAACCAATTTCGGGATTTTGCCCTAATCAACCCCTAAAGGGGTGAACCTACAATCGGGGTGGATTATACATCCCGTTGTATTTCCTGTGTTCGTTTGGTTGCAAGATTACTTTTTGGCACATAGGTGTCTTTTTAAAATATCTCGAAATGGTATTGACAGGTTTTTGAAATTTCACCCCTAAACGGTGAAAAGGGGTGAATTGTGATTTTAAGGATTCTTTAATATCTCTTAGGAACAATAAGATATCGACTTGCTTTTTGCTTACAAAGATTACCCATACAAATACCGAATCACCAATTTCAGGATTTTGTCCTAATCAACCCCTAAAGGGGTGGATCTACAATCGGGGTGAGTTATACATTCCGTCGTATTTCCTGTGTTCGTTTAGTTGCAACATTACTTTTTGGCACATAGGTGTCTTTTTAAAATATCTCGAAAAGGTTTTGGTAGTTTTTTAAAATTTCACCCCTATAGAGTGAAAAGGGGTGAATTATGATTTCAAGTATTCCTTAATATCTCTTAGAACCAATAAGATATCGACTTGCTTTATGCTTACAAAGATTACCTATACAAATACCGAAACACCAATTTCAGGATTTTATCAAGATTACCCATGCAAATACCAAATAACTTACTTCAGGATTTGGTCCTAATCAACCCCTAAAGGGGTGGATCTACAATCAAGGTGAATTATATATCCCGTCGTATTTCCTGTGTTCGTTTAGTTGCAACATTAATTTTTGGCACATAGGTGTCTTTAAAATATCTTGAAATGGTATTGACAGTTTTTTTAAATTTCACTCCTAAAGGGTGAAAAGGGGTGAAATGTTAATTCAAGGATTCCTTAATATCTCTTAGGAACAATAAAATACCGACTTGGTTTTTACTTACAAAGATTACCCATACAAATACCGAAAAACTTATTTCAGGATTTTGTCCTAAGCAACCCTTAAAGGGGTGAACCTACAATCGGGGTGGATTATACATCCCGTTGTATTTCCTGTGTTCGTTTAGTTGCAACATTAATTTTTGGCACATAGGTGTCTTTTTAACATATCTCGAAATAGTAGACAGTTTTTTTAAATTTCACCCCTAAAGGGTGAAAAGGGGTGAATTGTGCCTTCAAGGATTCCTTAATATCTCTTAGGACCAATAAGATATCGACTTGCTTTTTGCTTACAAAGATTACCCATACAAATACCGAAAAATATATTTCAGGATTTTGTCCTAATCAACCCCTAAAGGGTGGATCTACAATTGGGGTGAATTATACATCCCGTCATATTCCCTGTGTTCGTTGAGTTATAAGGTTCCATTTTGGCACATAGGCGTATTTTTAAAATACCTCGAACTGGTTTTGACAATATCTTTAAATTTAACCCCGAAGGGGTAAAATGTGATTTCAAGGATTGTTTAACATTTTTTAGGACCAATAAGATATCGACTTGGTTTTTGCTTACAAATAGTTCCCATGCAAATACCGAAAAAACAATTTTTGGATTTTGTCCTAATTAACCACTTAAGGGTCTGCAATCGGGATGAATCATACATCCCGTCGTATTTCCTGTGTTCGTTTAGTTGCAACATTACTTTTTGGCACATATGTGTTATTTTTGGCGCATAGGTATATCTCGAAATGATTTTGACATTTTTTAAAATTTCACCCCTTAAGGGTGAAAAGGGGTGAAATGTGATTTCAGTTATTCCTTAATTCTTTTAGGACCAATAAGATATCGACTTGGTGTTTGCTTACAAAAATTATCCATACAAAGCCAAAAAACTTATTTCAGGATTTCGTCCTAATCAACCCCTAAAGGGGTGATTCTACAAACGGGGTAGATTATACATCGCGTCGTATTTCCTGTGTTTGTTGAGTTATAACGTTTCTTTTAGGCACATAGGTGTCTTTTTAAATTGTCTCAAAATGGTTTTAACAGTTTTTTACCTTTAACAAATATCACCACTAAAGGGTGAAAAGAGGGAATTGCGATTTCAAGGACGCCTTAATATCTTCTAGGATTAATAAGATATAGACATGGTTTTTTCTTATAAAGATTACCCATACAAATGCCGAAAAATGTATTTCAGGATTTTATCTTAATTAACCCCTAAAGGGGTGAATCTACATTTGGGATGAATTATAAAACCCTTTGTATTTCCAGCGGTTGTTGAGTTATAACATTCCATTTTGGCATATATGTCTTTTGACAGTTTTCTTTCACTCCTAAAGGCTAAGTTAGTATTTTTTTGTTAGAAATAAAAAATTCAGAGAGTACATTTTTCAGTATGATGTAATAACACACTAAGAAAGGATTTTTTCAAGTTCGACCTATATCTGGTGAAAAGGAGTAAAATGTTTTTTCACGGATTCCTCAATATCTCTTAGGACAGATGAGATATCGACTATATTTTTTGTTACAAAGGTTACCCATACACAAGTTAAAAAACAAACTGCGGATTTTATGCCAATGAAACCATCAATATACCGTAGCGAAGCACGGGTTTTCAGCTAGTCTGTATATATAAAAGGCAGTGTCCTGACTGACTGACTGACTGACTGACTGACTGACTCACTCATCACCGCCCGGCCCGTACCCCTGGGCCTAGAAACTTGAAATTTGGAGAGCATATTCCCTTCATGACGTAAGCACCCACTAAGAAGGGATTTTTCGAAATTCAACCCCTAAGGGGCGAAAAAGGGATGAAATGTGATTTCACAGATTCTTTAATATCTCTTCGGGTCGATGGGATATCGACTTAGTTTTTGCTTACAAAGATTACCCATACAAATGCCGAAAAACTTATTTCATGATTTTGTACAAATCAACCCCTAAAGGGGTGAATCTACAATCGGGGTGAATTTTACATCCCGTTTTATTTCCTGTGTTTGTTGAGTTATAAGGTGTCTTTTTATAATACCTCGAAATGGTTTTGACAGTTTTTTAAAATTTCAACCCTAAAGGGTGAAAAGGGATGATATGTGATTTCAAGGATTCTTTAATATCTCTTAGGACCAATAAGATATCGACTTGCTTTTTTCTTACAAAAATTACCTATACAAATTCCGAAAAACTAATTTCAGGATTTTGTCCTAAAGGGGTGAATCTACAATCGGAGTGAATTATATATCCCGTCGTATTTTCTGTGTTTGTTGAGTTACAAAATTTATTCTTGGCACATAAGTGTCTTTTTAAAATATCTGGAAATGGTATTGACAGTTTTTTAAAATTACGTCCCTAAAGGGTGAAAAGGGGTGAAATGTTAATTCAAGGATTCCTTAATATCTCTTAGGACCAATAAGATACCGACTTGGTTTTTACTTACAAAGATTACCCATACAAATGCCGAAAAACTTATTTCACGATTTTGTCCTAATCAACCCTTAAAGGGATGAATCTACAAACGGGGTGAATTATACATCCCATCGTATTTCATGTGTTTGTTGAGTTATAAAATTTATTTTTTGCACATAGGTGTCTTTTTAAAATATCTCGAAATGGTATTGACAGTTTTTTAAAATTACATCCCTAAAGGGTGAAAATGGGTGAAAGATGAACTCAAGGATTTCTTAATATCTCTTAGGACCAATAAAATATCTTACAAAGATTACTCATTCAAATGCCGAAAAACCTATTTTAGGATTTTGCCCTAATCAACCCCGAAAGGAGTGAATCTCCAATTGGGGTGAATTATACATGCAGTCATTTTTTCTGGGTTGGTTGACTTATAACATACCTTTTTGGCACATAGGTGTCTTTTTTAAATATCTCGAAATAGTTTTCACGGTTATTTTAATTTCCGCCTAAAGGGTTAAAAGGGGTGAAATGAGATTTCAATGATTTTCTAATATCTCTGAGGACCAATAAAATATCGATTTGGTTTTTGCTTATAAAGATTACTAATACAAAGGCCGAAAAACTTATTTCAGGATTTTGTCCTAATCAACACCTAAAAGGGTGAATCTACATTTGGACTTAATTATACATCCCGTCGTATTTCTTGTATTTGTTGAGTCATAACAATTATTTTTGGCTGATGGTTGTTTTTTTTTTAATATCTCGAAATGGTTTTGAATTTTTTTAAAAATTGCACCCCAAAAGGGGGAAATGTGATTTCAAGGATTCCTTAAAATTTCTTAGGACCAATAAGTTATGAGCGATTTGATTTTTGCTTATAAAGATTACCTATACAAATGCCAAAAACTTATTTCAGTATTTTATCCTAATCGACCCCTAATGGGGTGAATCTACATTCGGGGTGAATTATACATCCTGTCGTATTTCCTGTGTTTGTTTAGTCATAACATTCCTTTTTGGCACATAGATGTCTTTTTAAAATACCTCGAAATAATTTTGACAGTTTTTTAAAATTTCACCCTTAAAGGGGTAAATGGGTATTTTTTATTCGATAGAACGTTTTTTGGACATAAATACATGAAATTCGCAAAATATATTCCACTAAGAAGTGATTTTTCGAAAGTAGACCTTTAAGGGGGTAAAAAGGGGGTGAAATATGATTTCAGGAATTCCTCAATATCTCTTAGATAGTAACCTCAAAGGTTACTCATAGAAATGTTAGCAAAAAAAAATTCAGAATTTTGCCCTAATCAACCCCTAAAGGCATGAATCTATATTCGGGGTGAATTATAGAAACCTTACATAGGTTTCTATTAAATAGAAACCTACTTAGCTTTCTTTTTAAAATATTTAGTAAGCGTGTTGACATTTTATTTAAATTTATCCCTAACAGGGTTCATCGGTATTTTTTATTCGATAGATCGTCTCTTGACATAGAGACATGAAATTCGGGAAATATATTCCTTCCATGACGTAAGCACCCACTAATATTAAACTTTTCAAAATTCTAAGGGGGTGAAAAGGGCTGAAATTTGATTTCACGGATTCCTCAATATCTCTTAGGACTATTGAGATATTGACTTGATTTTTGCTTACAAAAGTTACCCATACTTAGTTAAACTTAAACTTATTTTAAAATTTTACCCTAACCAACCCCAAAAAGGGTGACTCAGCCTTCAGGGTATAGAACCCTTCGTATTTCTTTCGTTTGTTCGTAAGAACCCACTATGAAGGGATTTCTTGAAGTTCGACCTCTATGTGGTGAAAAAGAGTAAAATGTTTTTTCACGGATTCCTCAATATCTCTTAGGACAAATGAGATATCGACTAGGTTTTTGCTTATAAATGTTACCCATACACATGTTTAAAAACAAACTGAGTATTTTACACTAATGACACTAACGAGATCGTCAATATACCGTAGCGAAGCACGGGTGCTCAGCTAGTATATATATAAAAGGCAGTGTCCTGACTGACTGACTGACTCACTCATCCCCGCCCAGCCCGAACCCCTAGGCCTAGAAACTTGAAATTTGGAGAGTATATTCCCTCCATGACGTAAACACCCACTAAGAAGGGATTTTTCGAAATTCAATCCCTAAGGGGCGAAAAGGGTTGAAATGTTTTTTCACGGATTCCTCAATATCTCTTAGGACAAATGAGATATCGACTAGGTTTTTGCTTATAAATGTTACCCATAGACATGTTTAAAAACAAACTGAGTATTTTACACTAATGACACTAACGAGATCGTCAATATACCGTAGCGAAGCACGGGTGCTCAGCTAGTATATATATAAAAGGCAGTGTCCTGACTGACTGACTGACTCACTCATCCCCGCCTAGCCCGAACCCCTAGGCCTAGAAACTTGAAATTTGGAGAGTATATTCCCTCCATGACGTAAACACCCACTAAGAAGGGATTTTTCGAAATTCAATCCCTAAGGGGCGAAAAGGGTTGAAATGTTTTTTCACGGATTCCTCAATATCTCTTAGGACAAATGAGATATCGACTAGGTTTTTGCTTATAAATGTTACCCATACACAAGTTTAAAAACAAACTGAGTATTTTACACTAATGACACTAACGAGATCGTCAATATACCGTAGCGAAGCACGGGTGCTCAGCTAGTATAATATAAAGTTTAGTGGATATTTCTCGCAGAAACACTACTTAACAAGTCTCTGTGACGTCAGACTTGTTTTATTAGAACTTATTAATAGGCGTGAATGGGTGGGCCAAGGAGTGAGCCACAAAATGGCGTCAAATTTATGCAAAAAGTGCGGAAAAGAAACTGATATTTTAAAAGACCAAATTCAGTGTGGTGGACCGTGCAACGAATATTACCACTACAAGTGCTTGAAACTTCCAAAAACTATTTTTGAATCTGTATCAACATGTAGACAGTTAAAATTTGTATGTAAAAAATGTGAGGAAGACCCCATGCAACTTCTAATCAGTAAAATGAATATTTTGGTAGAGTTTGTGTATAAAATGGATATGCAAGTTCAGCTAAAAGATGTACAGTTGAAAGATATAAGTAAAAATATTTATGATGTGAAACATGTTGAATGAAAATGAAAAATTATCTAAAAAAGATATCAAAGCGAATGAAGAGGATAGTTCCAAAAAATCTTTTAGTGATGTGATTAAAAGACAGACGGAATCGATTATTGTTGTTAAGCCAATTACGGCAGAAAAAAGTTGTAAAACTACTATAGAAGAAGTCAAGAAAAATATTGATCCAGTCAGAATGAGGGTAGGAATCTCAAAATTGAAAAATATATCTAATGGAGGTGTAGTAATTTGATGTGAAAATAAGAGTAAGAGAGACGAAATACAATCAAAATTATCTGAGAAACTAAGTAAGAATTATGCAATTGAACAACCGAAAACTAAAAATTTAAAAATAAAAATATTTCAAGTAGATAAGAGTGATACCGATGAACAAAATTTTGAAAATAAAATCAAAGAACAGAATGAAATTGAAGAAGGAGGACTATTTAAATTAGACAGGATTATTGAAAATAAGAATAAAACCAGTTTTAGATATAATAATAGTGTTGATATTATAGTTGAAGTCGATAAGGAATTGCATGATTGTTTTATGAATGTAAATAAAATTAAAATTGGATGGAGAATCTGTAAAGTTGATAATTATGTGGCCATAATAAGATGCTATAAATGCCTGGGTCTAGGTCATGTAGCAAATGTTTGTAGAAATAAAACTGCATGTGGGTATTGCTCAGAAGAGCATAACAGTAGAGAATGTGAAAAAAAAGAGTCACTTGTCTGTGTGAACTGCTTGCGTACAAACACTAAATTAAATTTGAATTTGGACACCAAGCACTCAGCATTTGATATAAAAAACTGCAAATACTATGACAGACATTATAATAATATATGTTCACGCATTAATGGTAGCATATAGCAATTAATAAATAATAAAAAGGAGTGTAACAGTGACATAAACCGTGTTGAATGTGATATATCAAATAATGAAATACCAAAAATTAACTGTCTTAGGGTTCAACGCACAGTCCTTACGAAATAAGTTTAATGTATTGGAAGTTTTTGTTAATACAGGGAATGCTAATCCGGATATCATATGTATCTCTGAACATTGGCTGAATGAAAACGAAATAAATCTGTACAATATCAATAATTATAAAATTGCTGATAAATTTTGCAGACAATTTTCAAGAGGAGGTGGAGTATTAATCTATATAAAAAATAACATTGATTTCAAAGTATTGCCAGTATCTTCACATTCTCAAGAAAAAGTCTGCGAAATTTGTACAATAAAAATTGTAAGTAACAGTATGGCAATATTATCATGTTATAAGAATCCTGAAGCTGACTATGACACTTTTTTGTACATATTAAGTTGTACCTTAAAGCTAATTTTGAAGAAAGTTAAGTATGTTACTTTAGTTGGAGATATTAATATAGATTTTCTGTCTTTAGATAACAATCACAGGGATGATTTGATAAATTTCTTTACGTCATATAATAAGCATTTCATAATAAATAAGTACACTAGAGTTACCAATAATAGTAAAACATGCATAGACAATATTTGTATTGATAAAAACTTAAACTATGAATCTGATGTTATTAATTTACATACATCAGATCATTACGCAACTCTTGCGGTTATAGATATTAAAACTAAAATATTACAAGCAAGTGTTAGATTCATAAGGGTTTTTAGATATAGTAATTGTAAAAATTTTACAAACAAAATACAAAATCAAGATTGGGAAACAACCTTAGACCTTGAAGTAGACTTTTGTATATTTAATAATAATTTAGCTAAATTAGTTGGTCAATGTTTTCCTCAAAAAAATTAAAGACAAACAAAAATAACAATAATTATAACTATAATCTGTCACCTGAAATAACGGCCATGAAAGAAAAACTGTTGTTAATTTATGACCTAAAATTGCATTATAAAACTCCGCAATTAATAAATTTATATAGAATTTACAAAAAGAGATATAAAAGGGTAATTATTAATTATAAAAAGAATAAAAATGATCTATACATACATACAGCTAGCAATAAAAATAAAGCTGCGTGGAATTTAATAAACCGAAACGCTAATAAAAACGCAGTTCAAATTCAAAATAAAGTTAAATTAAACAGTAGTGATTTTAATAATTTCTTTACAGCCATAGCTGAAAAAATAAAAGGCGAAATACCGCACACTGATATAAAAGCAAGTGACTTTTTGGAGAAAACGGGTAAATTCTGCAAAACAATGTTCATACGACCAACTGATAAATATGAAGTAGCAGCAATCATAAACTCACTTAAAAATAAAAACAGTTGTGATATATATGGTTTAAAAGTTAAAATTTTAAAAATGATCAATTTAGAAATATCAGACTATTTAGCAAAATTAATTAATAATTGTATCGAAGCAGGAATTTTCCCGAATGTGTTAAAATTAGCTAAAATTGTTCCTATACATAAGAAAGATGATAGAAACGATCCTAACTGTTACAGACCTATTTCGCTACTACCCATTCTCTCAAAAGTTTTTGAAATAGTCTTAAAAAATCAGCTAGTTAGTTATTTTGAAAAATTTAATTTATTCACAGACTCTCAAAATGGAACATGCATAAAAAATAATGGAATGGTTATGGGTATATTTTGTGATCTAAGTAAAGCCTTCGACACTATAGACTTTAACATCTTAATTGAAAAATTAGAACATTATGGTATACGGGGCACAACATTGCAACTATTCGTGTCTTATTTAAAAAATAGAAAACAGCAAGGCAGCTACAAAGATGAGTTATCTAACTGCAAAATTGTATCAAACGGTATTCCACAAGGTTCAGTCCTAGGTCCAATTCTGTTCATAATATATGTAAATGACCTTCCAGATTCCATAAATTGTGAAGAAAAAGTTATTTTTGCAGACGACACAAATTTCTTGAATCCGTATTCCGAACTAGACTACAATAATATAATTACAGAAGCACAAAATTGGTTTAATAGTAATAAATTACTATTAAATCTTACTAAAACAGATAAACTAATTTTTTCTTTAATGCAAAACAACGTACATTTTGGTTCAACATCAATAAAATTTTTAGGACTAAATTTAGACCATAAATTAAATTTCAAATCTCACATGTTACAACTTGGGAATAAATTATCAAAAACAATATATCTAGTACGAAAAATTAGACTTGATGTTTCAGACAATATTGTAAAGATGATATATCATTCATTATTTGAGAGTCACTTGATTTATGGGATAATAATATGGGGAGCATTATACCATGTGCGAAAAATATGTTCTTAATACAAAAAAGAATGATAAGAATAATGTATAATGTCAAAAGTAGAATGCATTGCCGACCACTTTTTATTAAACTAGGTCTACTTACCTTGCCATGCCTGTACATTTAATATTGTCTTCTGTATGTGAAAAAAATATAAATAAATTCAACAAGGTTCAAGATGTTCATGAATACAATACCAGGCATAATGATCTGTTACTAGTTAATAGAATTAGACTGGAAAAAGAAAAATCTAATCCTAATTACATGGGTGTTGTTTTATATAATAAGTTACCTGCTAGTTTCAAAAAATTATCTTGCATTAAATTTAAATATGAATTAAAAATGTTATTAAAAAAACATAATTTTTATAGTATTTGTGAATATTTGAATATTAAGTCTTTCTGAGTGAGATAAATTTTTGGAAATAAAAATTAATTTGTAGCTAAACCTAAGATTGATGTTCTATAATATGTATTAACACTGTATGTCAGCTGATATCTATTATATTTGTATTTAATTCAATTATTAGAACATTTCGTTAATTTCATGACCTATGTAAATATTCCTGTAATGTCTGAACATCAATAAACAATTATTATTATTAATATTATTATTATTATAAGTGAGGTTATGTTTAATAATAAGTCCGAGTTTTGAAAAATACTATTTAACTATGCAAAATGCAGGGAGTAAGAAGAAAAAGAACGCAAAATAATCAATAAACCAATATATTTATCCAAGAATAATAGAAGAAACTTTTGATTTGTGGTTATTTGCGACACTGTAATCAATTTTAACTAGAATAAGGACGTTGCTTAGTCATGTGACGTTCAAACAATTTGAAACACTTTGTACAAATATGGAAACATAAGAAATGGCGATAATGACAGTAAAAATAAAATTACATTTTGTCTTACCAATCTTGTCTTAAGATGTTGACTAGCGCCATTTCATTAGAAAGATCTTATAGCTGGTGTGATTCAGGATTCATCAAGATTCATCGCAGCGTTTCATTTAATTTGAATGTTAAGTGAAAGAAAAAGAAAGAATTGCCAGTAAGGATAGGTAACATGTGGACAGTGGCGGATCTAGCTTTTTGGGGGCCCAGGGCTTAAAAATACCAAGGTACACATGTTTCAATCAAAAAATTTAAAAAATAAAAGACAGTATTAAAGATTAATTATTATTTATTACAGTAATATTTTTGATTTGATCTTTTCTCTTATAAGCCGTGCTTGGTATAGAATATAATAGGTATATGTCCGAGAGGTTGGGGGCCCCTTGCGGATCTGGGGCCCAGGGCTTAAGCCCTATTAGCCCGTATGTAGATCCGCCACTGCATGTGGATTAACTGTAGTTCGTTGTAACCGGTTCACTTTTACACATCCCCAAGCTTACATATTTGAGAAAATAAAATAAAACAATTCATTAATTACACTTGTTTAATTTTCTTTTAAATTTAAAAAAACATTATAACATCTATTATGTGGAGAAAGTGATTGAAGATTTTAGAAAGCAATAAATTTCAGTAGTTTTCTGTTGATATTTTAGATAATAGAATGATGTTTGACACTGCTAAATATATTTTAAATGACCGGTACTTTCACTTATGCAAAAGCCTGCAGTCCTGTTATCGCACGGCCCAAAATTAGTGCATGAATATCATGAGTTCCTGAAATGAAAAACAAATTACAATAAACGAACTGGGATACCAAATCATCTGAAATTATTGAATATTATTATACAATTTTCACTTACAATGTAATAAATTTATGTTAAGAGGGTAAAAATTCAAAGATGCTATCGTTAAAATGGTTGTGTTTTTGTCACTAAAGCTGCGTTCAGGCGCTCTGAAATTAGTCGACAATAGACTATCACTTGTGCACTGTTGATTGTCACTATCAAACTATTGAGAAGTGACATTACCGTTGGCGACGCTGTACTCCAACGCAATATGGCTGTCGTGTCTACTATTCAGCTGTCAATATGCTAACAGCGAACAGGCTAATTTAAGCACAGTACATTTTTATTTTATGAAAATGCGAGTAAATATTTGCGAAATTTTTTAATTTTTACGCGCTACCCGTGTATTGAGGTGTATAACAGAAGGTGGGCATCAAGTTACAGTATTTAAAGTTTAATTTCAGTAGGTTAATTGAAGTGCAATTTGTAATTGAGTAGGCATTTCATTTTGTGGTGCATCTGAGTGTCGGTTATCTGAATTTACAATATTATATATATAAAAGCCCTAATTTCTGTGTGTTCCACGTAAGGCTAAGTTCCTTGGTTCTAGCGGGGCTTGAGGTGTGCGGTCGGTCACTCCCCACCAGTGAGAGCGACGTTCTCCGACAAACAACAGCTCACTTAGGCTAAGCACATAGTGAAGCATAGAGCAAAGCAGCGATGAAAGCGGAGAGTAAAACAGCGAAAGAATGTCGCGCTTATAAAAGAGTGTCTACACATAGTGACGCGTTTAAAATCGAGCAGAAAGTTCACAAAATTATAATGGATTTGTTGCTAACATAAAACTCTTCCCTGAAAATTTGGTATTTACTAAAAAATAAAAATAAACACACTAGAAGGTGCAATGTTCACAGAATAAATAAAAGTAGACATATACATGGTGAATTTCATCATTTCTATATGCAACTCCGCGAATATCCAGAAAAGTTTCATTCTTATTTTCGCAGGAGTATTTCAACGTTTGATTATATTTTGGAAAAAATTCAACATAAATTGGTAAAAAATTGACAAATTTCAATCGGAACCTACAATAAATACCTCTTATAAATGAGAACTACTTGTAAATGCCTCAATATCCATTTTAAACAACTATTTCAGCAACGATGATAGCAGAGAAATCAAAATTGTTTGAACGCGTCGCCTTGCTCGACTATAACAACAATATAACCTCGCTGCAGTACGCTCCACTATGCACATGTTAACAGGAATTTATTTATTTAATTTCGCTGCTTTGCTCTCTTTTTTATACCTTGGCTTAATTATATATAAAAAAGCCCTAATTTCTGTGTGTCATCGTAACGCTAAGTTGCGTGGTGTGAATGGGTTTTGCGGGATGTGGGCGGTAACGAAGTTAGTAGTAGGGGGCGACGTATACGACGAAACAGATAGCTTACCAGACACTAGAGCAGAGCATTGCAGTACATACGGTGACTCGAGGGAAGATTGTTGTGTCAGGGGCAGGTTTTGAATTGATGTTACGCAACGTATAATTACCCGCGGGCTGTCTCCAGCCCGATACTAAATTTTTAAACTTTAAACGACATGTATTGAGCGGATTTTTAGGATTTCCTAGGTATAATCAGAAACAGCTATACCACTGATGTCCAGCATATGGCCCGCGGGCCGTATCCAGCCCGATACTAATTTTTAAACTTTAAACGACATGCATTGAGCGGCTTTTTTGGATTTCCTAGGTATAATCAGAAACAGCTATACCATTGATGTCCAGCATATGGCCCGCGGGCCGTATCCAGCCCGATACTAATTTTTAAACTTAAAACGACATGCATTGAGCGGCTTTTTAGGATTTCCTAGGTATAATCAGAAACAGATATATCATTGATGTCCAGTATATGGGCCGCGGGCCGTATCCAGCCCGATACTAATTTTTAAACGACACGCATTAAGCGGTTTTTAGGATTTTCTAGGTATAATCAGAAACAGCTATAACATTGATATTCAGCATATGGGCCGCGGGCCGTATCAAGCCCGATACTAATTTTTAAACGACACGCATTAAGCGGTTTTTAGGATTTTCTAGGTATAATCAGAAACAGCTATAACATTGATATCCAGCATATGGGCCGCGGGCCGTATCAAGCCCGATACTAATTTTTAAACGACACGCATTAAGCGGTTTTTAGGATTTCCTAGGTATATTCAAGAAACGTTTTTGTTTTGTTAATATACGCAGAATCATGCAAATTTTAATAATTAATTCCTGCTGATATTGATTTTTATTCGATATTAGTTTGCCAACGTTGTTGGCAACGGGGTCTGCTAGTATAGATAATGTTTGTAAACAAGTGCATTATGTTCATTGCCTCATGAAATAAAATTAGTTTTAGTTGGACAGAAGCAGCTAATATTATTAGCTATTATTATTAATATATTAGTGCTGTTTAGTTTTTCTGCGACAAATGTAATAAACAAACTCGCATAGTATCAGTTACTTTTTAACTCAAAATATATTCCCATGCCTTCCTCCTGTCCATAACCAAATCTTTTCCAATCTGGACTTAATATTAACTTTCCCTCCATTTTTCTTAAGAAAAGAAAAAACTAAGATGCCTATCTTTGTCCTGTCTTGAATGACAGCCAAAAACACTACAATTTGTTCTACTTTTACAGTTTTTCACAACTTCTATCGACATTCTAACAAAAAATCAACACTAGAACATATGTAATAAGTTCAAACAGTACTACAGGCGCCTAGTACAATATTTTACCACCAGACTGCGTATCCGAGCGTGTCAGTTCTCAATAGCTAAACTTATACCTAGTGAATTGTTTTAATGAGACAGACATATAAACACATTGGCTATCTCACTCTACATCGGTGAGAACGTTTACATTATATGCCTTTACATAACCTAACAAAATGTCATCGCGCCGATTACAACAAATCTCGCCCAAAATTACAAAGACGAACAGTAAATATGATCAATTTAGGTAATTAGGTTAGGTTTAGTAGGTAAAAATCTAAGACAGCAGAATTAGGAACATGCCTATAGATAATAAACATTTTACGAAGCCACCGAGTTGATTTAAAGACACACAGATGTCGCACTATTCGCAACTCGCCCATTTCCTTAGCTATAAACGATGCCTGTTACGTTAAAACAATCTATTAAATTTATGCAGAGCTCACAGTCCACAGACAACTAATTTAAAGAGCTCTGAACGCGGCTAACTTCTAAACAGTTTTGATTTTAGAATTGTTGCCTAACCGTCGGTCCGCCAAATATTTTTGTCGGCCCGCGAAAAATAAGCGAATTGGACCATAAAAAAAAAGTTGGAAATCACTGGCATAGAGAGTATGCAATATATAAAAACCTGATGTGAAGATTCACAAAATTCAGGGTTTTGTAGGTATCTATTAAGTGACAAGAAATTGTGGATACATATTAAAAACCACAAAATTCAATAATGCTTCTATCTACCAACTTACAAATGTACTTAATTACAAAATGCGTGCGCATCACGTTGTTTAGTTAACCAGTTAGACACGATATTGCAAAAAGCATGACTTTCGAAAAGTAAAGAAGAAAAATTAATCAGATCAAAAATTCCTTTTGAAATATACCGGTTCATTTTAATGTATATTACTAAGAATTTTTTCAGAATTTTTATTACAGAGCGTAAGACAAAAGTTTTCTAGTATATTTTCCTTGGTCATCATATATTTCTACATTTTTAGCATATTTATGGTAAAAATCGTGTTAAAATAAATAAATTTTAAAATACTACATTTCGTTTCTAAATCTACTCCTTAAGAGCTTACTTTTGATGAGCAATAAATTAAAAAAATAAAATTAAAATAATAATACATATTTTATCTACGACCATCAAATAATAAATGTATTTTGTGTCCAATTGTAAATACGTAAAGCTACTCATATTGCGCCACTACATCATTATAATGTGTTGCGCACGCGTACTCATCCGTGAATAATGAACCTTCTATATACTGCAAGTTTTTTTTTGTTAAAATGTTTGGGGCTCGGCAGCGATGGCTATTTGCACCTCACAAAGTCCATCTTTATTATTAGAATATTATTTATAAGTTAGAATAAATAAAACAATGAATTATAGTATTTTAAACATTGTTCTAGTTTACGATCAACTGATGGCAAGTAATCTTGATGATAAATACAAATTTTTTAATGTTTTTTGGTCTCTATATATATATCTGTTGAAATACTCTTAGCATAAGAAATATCAAATTTTAAGCATACTATTCTGGGTTACATCAGTGTGCCTTCCTATTTTTTTTTTTTTTCATATTATTTCCATATTAACCAACCCTTCTGGGTGTTTTTAAGGCTTCGTGAATATTTAGTAACTGAAGGAGATGACAGAGTACAAAAATCCATAAAAGTGATTCTGAACAGGAAATTATTGAGGTTGACAATTTTCTGATTGTTCTCACAGCTATGTACCTATATTGTAACATAAAATAATGATTTTTAAAATAAGAATTGAGCCTAATTTAGAGAACCAGGGTGCAAAATGGTATATAGGTACAATTCTTCTAAGATAAAGCATGATGTAACATCGGCTGATCGAGGTTAAATACCTATCTTTTAGATAAGCAGAAAAATTACGCACTCATTATTTATAAATGTTATCTAGATCAGTGGTTTGCAATTTTTTATATTAATATCAATTACAAGGTCAAAGTTTAAAAATAATCAGAATAAATCATGGCCATGGGTTAGGTTGACTAGAATAAATGCAATTAAGACGGCAAATTATATTTGACTAGTAAAGTACCCTTCTTCGCACGGGATAAGTTCAATTAAGTTAATTATAAAATAAATAATAATGTCTTTTAATAATTCTTAGTATGTCCAAAGAACTTTTTTGTACACAACGTTTCTTTCCTTTCGGTTCCCATGTGATCAGGACCGGGCTTAGCAAGTATGGCGCCCTGGGCGTGATTTTTTTCGGCGCCCCCTTAAAAAAAATTATTACTTTAATTATTTCTAATTTATTTAACAAAATATTTTCAATAAAAGAAATATTTTTGTTTCATTGATGAATTTAACGAAATTAAAAATTATAAATTAACTTTTCGTGCCATTCTATCCTCTAAACTCTTTTAAATTTTGATTAAAGTTTTTTCTTGTAGTTGTCCGCCGCCCCTCGTTGCCCGGCGTCCTGGGCAGTCACCCAACCTCGCCCCCCTTTAAAGCCGGAACAGCTGGACAGACCTTTCGTGGCCGGGCGTGGCTTATGGTGCGCAGAGAGAAGGCACTATGAAAGACAGTGTCAGATATAGATAACAGTCAAAGAAACAAGTTCACATTCTTACACGTGTACATTATATTTATCAGTTAGGTACGTCTACAAACACACGTTCTTCCCATTACAGTCGAACAACAAAACTATAGAAACGTAGCTGTTTGATTTAAGTGATTACTGCATTTGACGTTCACTTTGTCAACTTATTTATTGGCCAGAGCACCCCTGTCCCGCGTCTTTTTCTAAACTCCAGCAATTTCTAATAAGTAGATTGTAAATAATATAGGGTTACAAAAATCAACAACATTGATAACTATTTCTCGACTTTGATTATTAATAGCAAGTCCACCTAGTTTGCTTTTTCTCCATGATTTTAATATTTAATATATTTTGAATGTTGCGCTTATGCACTTGACTGTAATAGCGTGTGTAGGAAATAATGCAATTCACCAAAGTTATAATCCCCACTACAAATTTCACGCGCATGTTTCACGCCCGGTCACGAGAGATCTGTCCAGCTGTACTGCATGGGATTCACGTCGTCTTCCCTTTCGGGGTACAATAGAAACGCTATGATTTTACTCACCTTTGAACAGGTAACATAGAGCTGTCCGTTTCTAAGCGTTAGAGATTAAAAAAGCTATTTCTAAGAAGAAATATTTAATGAATGAACAACTAGAACTTATTAGTTCACCGCTTCTAAAACCTTTTTAATCCTTTAGGTTTTTCCTTTCTTTTAAATATTGTTTGTTGTACCTATTAGTTACTAGTTTTAGGTATACAGGATGAGGCAACACTTATGTTCACCTCGATTATTTCCTTAATAAAAAGAGTTATAGAACTGGGTTTTCAACCGAAAACGTATATTTGAGACATACATTTATATTCTTAATGTTAAAAAAGTTGGTTTCAGTACTAAAAGTGATAAATAATTTCTTATATTGTGTTAAACTAATAATTAAACAAAAAATATCAAATCTAAAACATGTTTTGTTAAGTTTTTATTATTTAAACAAGTTTTTAGACCGTTAATAATAATTAGGTGTTGCTCGTAAAGGTGATTTTCTCTTAATCAACGAGCTAATTACATCGAAAAGATAAGTACCCAAATTCATATTTCAATATATTTTCCTTTAACGTTCACTTATTTGTAACCATCCGTGGCCTTTCTTTTGTTTGTTATATTATTAAGTCCTCATGATAGGCCCTTTGAGGTGAAAAAATTGTATCCCTGTCATTACTCCTTCAAAAACTTAATTATTCTTCATGGTACTCATAGAGCAGTGGTTAGAGTATTAGACCCATAAATCTAACATTGAGGGTTCAAATCTAGTCACAGTCAAGTCATTTCATTTTTTATTTTATTTATTTTTTTTTTTATTATTTTTTTTTTTTTATTAAATTTAAATTATATTTTTACCGTTTTCTACTCTGTTTTATATTTATTTATTTATTATTATTTTTAAAAGTGTTATTAAAATCAATTTTGAATAGTTTTTTTAAAGTGTAGTATTTTATTTCATCACAACTTTCGTGTCTCATCGTGTATTAGAGATAATTTTTTAGTAACTACCAGTATTTTATTATACACAAAAATAAAATAAAAAACACGAAATCGACTATTTTTATTTTAGTATAAATAACTAAAAACTTGTTTCATTTCCTAAATACTAAATACATATAAAAATCATGAATAATAAAATTAGCACCAGAAGTCAAATTAACAAAAACTTATCGCAAGAAAAAAAGACCTTACTAAGCCCAAATAATAGTTTAATATCTATCGTGTCGTGTGAAGATAGTGCACCGTCTCGAATACAAAATAGATGTGAGTTCAAGGACCTAATAATAGACGTAAAAAATAAACTAGCCCGAGCAAATGCAGCGCAAGAAGAAAGTCAAGCCCAAATTGTGAAAATGGAGCGCGAAATAATATCTTTAAAACTCCAAAATGAATCGAAAACTAAATTAATAGAAAATTTACAAAATATTATTGAGAAACGATTAAAGCAGACGCGAGTACACAAACAATCAAAAATGTTAACAGTGCATGTACTCAAACTATAGCTACCACGTTAAAGCCTCCTAATAATCAAAGAAAATTACTAAACTCTAATAAGCCAGATGTTACTTCACCAGTTACAGCATACCAGTCGAAAAATATAAACAAGAACAGAGAGTTGAAGAAGAAAATATTAATTTTAGGTGATAGCCATAGCCGACACATCAGTTCTATACTAAGTAGTTATCTGAGTAATTCTTATGAAATAGAGTCATATGTTAAACTGAATGCTTCCCTCAGTGGAGTTATCAACAACCGTACAAGTGTAGCTTCAAAGTTGACCAAAGACGATTATGTGATAATCATAGATGGCACCAACAATTTTCCTAACCACTATTTATATCTGACCGAATTATACAAACAGATCATAAATAAAACTGAACAAACAAATTTAATCGTTTTCTCAGTACGCTACAGATACGATATTCAGCATAGTGTAAATGAACACTTATTCTACGTGAACTGCATTCTCTACGATATTATGGAAAGTGAAACCCATGCCTATTTATTTGACACTAATTTTTATTCCGAACGTCCCAGTTTTATAAAGAATGGACTACATCTTAAATATAGCGCAAAACAATTTATATGTAAAAAGTTAGCAGAGATCATTATGCGTCCAAATATAACTACCCAAAATAATGACAATTTTTTAGACAACACCATAATAAATTTAAATTAAATTCAGGATTCTTGATAATGCACCATAACATACGATGCATATCAAATAAAATCAATATGCTCGAAGCTACTTTAGAAAATTTAAATCCAAAAATTTTATTACTAACGCAATATTGGCAGTCTGAGGAACAGATTAAATATGCATCTATAAATGGATATAAATTAGTCACCTACACATGCAGAGAAAGAGGGAGACATGGGGGAGCAGCGATTTATTGTCAAGATGAACTATCAATAAATGCAATGAAAACCGTATAGGAATTCAACATTCCTTATATCTTCGAGTGTTGTGGAGCAGAAAGTAAAGACTTAATTATTTTATCTTGTTACCGACCGAGTGGTGCAAATGAAAATTTATTTTTTGATGTTTTTTGTGATTTGTTGAATTTTATGTCGACTACAAATAAAAATATTCTTTTAGGTGGCGTTATTTTTTTAACATTGATATTTTGAAAGAAAGTTCATCAAAAAATCGATTAAACGATATTCTTAATTCATTTGAGTTAAAATGCACAATTTTTGAACCTACGCGCATAAATTCTTGTTTGGACAATTTTATAATATCGAATACAGTGTCGTACGATATGGTTGAAGTTACAAAAACTAATATGTCAGATCACTCTTACCAACTGATTAGATTAAACCGTACTATTAATAATTTCAAATTAAAGAACGAAGGATATGCATATGACATGTCCCAAAAAAATATAGCAGAATTTACTTCCCACCTTGAAACGCATACATGGCAAAATGTTTTGGATGAAAACTGTCCGGAAAAAGCATTTGAAAATTTTATTAACATAGTAACGTATTTCTTTAACCTTGTGTTTAAAAAAAAAGAAAATTAAACGTAAAAATAGAGCCAATAAATCCTGGTTAAGAACAGAAGCACTAGAACTTAAAAAAAGAGTAGATAATTTTCGCGAATTGTCTCAAAAATACAGTAATTTTAAAGATATATATATATATATATAAGGAATCCAACAAAAAATACCAATGTCTGCTTCGTACATTGAAAGTTGACTACAACGACGGTATTATTAAAAATTCAACAAATAAAAATAAAAAAATGTGGCAAATAATAAATGAGACTAGAAAAAAAAACTTAATAACATCTGATTTTCCGGATGATGTTGATACTGGTAACATGCAGAAAGTCACAGATATGGCAAACAATTTTAATAAATATTTCACCTCTATTGCTATTGACATGAGGAAAACTTTTGACGAAAATACTGATTATAATTATATACAGAATATGATCCCATTAAACAGCGATTCTTTTATTCTATCTCCTGTTTGCGAAGAAGACACAATAGATGCAATAAATAAATTAAAAAACTCATCTGCTAGTGGAAACGATAACATTTCAAATAACTTGTTAAAAAATTGCAAAAATTATATTTCAGAACCTTTGACTCACTTAATAAATCTTTCCTTCGAAAATTCTGTCTTTCCTTTAAAATTGAAACATACCATAGTAAGACCACTTCATAAAAAAGGTGATAAAAATAAAATAGAAAATTACCGACCGATTAGTCTTATTTCATCTATTGCTTAAGTCTTCGAAAGTATTGTTAACAATAAATTAATATCGTATTTAACAGCGACGAATCAACTTTCCAAATCTCAGCACGGATTCCTTAAAAACAGATCGGTTGAGACGGTACTTTTTGAATATATCAATGAAATGATAAAAATAATTGATTCATCTGATATAGCTTTGGGAATTTTTATCGAACTCAGCAAGGCGTTTGATTGTGTCGATCACAACATACTGTTTTCGAAAATGGAAAGATACGGTATAAGAGGGACTGCTCTACATTGGTTTAAATCGTATCTCTCAAACAGAACACAATGTACAGTGTTCAATGAAGGAAAATTGGAGGCATGTTCGGATCCAACCTCAGTGGAAATTGGAGTTCCGCAAGGCTCGGTTTTAGGCCCAGCTCTTTTTATACTATTTGTAAATGATTTACCATATTGTTTGAGATCATTACCAAACATTAAAATAACTTCTTTTGCTGATGATAATAGCTTTCTTATAAAATCCGGAAACTCTGTAGAAATAACCTCTGCTTTTAACAACGTTATGGAGGACGTTAATAATTGGTTGAATAATAATAAATTAACAGTAAATATAAATAAAACGGCATGCGTAGCTTTTAGAACCACCCAAAATAAAGTCAACCTCGAAAACTTATTGAAATATGATACACAACTATTTAATTTTTCTGATCATGTAAAACTTCTCCGTATAACAATGGACTGTAATTTAAAATGGGACGTCCATGTCTATAACATTTGTCAGAAATTGTCATCATGTTTGTATGCATTAAAATATTTAAGGCATAAATGTAGTAAGGATGTGTTGCGATCTCTTTACTTTGCATGTTTTCAGTCTCATCTCCGTTACGGAATTCTTCATTGAGGACAGTCAGCAGGTTGGCAAAGGGTTTTTATTTTACAGAAAAGTGCTATCCGTATTCTAGAGTCATTAAGTTATAGGGAATCATGTAGAGAATACTTTAAAAAATTATCAATTTTAACTTTCCCGGCTCTATACATAAATGCGGCTATTATGTATGTCTACAAGAATAAAAGTACATTCAGTAATAACATTCACCATAAATATAATACTAGAAATAAGCATTTGTTATTGCCTGAAGCTTACAGTACATCAGGATATCAAAATGTGCATTTTTTAATTGCTGTAAATTTTATAATAGCGTACCGGAAGATATCATCTCTACAAAAAATATAAATGCTTTCAAATTAAAGTTAAAACGCTATCTCTTAGAAAAAAATATATACAATTTCAATGAATTTTAATATTTTCCTCTCTTGTATATGTATTTCTTTATTTTATTTATTTTATTTATTTATTTATATTTATTTTATTTAATTTTTTTAAATATATTTATTTTTTTTTTATTTTTTTATTTTTCTTTTACTTTATCGACCTCTACATAAATTGAATGAAGGAATGATGATGCATGAAGGTAAATAAATTCTAATATAATCTATTCTATTTTAAAAAATTTATAATTCGACGATAGATTTTAAATTGATAATCAACATTTCATTGTTTTATTGTATTTTATTTTATTTTATTTGTATTTTATTGTATTTTATTGTATTTTATTGTATTTTACTGTATTTTATTGTATTTTATTGTATTTTATTCTATTTTATTGTATTTTATTACATTCTATTGTACTCTATTTTATTAATTTTTGATTATTTTTGACAATTTTAAAAATTTATATTTCGACCTGATAGAATTTAAATTAATAATAATCAGCGTTTTTTGTATCTTATGGTTTTTTATATTATTTTATTGTATTCTATTATATTTCAATTTAGTAATTTATTTAATTTTTGAGAATTGTTAAATTAATATCCTTTTAGACTTGACAGATTGCAAATTGATAATCAGCGTTCTATTGTATTTTATTGTGTTTGCTGTATTTTATTGTATTTATTATGTTGTTTCCTAATATTTATTTTATACTGTTCTTGTATTTCATTGATATGATAACTTCCATACCATTCTACTTCACACACTATCACATCAATGCATGCATGTACACCCACACATAATTGTATTTTGTATATGAAGGTTAATAAAATTATTATTATTATTATTATTATTATTATTATTATAAAAATGTTGTTCAAATAAAACTTATTTGGGGCAATGAGGGTCAGACGATTACCATATCAATTTTTTTTTGCATTTGTTTTGCAAAAGGTATGTGTCTGTAACTTTTCTTCAAATTACACACACATATTATTATAGATTTTTTTTTTCTCTATTCAACGGTGTAAAACTGGTATATCCTTACATAACAAAAATTTTGAGAAAATCGCATTTTGTGGCCTTCAAAATGACGACTTATTTGTTGGTAAATAATGGAAACAAATGCATGCAATTGTTTCTACTTATCATATAGTGAAACGCAGCATCGCTGGCAAAAAAATTCAGTTATTTTTTTCTGAAACAAACGTGTTTATTTGTTCTCCTTCAAAAACCTAAATTTGCGCGGATATTTGTACAAGTTTATTGATTGATTTATACCAAATTAATCAGCAAATTTTTATAAATAAAGTGAATATGGTTTCTGTTTAAACAATCAATACAGTGTTAAATTAATATTCATAACTTTTATTTCTGAAGTGAACAATTGGTGACAAGTTTATTCCATGTTAAGAGCCGTCAATGCTGTTGTGTGACGTATCATACCGGTGATCCAGTGGCATACTAACTATTTTTCCAGTGGTGTAACAGTCGTTTTTACTACTTTAATAGATCTTGCTCAACCAGTGGCGTACAAACCACTTTCTTCTATATAATATTATCTTGTTTACCACTCAAGTTATCGTGCTACCAACTGTGATATTCTCAACCTTATTCGGCCGATTCATCCAGTGGCGTGCCATATCAATACTATGGGTATCTGCAAATTATGTACGCAGGCGGTTACTAGAAAATCTGTGGGCATCAAGTGCAAAGGTCGGTGTTCTAATTATTATCATGCGAAGTGTGTTAAGATCGCTATTGCAACTCTCCCGCTGCTACTTGGACCCGGTATTAACTGGCATTGCCCCGATTGTCGAACCACTGACGATGATGATAATGAAGCCAACACACCTGATGGTGCCACTGGATCTATGTCAGGTCAGTTATTTAATTCTTCCAAAATTATGTTAGAATTATCTAATATCAAAACCCAGTTGAATACACTGAATATCAAGCATGATACTATTTTGGAATCTCTAAGCTTTTGCACGGACAAAGTGACTGAGTTCCAACAGGTTATCAATAAATTTAATAACAAAATAAACCAAATCGATAAATTGTCCACTAGTTACGATAATCTTAAAACTAATGTTGATGACCTGACTGAACGTATAAACGACCTAGAACAATATAGCAGATTAAATAATATCGAGATCCAAGGAGTTCCCGAGTCGCGTGATGAAAACTTATATGAAATTATAAACAAAATAGGTGAGGCAATCGAACATCCCATAAAAAAAGAAGACATCGAAGTCATCCACAGGGTCCAACCACGTGATAACAACAAAACCAAACCGATAATAGTACGTTTTCTTTCCCGCGCCATCAAAAATAATGTCATTGCTGCCAACACTATGTCTAAACGATCTAAACGCATCTCAACTTCATCTGAAAACTACACTCCTGGTCTAACTGTTGATGGTCTATCCTTTAACATATTTATTAATGAACATCTGTCTCCATATTACAAGTCCTTGTTCAATAAGAGCCGACAAATAGCAAAAGATAAGGGATATAAGTACACCTGGTTCAAGAATAGCATGATATGCATGAGAAGAAGCGACACGTCTAAAATTATTGTCATTAAATCCGACAAGGACCTTCTTAGCTTATTGTAAATACTACTGATTATACCAATAATATATCCAATCAAATCTTCTTGCTATGGATATTTACTATCAGAATGTTAGAGGATTAAGAACAAAAACAAATAAGTTATTCGTCAATACTCTAAATGCCGACTACGACTTTATATGCCTAACGGAATCCTTTCTCAACTCTGCAGTATTAAGTAGTGAACTTTTTAACAGCGATTACACCGTGTACCGGCGAGATCGCGAAAGTACCAACTGTAAGAAAATGGACGGTGGTGGCGTTTTGATTGCGGCCAAGTCTAACTTGTCTACATGCCAGATGATTGACTGGACTACCAATGCTGAGGACTTGTGGTTATCTGTGACAAGTGAAAATAATCGTAAGTTCTATTTGTGCTGTGTTTATCTGCCCGAACATGATGTTGATGCCTTTGATGATTTTCTCAATAATTTAACCCATATTATTAATTCCCATCCTGAAGATATATTTGTTGTCTTGGGAGACTTCAATTTACCACGCATTACTTGGCATAAAAAAGATAATTTTTATACCCCACGCAAGACAGCAAATGATCATCGATTGAAATTATTTATGGAAACATATAGCTTGTGCTCTTTGTATCACTTTTCAAATATTAAAAATCAATGTCTCAATGTATTGGATTTAGTATGTAGTAACCAGAATATTGTGAACAGAGTAATTAAATGCAACGATCCATTAGTGAACGAGGATAAAAATCATCCTAGCCTAGAATTTTCAATTAATATTAATTTATGTTATTCAGTTTTTAATAAGCGTTCAGTTTTTAACTTTACTAAAATGAACACTACGGCCATTCAAGAGTCTCTCGATACAATCAATTGGAATCTCGAGTTTTCTAATCTTAACACTAACGGATCATTTGACAAGTTCTATAAAATTATAAAAAGTATGATTACTCAATTCGTTCCATTTTGTAAAATTATAAATAACTTTCCGTCTTGGTATTCTTCCTGCACTGTGAGGTGTATAAGAGAAAAAATCAAATTCCACAAGAAATGGAAAAAATATGAAAACAAAACGGATTATGTAACATTTTCATTACTACGGGGGAGGTCGAAATATTTGATTTCATGCGACTATCTTGCTTATATCTCAAAAATAGAATCAAATATATCGGACAACTCTAAATGTGTCTGGAATTATATAACCAGTAAAAGAAATAAATCATCTTTGCCTGGAATACTTAAACATAATGATCATGTCGCCAAAGATGGCAAATCTATTTGCGAATTATTTTCAAATTATTTTCAATCTGTATTTGAACCTCTCAACCCTGTCTCAGCTAATGTACACAGCTCAGACAATATAAATAACTCGTTAAACAAAATCACCATCACGGAACCTGATATCAAAACAGTTTTGTTAAATCTTGATATTAAGAAGGGACCAGGGCCAGATATGATTCCGCCTTTATTTTTCAAGTCATTTGCTAACTCTCTTTCTTTTCCACTATTTCTACTCTTTAATATGTCTTTACAAGAAAATATGTTTCCTGACACATTAAAATCAGCGACTATAGTGCCCATTTTTAAATCTGGTGATAAAAACCTAGTTAAAAATTATCGCCCCATATCCAAAGTTAATACCTTAGGTAAAATTTTTGAAAAAATAATCTACAGACATATTTTAGATTTTGTTAAACCTAAAATTATTAATTAACAGCACGGATTCCTTCCTAAAAAATCAGTAGAAACTAATTTAATGATCTACAGTAATTTTATATTAGAAAATCTCGACAATAGAATTCAGATTGACTCCGTATATACAGACCTTTGCAAAGCTTTTGACAAAATTGATCACTATACTTTGATAACTAAGCTGTTATTGATCGGTATTAATGGTTATCTTTTAAGATGGTTAATATCTTACATTTCCAATAGAACCCAAGTTGTATGTATTAATGGCTTTACATCTAGTTATGTCAATATAACATCTGGCGTTCCACAGGGTTCACACTTAGGACCACTGCTCTTCTTGATTTTTATCAATGACGTTAATCAAGTAATAAAAAATTCCGACTTTCATCTTTTTGCAGACGATTTGAAAATTTACCGAAAAATACTGTCTTTATCAGATGCCAATCTTCTTCAAAATGACATAGATAATTTTCATAACTACTGTACCACGAATAAATTATTCCTTAATTACGATAAATGCTCTATAATTTCTTTTACTAGAAATCATAGTAGAAATTTATTCAACTACAATTTTGAAGGTACTGTCATCACAAGAACTGATGTTGTAAGAGACTTGGGCATTCTATTTGACTCTAAACTGTCATTTGATCCCCATGTAAATAATATCACAGCAAAGGCCTTCAAAATGCTGGGCTTTGTCATCAGGTCAACTAAAGATTTCAAATCAACTGCAGCCCTTAAGTCATTATACTTTGCCTATGTTCAGAGTAATCTTCAATTTGCCTTTGTCATATGGAACCCTCAGTACGATATTTATATAAATCAAATTGATCGTATTAAAAAAAAATTCCTTAAATACTTATGCTTCAAAAATAATTACAACTATATCAATTATAATATATGTTGCGCCGAGTTTAATTTTCTCACACTAAAGGATCGTCGCACTTTAACTGACATGAAAATTTTGCATAAGATTCTTAATAATCTATTATCATGTGTTGAACTGCAAAATTTAATCACTATTAATGTTCCAGTGTACAATACGCGATCTTCTTCGCTTCTTTGTATACCTTTTGCGAACACGAATTCTTATCAAAATTCTCCAATAGTCAGACTCTGTAGCACTTACAATAATAATTTCTCAGATGTTAACATTACCAACGTGTCTGTTAAAATGTTCAATAAATATTGTAAGGACAAAATTTGTCATCAATATTAATAATATGTATTGTTAACAGTCTATTACGTTTAACTATTTGTTGTATTCAACTACTTATTGTATTTCAAGTACAAATTTGTTTAATTATGTATTAACATTGTAATTATGTAGTAGTGAACACTTCGCTGGGCCTGTCCTGTTTGTGTTCCGAAGAAAATAAAATAAAAATAAAAATAAATAAAAATAAAATTAAATGTATGAGATGGAATAATCAAAAAAATTGTTATGCAAGGATATAAAAGTTTTACACCGTTGAAAAGAGAAAAAAAAGCTCTATAATATTGTGTTACATAATATGTGGTGTAATTTGAAGAATATTTATTAACTGCCGTGCTTAACAAATGAAATATATATATATATATATATATATTTGATACCACTATAGTCTGACCCTCATTACTCCGAATAACTTTTATTTCAACAATATTTTTATAACACTTTTTATTAAGTAAATAACCAAGATGAACTTAAGTGTTGCCTCTCCTTGTTACATATGTTCAATTGTTCATTCTGAAGATGGTCGAAACACGTATAAATACAATGCATTAAATTTTCTGAAACCGACTGTTCTTATTTTTGCCTAGTTCAAAATGTTTCAACGAGTGCCTTCAACTAATTTAATTAATATTATTATTAATTTACTTTTTACGTGAAAGATGTTAGACCATGTATTGTTTTGAGACCCCAAATAATTACTCACTATACCTATGAAACCCTAAAACACGAAAATTTTAATAGTGGTATAATCGAAATGTATCAACAGGCTATAAAGATATAACAAAATTATGGTACAATTAACCAGGGTCTAATAAAATTTTCAAGATGTCACCAGAACCTTAATTAAGAGGGGAATCTTAACGACTGTTTGCGTAACAATAATATAATAGGTATAAAGAAAACAATTAAATTAACAATTCATACCTTCGTAAGTATTGACAGTCTCCAGGTTCATAACGTGTCGAATGATGTGGTATTCGTCCACAATTCCATTGCCGCCAAGCATATCGCGGGCAACTCGGGCGATATCTAAAGCTTTGCCAGCGTTGTTTCTTTTCAGCATTGAAATCATTTCGGGAGTAGACCTTTGAAAACAAAATATAATAAACAGTCTACAACAATCAACCTGTATAATGCACACTGGTCAATGAACTTAAATGTACAATTATGTATATTCATATTTTCTCTTGATTTTGATATTGGATCAAAATAAGTTTGATGCTTATATTCTTGTAGATAGAAGTGATAAACACACAAGAATTGGCTGACCATGCACTAATAAATAAAGTTCATATAAAGAGCAGGTTGACAGCGGAGAAGAAGAAATAATAGTCACTATTGAAGAAGCATTATATTGCATTCGAAAAATTACAACAATACTTTCAGTAAGAAATCGTCAAAGATGCAATTTTTTCGAATTTAAATAAAATTCAAATAACAATAGATGTAAAAATTGTTATTGTAAAAGAAAATGACAGACTTTTTTACAAAGTAATTGTTTTATTTATTTTGTTTCAAATGTTTTTGATTAAGTACATACGAGGGGCAATCTGGAAGTTTCTAGAACGAACTAAAAGACGCGAGTTACGCGAGCATGTCGTTCATATTTTTTGAAAGCCTGATCTTTCATATAACTGCAGTAAATTTTCCAGATTGATCGTGAATACAGTACAGACGTGACAGTCAACTAAAGCAACAAAGTACGTATATTGTATTAATCATGAATAAAATCGAGTTCAGTGTAGTGATAAAACATTTCTTTTTAATAGGCTTAAATACTAAATATATAAAAACGGTGTTAGCCAGAGTTCATGGTGTGTCTGCTTCTTCATATGCAATAGTTGCAAACTGGATTAGAGAATTTAAATGCGGTCGATCAAGCACATAGGATGCACGTTCTGGCAAGCCGAAAATAGCTACCGATGAAGAAACGATTAGAAAAGTCCACGGAATCGTGATGAATGATCGCCGACTAAAATTGCGAGAGATAGAAGAGGTAGGCATTTCATATGACCGCGCACCTTGCATTTGATACCAATATTGCATGAAAAAGCTAATTGCAAGATGGGTGCCGCGTTTGCTAACAAACGAACAAAGGCACGTGCGAATGACAATTTCTCAGCAATGTTTATACAAGCGCAATACAAGAGATTTTTTGCGACGTTTTGTAACTGTCGACGAAACGTGGATACACTCCGGAGACCAAAGAACAATCAAAACAGTGGATAGCAGGCAGTGAACCATCTCCACAGAAAGCCAAGATGATGCCATCAGCTGGTAAGGTTATGGCTACCGTCTTTTGGAATTCCCGAGAAATAATTTTTATCGACTACTTGGAAGAACAATAACAGGCCAGTATTATATGTCGTTATTAGACAGATTGAAAGAAGAAATCAAATCCAAAAGGCCTCATTTGGCAAAGAAAAAGTCTTAATAACGCACCATCCCATAAATCGGTAATTGCGATGGCGAAACTGTGTGAATTACGATTCGACTTAATCGAACATGCACCGTACTTGCCAGACTCGGCTCCCTCCGATTTTTTTCTGTTTCCAAAACTCAAAATATTGTTGGCTGGAAAGAAATTCTCATACTGAAGTCGTCGAAGCTGTAAATGAATATTTCGAGAGTTTAGATAATTCTAACATTTCTGAAGAAATGAAAAGTCTTGAAAAGTGTTGGACTAATTATATAGATCTAAATAGAGGCTATATAGAAAAATAAATACAATTTTGCTCTAAAAAGTTATGTTTTCTATATCATTCTAGAAAGTTTCCGATCACCCCTCGTATAATATACATGTTTTTGGAATGTGTATGTTTAATTTTGCCATGCATTTATCCCCTTAACATATGTATTTAATACAGATTCTCATAAAATGGATATTTGATTATAATGGAACAACGCCCTTGCTCTTGAACTGTATATGGACCAAAAAGCATATGAATTAACATCTTCATTCTGTATCCTTTAGTGTCAGATTTTTAAATATTTTTCAATATAAATGTAATTATGACAACAATTTTCACAAATTAGTACGTTGAATATTTTAAAAAATTCTTCAAGGTTAATATTTGTGATTCATTTTAGTGAAGCGCCCTTCTATTGGCAAAATTTAAGTTATCGTACATATATAATTAGCAAGTGTCTGTATGAAATCTGGGTAACATTGTGACGTAAATTTTTCCTAAAGTTCTCGTGATTGGCTAACTGGGGACACCCTGTCTCTTGATTGACAGGTATTTTGCAGATTTATTTTCTAAAAATCTGCGGATAAAATAACATATAGAAATGTCTAGGGTTTCGTAGACATAAACAAGAAGCTCTAGACACTCTTATATCATTTGACAGATATGAAAAATATTTTGCAGATTTATTCTCTAAAAATCTGCGGATAAAATAACATATAGAAATGTCTAAGGTTTCGTAGGCATAAACAAAAAACTCGAGACACGCCTGTATGCTTTGACCGATATGAACAATATTTTGTAGATTTATTCTCTAAGAATCTACAAACATAATTACATATAGAAATGTATAGGGTTTCGTAGACATTATTAAACTTACAACCAAGTGACTTCTATATACCTAATACCATGGATACATGAAAAAAAATACTACTATAATATATAAAATATGTTATGTCATGTCTGTGTTATAATGTCTGTATCATATTAGTGCCTAAAATATAATATTGCTATACTGCTATTTATATTCCTATAGGCATAAACAAGAAACTCTAGACACTGCTATATCATTTGACTGATATGAACAATATTTTGCAGATTTATTCTCTAAGAATCTACGAATATAATTACATACAGAAATGTCTAGCGTTTCGTAGGCATAAATTAACGTCTCAAATTATTTTTAGTTTTAACAATATAAATGTAATGTACTGAGTAAAAATGAAACGTTTTCCCATCTTAAAATGTTTAAGGATAAATAATTTTACTATATAATTAGCAAGTGTCTGTATGTAGTGTCGGTAATATTATGACGTCAATTTTTCCTAAGGTTCTCGTGATTGGCTAACTGGGGACACCTGTCTCTTGATTGGCTGACAGGTGACAACCTCTCCCGTGATTGGCTAACTGGTGATATACTGTCCCGTGATTCGCTGACCGGCGACGAAATTAAGATACGTTAAAAAATAAAACCAAATACACATACAAACAAGGGAAATTTTTATATTATAAATCCGTCATTGTTGACGGGTAATAATAACCTAGTACATTCATATTTTTTATTCCACAATTTGTTACTTACATATCTTTATCTTTCAGTCTTCCTACATGTAAACATGCAAGCAAACCTAGAGATATTTCGGTCATCATGTTTGCCATCTTAACCTGCATCAACTGGTTAGCAGCTAGTGGCTTTTTAAACTGTTTCCTGTCTAAAGTGTAAGTTCTAGCTGCAGCTAAACAGCTCTCGGCTGCACCTAACGCACCCCAAGCTATACCATAACGTGCGTTGTTCAGGCAACCAAATGGACCTTTCAAACCCTGTACACCTAAAAGAATTATTGTTAAAAATATATAAATAAGCGCGATATTGATTGACGATTTAGACGCATTTTTCGAAAATTTTTAGGGTTGGCTCTAGAATTTCGATACTAAGAAGTTTGATAAAAATTTACAAAAACCGCGCGCGTAGATCAATATGTAGTAAGTGAAAATCTAGTAACATTATGTTAACTGGAATTCGTTTTACTGGCATTTTATACAAGTTTTAAAATTCAATATACAGTAAATACGCGATTTAACGGACTAATAAGAGGAAGGAGTAACGAATATCCATTAAATCCGAGGCATCTATTTACACTAACCAAGAACATATTCGTAAATCGGAAAATGAAAAAATTCACTTTAATATATATTTAACGACAGCATTTATTTATTATAAATAACATAACGCTTGTTCATTAAAAAAAAAATAATAATAAACTAGTAGGCCATGGAAAATTAACGTATGTCGGTTTCTTAGGGCAACACATGTTTTGTTTTTATGTAGCGGTTTTGCGTGTAAATTTTATGACTAACTGTTTAATTATTAAAATGGAGTCTGAATGTAACAAATGCGTTATAAAAAATGTGTTAACATTATTATTTTCACGTATGTTAGAATTTCTGCAGAAGTGTGGGTAAGAAAATGGATCGCAAGAAAAAATATACTTGGGGACTCAATATTACTTTTAAAGGAACTTTATTCGGAAAATCAGACATAATACAGATCGTGCTTGAGAATACCACTTTATATAATTCATTAAATAATGTATGTTTACATCTTTCACGTACTGCAAAAACGCTTGCCAAGGCATTAAAATGTATTCAAACAAGCCAAGGATGAGCGCAGCTAGCTTGCTTGTTAAATTTTGGCAGGGTGGAGGAAGGAAAGTACGCTAAAAAGTAGAACGGTTTTCTACTTACTTGCCTTGTCTGGCAACTTGCCCGGCGCTTGCCTTACCCTCAAATTTAAAGAAAGTGTTTGTTTACACAGGGCTAGTAGCTTGGAACAAGCAGACTGCGCACTTGACTTTCCTGTAAATGAGCCTTTATGTATTTATGCACCGGGGAAGAAACGATTTAAAACTGTGTTCATGTACCGGCGAAAAGAGGCAGCGATTTCTTTTAAAGAGTTATGAACCATTGCATTTTAGCAATTTTAGCAACGATCCGTTAAATTCGATGTTGATTAAATTGAGGTTCCTTTAAATCAAGGGTTTACTGTAGGGGATGTTTTTGGAAGATAATTTTCATTGTTCAGGTATAATTTCATGTCAGTAATTTAGCTTCAAGTGTCTAGTATGGTACGTGATTTTAATATATTATAGTTTATTAAAAAATAAAATATTAAATATTATTTTATGTAACTATGCAAATTGTCCCATTTATATTTGAAAACAGTCTGGAGAAAGGAAAAACAGTCTCTGGAAAATATAATAATTGGGAAGATAACCGTACAAAAATAACTAGTTAATTGCTATAACTTTCTTATATTATAAAGTTATAAAGGTTGTATTTTACCTGGTAGCATCATATCTTCTGAAATTTCAACACCATCCATATGTATCATACCAGTAATGGATGTCCTTAAGGAGCATTTTCCCTCTATTTTAGGCGTTTCCAAACCTTTTTTAACCTGTCTTCTATCAATAATAAACCCTCTAATAATCTTGTCTTCTGTTTTGGCCCATACTATGATTATATCGGCGATTGGCGAATTAGTAATCCTAATATGAATTTATGTTAGTTTTATAGAATGATACATTGTGTATGTGTAAGTTTACCATGTTTTGCTGCCAGAAAGGGAATGTGTTTTGGAAGCTGAGTTGTATTTTGCTTTACATTCCATGCTGCCTGGATCACTTCCGTGATTTGGTTCGGTTAAACCAAAACAACCAATTAGTTCTCCTTTAGCTAAATAAAAAATAAATAATTAGATAAATAAATAAAGAACAATAATAAATTAACCCTTAACAACTGTATTGAAACAATGATCACACTATTAACGTATTTTGATGCAATGCAAGTTTTTGGAAAGATCAAATATTTTTATTTTATTTTATTTTTCAATTTTATATTTTCTAAATATAATGAAGGGTATTAAATGAAAAATCTTGTTCAAAAATGTTGATTTTGATGTGATTATGGCAAAAATATTGTTTCTGACATCCAACATTTTGATGAATATCCAACAGGTACGTATATACGTAGTCTTGCCATAAATAATACAAAGTTTTCCGTGAAATTCCACCAGATACTTCAAGATATTTTAATTTTAGTTTAGTACATGGGTTTTTTATCTTTTTTATGTCGGAGGCCGCATTCAGTATATGTTTTTTATTTTCACGTCGCGGGCCCCATTCAGTAACAAATATTTTTGGCGGGCCATATTTCCTTTTACAATTTCTATTTTCTCCTATCTTAAACTCTTGTTTATGCCGGTTTACACGTGTTAACGTCGCCATAAATACGCCTATGTGTAAGAAACCTAAAGCAGTGTGGAAATAATGTGTTGGCTATGCTGGATAAGAGAAGTAAATATTATATTTTCTTACTGGCGGGCCGCCGGTTGCTGACCCCTGGTTTAGTACATAATACACAGAAACATCAATCAGTTTTCAAAATGACCTAGTTTCTAGAAAAGATTTTAATAATAATAAATAATTTATTTCACTTTAAAATTAATTTTAGAACTTGTGTCTACTTAATAGAACATACAATATTGTTACACCAATAAGAGCATAGCTCTGTGCGTGGCGGTATCATGTTACATTATTTATTCTTGTGTACATTTGCATAGGTACGCATATACATCAGAACATGTGCATAATGCATATATTCTAATACAGTGGTTCCCAACCTGTGGTACGCGTGCCGGTACCGGTACACGAATGTCGAGCTACCGGTACGCGAGAAATAATAATAATAATAATAATAATTTATTGATCCAGTAGATTACATACAGGTAATATTGGATAAGTCATTTTACAAATTGTCAATAATTAATATCACTAACACAGTCAAAATTTTAAAAATAAGATATTAAATATAAATCATATAAAAGTATAAATATATAGATAATAAATTACAATATTTATGTTCGTCAATTTACAAATTAAATAAATAAATAATTAACAAAGTAAATAAATACATAATTAACAAATTAAATAAGTCAGTTCAATTCTTAAATAAGTGTGTTTACTTATTGTTGCTGCATAAGATACTCATTTAGATTATAAAAACACTTACTGATTAAAAATTTAACTATCCTTTTCTTAAATAGCGGCAAGGTTGTACTATCTTTGATGTGTGAAGGTAGTTTATTATACATTTTTTTCATTAGTATATTTGGATTTTGCGCCGTTTTTGTAAATCTAACTGTTTGAATTTCTAAATTACTGTTTTGTCTAGTATTATATGTATGTATATCTGGCCGCTTCTCGAAAACTGATAAGTTTTGTTGTACATGAAGGCTGGCCTGATAGATATACATACACGGTAATGGTAAGATATTCAGCTCTCTAAAAATAGGAACACAAGAGGTTCTACGGCAGCACCCAACCATATTTCTAATGATTCTTTTCTGCATTTTAAATAATCTATTGAACTATGAACTTGTGCCCCAGCATAATAAACCATATGACAAAATGGAATAAATGTGACCAAAGTAATACGCTCTGACTACATCTTTACTACAACATTTTGCAAGGTTTTTTACTTTTCAGCATTCCTGGGATATTCTCTTGCAAAGATTATTTATATGTACATCCCAGTTCAGGCATTCATCTATATAAATTCCAAGTATTTTGGTAGACTGGACTTGTTCAATCGATTTATGTATCTTAATTAATTGACTTGTGTCACGTTCTCTTTTACGTTTAGTAAATGTAATAAAGTTACATTTACTTTCATTAATAATTAGATCATTTGACACAAGCCAATCGTACATAATTTTAAGATCATTGTTAATCTTTTGAACAAGATTTTGACTATCAGAATCAGAGCCCATTATCGTGGTGTCGTCAGTGAATTCTGAGCTCAGAGTATCCCCTGCAATGTTATTTACATATAAAATATACAGAAGTGGCCCAAGTACACTTCCTTGCGGTACACCCTGATCTACTGGTAAATAGTGATAGTGATCTACTGGTAATATAAGGAAAATAATATTTTGCGTAAAATAATGTGCTTTTTATACAATAAATTGTCAAACTAAAGCGTATTGTCTGTCTTTTTTCAATCCGAATACTTTCTCCTTTAATGGTGATCGGTAACAATGAGGTAAGAATGTGACACATAATCATAAGACAGAGACAGAGCTGTCATTTCTTAACAATCGCAACCTGACAAATATCGAACATTGCTTAATATTGAGTCTGATCTTCGTCTTAAACTTACCAAAATTGAACCAGATATTTCTACCCTGGTAAAAAGTAAGCAATCGCAACCTTCACATTAATTATTACATTAATGGGAAGGTTGCAATTGCTTATAATAACAATGATAGCCAAAGGTGTAGTGGTGCCAGGGCAGACCAGGGCGCCGCGCCGGTACTTTTTTACCAACAAATATAGTGTATAGCGCAAAATAGCGTGTTAAATATGTAAGTACATTTAAATACTTTCAAATAAATATTTCAAGATTTTGAACTTCATTGTTTTTTTTTTTTTTGGGTACCGTAAGCGCCCTGCCACTTTTATTTTAGGACTACAAGGGGTGTAGGACACGTTTTTTCAAAAATATTTACTTACAGGTACGCCATCATATTGTCTACTACATACCGGTACAACATCTTAAGAAGGTTGGGAACCACTGTTCTAATATATATGTTTACACTTATTTGAAGATTTTATTATAGATTAACAATGAAAAGATTTTTAATATTGAGGAGGCTTTCAACCACTAAAACGACATGGTGTATACCAGCGTTTCCCAACCTTTTTGGAATCACGGACCCTCTGCAATGCCTTTTAAAGTTGGCAGGCCCCATCAAGGAGACCCGTAAGGGGGGGGTTAAAATATGGCTATACTTGGGTCAAAACACACATTTTTGGAAAAATTATTATAAAATTAAATTAAATTCATAAAAAGTAGCAAAAAATAAAAATATGTATAACTAATTGATACAGAAAGGTAGCTACTTAACACAATTTATGTTCTTGAATTTGTTTTGTTAATAAATCCAACCGGGGTTCAATGGAGTTCAAAAGCGTTAGGCGCATACAAGCATCAGGAGATGGATGTAGTCGGTTTATATTTTTCGATTTTATTGAAGTCATAACCGAAAATCCTGTTTCACACATATATGAGGAAGGAAATGGCACCAAAAACTTTAAAGCAATGTGACTTCGTGAAGGATATTCATCTCTAATGTTTATCCACAATCATGGAATTGATTTTTGTTTAACTTATGTTTCCAAAGTATTGTCAGTGGAAAATTCAATGAGTTTATCTTCTTGAAATTGTGAAAGTGTATTGTCTGATTGCTCTACAAAAGGATTTATAATCCATTGATTTTTATTACAATTGTCCTCCGTTACTGGGAAGTATTTTCAAAGTTTTTGTGAAAAGTCTCCAAACGTGCTTTTATAACAACATTGGTCCTCTTCATCAAATAAGACATTGCCTTCATCAACTAGTTGGCTGTACTGTGGAAACATTTCAAAAACGTCTTAAAAACATTCTTGCTTTTATTTTATTTTATTTTATTGTGCATGTCAAATAAGTTGCTTAGCCTCCCTTGCATGGATAGATTCAGCTCATTGAGGATAGAAAATATGTCGCTGAGGTAAGGTAAGTTTTGCCACCCAATTAGGACACTGAAATAATTCACCTAAATTTGACAACCGTGTTGACATTGATAGTTAAAGAACTGAACAACTCCCTCTGCAGTGGTCATCACTGGAGCTTTCAGCAAGATTCAGGGCCAGCGTATAAAGCGGAGGCTGCCCAGTAGTGGCTTTAAAGCAATGTACCAGACTTTATTTCTTCTGCTGTCTTACCGATTAGCCGCCTACCAGTTATGACCTCATCACCCTGGCGTCAAAAGAGACACTGTAAATCGCTAGTTCGAAGCCTAAAGGCAACAGGGTTTTTCTGTAGAAACCCTTCGTAATTTTACTTGTGGTTGCAGAGGTTTAAGCGCTGCGTTAAGGCCAGAAATGGCCATTTTGAAAACTGATTGGTGATTCTTGTTTTAGATGCAATTATGTATTATGTACTAAAAGAAAATTTGAATATTCTTAAGCATCTTGTGGAGTTTCACTGAAAATTTGTAACAGGCAAGTATTTATGACAAGACTAGGTACATAGGTAACGCAAATAAAATTCACTGAAATTCCCAAGCTACAGCTTATTTAGATTAATTACATAACCTAAATAAACCTAGGACTTTGCATTCTCTTCCGGCCTCTTTCACCTACGAAACATTAAATTGCGTGAAAATTCACACTTCAAATCAATATTTCATAAATATGTAAATAGAAGTATCGAATAACACGTTGTGTAAATATATGGATGCATGAGACCGATTACAATGGTACATATACATAAGTTGCTCAATTTATATCGACTTCCACATTTATCTTTTGACAATTTGCCAAATCAGCTCAAAGTTCGGCAGGCATTTGCATTTGATCATGTTTTAATAAAGGAAGTGACAAAGGTTTTAAGATCAGGATGTTTAAAACATTATAATTAGGACTTAACATTGAAAACAATTAAATAATTTTAATAAATTAATAACAGGATATAACTTATTAATAAGATTAAGTAATAATTTAATTTTATAATTTAAATAAACACCTTATGAGGAAAATATGAATTCTAGTCAAATATTTGACAGTTAATGATTTATAGAACAAGAAAAAATGTTTTATCTTAATTGAAATTATTTTTACAACACTGTGCCTAATAATGTATTCAAGTCGCAGCTGGTATTTTCAACAATTTTTTTGATTTATTTAGTAATTAATTTGTTATTATTTGAATTTCTCAATTTTCTTTCTTATTGTAAACGATACGACTTGTGAGCTTACTAGTAGTAATATTTATTCATGCCCTTGGGCTTTGAAATACATTATTAGTATATACATATGTTAGATACATATATACTAATAATTTCATTGTGTTAATTTGGACTTCGACTTCTTTCAAGATTCTTCTTCTGCTTTTGGGGCCATTTATATATATCAGATGATCATATCATGTCTTGCTTATTTTCTTTTTCTCTCGAATTTCTTCACCATCTTTTGGATATCTTCATCTTCCTTTATTTTTATTTTATTTTACATTGTTTGGAACACAAACAGGACAAACCCAGTGAAGTGTTCACTATCAAATTTTTTACACATTTACATAAAAGGTGATAACAAATTATAAGATATTAATGTATAAATATACAATTAAATAATGAAATGAATATTAAAGTATAGAAGTATAGAACGGATAAAATGGAAAAGATATAATATCAGCCAGAACGTATGTGCTTTAATTTGTTAATACAAAGGCGTTTAAATTGAATTAAGTTTACGTTAAAAAGGTCAATATCTGAAAAATTGTTATTATAAGAGGTGCACAGTCTATTTATTACTGAATTATCGAATTATTTCGTGTTTGACAAGGGTTGATAACACAGTACCGTACCACGGGTATTGCATCTCGGAAATCGAAATGTTATTAATGATAATAATTCATTAGAAGAAATATTATTAGTTACGACTTTATATAAGACCAGCATGTCTGTAAGCGAGCGACGATGCTCAAATGTAACATGTTAAAGGAAAGGCATGCCGCATCATAGTTTACATATTCTGTATTCTGTATTTATAGCAAAAAAATTTAAGAGCTTCTTATTTAATTCTTTTCAATTGACTGATGTACTGAAGATAATTAGGATTCCATACAACAGATGCAAAGTTTAAATGACTAAATACAAAGGAAAAATACAGTGACTTAATGACAGCAATAGATTTAATTTTTTTAGTAGAATGGATTATAAATCCCGAAATTTTCAAGGCCTTACAACAGATGAAGGCAATATGACGGTCAAATAGTTTTGAATCTAGAGGTACCCCGAGATCTCTCACGCAGTTGGATGTTTGGAGGATTTTGTCGTTTAGGTTATAATTATATGTTATTCTAGTTCTATTTCTAGTAAAGGTTATAATCTGGCATTTATCATAATTTAAATATAATTTATTTATATCACAAAAAGTTTGAAAGTTATTAAGATCTTCTTGTAACAATTGAGAATCGGATAAACTCTCAATTTTCTTATAGAATTTTATATCGTCGGCAAACAAGAGTATATAGTGTTTTATAACTAAGAGTACATCATTTATAAAAATTGTAAATAATAATGGCCCAAGGTTAGATCCTTGATGCACTCCAGATGTAATATTAATAAATGAGGAAGTATATCTATATATATATATATATATGTTGGAGATGTAAGAGATGATCCATTGTAAAAGATCGCCGTGTATACCGAACTTCAGCAATTTGTTAATTAAAATATTGTGATTAATTTTATCAAACGCCTTACTGAAGTCCGTGTACACTGCATCAATTTGCTTCCGTTGATCCATATTTTTTAGGAAAAAATCAGTATATATTGTTAGATTTGTTTCAACGGACCTGCCGCGATAGAATCCATGTTGTTGTGGTATAAGATGATGCTTTACTGATTCATACATATATAAAATTGTAAATTAAAGATTATAAAATTTTCCCAAAAATACACAATTTGGAGATGGGGCGGTAATTTTTTATCAAACTTTTTTCGCCATATTTAAAGATGGGCACAATGATAGCTATTTTGCATACATCTGGAAAAGTATTTTCATTGAGGGTTCAGTTAAAAATTATATACAAAGGTAAAGTGAGGCTGTCTGTTAAGTTTTTAATAAATAGTGATGGGATATTATCTGGGCCTACACTTTTCTTAGTATCAAGATTAGCAAGGGTAGATTTATTATTATCTTTTGATATGTGTAGTCCACCTAGTGATACGTTAGTATTATTTGGGCAATTGTTATTAATTATTATTTGACTTTGTGGCTCGAAAACTGATTGAAAATACTGTGAGAATAGATTGGAAATTGATTGCCCGTTTTTGGCTGTTTTGTTATTGTGATGCATTATGTTAGGGATTGTGGTACTGCGTTTTATATTAAACAAAATTCCAGTAATATTTAGAATCAAGTGCTATGCTTGACTCCACATTTCTAATATATTTATCATAATCTTGTGAGATTAAATATTTTGATCGACCTGTCAGTATTGTAAATGTTACATAATCTAACTTACTATGATATTTTTTCCATTTTTTATGCCATTTATTTTTTTCATTCACACATTTAATAGTGAAACGAGAGTACCATGAAGGAAATCTATTATTAACCTTAACTGTACGAGATGGAACATATTTTTCAATTAATTTATTGAGAATGTCATAAAATTTGGATACAGCAGTATTAAATAATAAAGTCCAGTTGATTTTATCTAATTCGGAATTAATAGCAGGCGTATCCATAGAATTAAAACAATATTTAGTATAGCTATTAAATCCAATAAAACTTATATTTAAGTTAATACTAAATTCCAGGCTGGGATGATAAATATTCTCAGGTACTAGAGGGAAACTAGATTTATTTACATTTTTAATTACGTTTTCGTTACTTAAAATTAAGTATATATATATATATATATATATATATATATATATATATATATATATATATATTCTTTATTTCCCTAGGCCTTGCGGCGTTCAGGGTATTAGCCATTACAAAAAATAAAACCAAATAAAATCAATCAAAAAAAAATCATACCAAGCTACTTAAAATTAAGTCTAAGACATTATTTGATACACTTATAATATAAGAAAATTGAAAACAAGAGCAAAGATTATACATTTCAAAAAATGAATCAGATCAGTTATTATTTGTTGTTCTAGAGGGTAAATAATAATTATCTTGACTAGTCCATTTAATACTAGGATGATTAAAATCCCCAGTAACTACAAACAAATCATCTGGATTCATATTTATTAGGGTGGTTAAATTATTATTAAATTCAATAAATGCTTCCAGACTATGATCTGGAAGATAAACACGGCACAAGTAACATTTAGAACCATTAGCACTAGTAACACTAACCCACAGGTCTTCGGCATTTGTGCACCAGTCATATTTAGGTGTCCATTGGATGTTTGAGCGGACAGCTATTAAGGCGCCGCCGCCGTCTTTTTTATTGCAGTTCGTACTCTGGCGATCTCGACGAAATACTTTATAACGGTTATTAAATAGTTCAGAATTTGGAATAGCATCATTAAGAAAGGTTTCACTTAGACAAATAATGTCACTTTGCGAATTCAACAGATTTTTATTAAATATATCTGATTTAGTTCTAAGACCTAAATAACATTTTGATAAAATATATCCATGATTGTAATGCCCAAAGTGTATATTCATGGTTAAACTGATCCTTACTTGACAAGTTGAAGGTCATTTTCTGATTTGATTAAAATAACTTTAGAGGTGTTGTTTTCTCGGATAAAAATTTTACCGTTTCTGAACCAGACGTACTTGTAGTTTTGACTTTTAGCTTGTTGACGCGTATTTTTGAATAAAAGTTTGTAGAAGGATGACATATGTTCGTTTATGAATATGTTAGTCCTTCAATTTTTAATCCAGGAGTATAAGTGGAAGAGCGGCTATTTGACGAGCGTTTGTATGAGATACTGGCTGCCAGTACATCGCTTACTTTGGCACGAGACAAAAAGCGCACTACTACGCTGCTTGGCCCATTTATGTTGGATCTGGGTTGAACCCGGTGTACAACTTTTATATCGTTTTCTGAGATAGGGCAGTTGATAGTATGACAGTTGGCAGTTGAACTTCGATGATGTTACGTCTCGAGTATTGTTCGAGATCGTTTACTCGATCAGACAAAATTTCAAGGCGCTCGCTAGTATTTTTTGATCTTGATCAATTTTATCAATTTGGTTGATTTTTTTGGTAATGTTGTCGAGCGCTACTTGAAAATCCGTTACTTTATCCGAACACAAATTTGTTGACTGCACCAAAGAATCATATTTAGAATTTAAGGAATTAAGTTGGGATTTAAATAGTTTTAATTCCATTAGTATAGACTTAGAGCTAATATTCTGACCTTCATCTTCTTCAATAGATTGATGATCCTCTTCGTGGCGACATTTGACACAGAACCATGTTACGCCTGTTTCTCGAAGGATGTCAATGGAACCGGATCTTATTTTGCCGCATTTTTCATGGAAAAAATTCTTACAGTTCCCGCTGCATTGAATACCGACCGCAGAACGACCTACTGGTTGATTCCAAATCACACAGATTTTCGCCATTGATATATTGTTGACGGTCACTGGAATGATTGTAGTGGTGAACACTGGTTGAGTTGCGCTCTTGGTAGCACTGAACAGCAATCTTAATCCTTTGTAAAGACTTGTCAAATGTCGCTCACCGTAGATAATATTAACTATTTCAATATTATTCAGTCTTGTGTTAATATTTATAGCAACAAGATATCATTGTTGAAATTAAATAAATAACAAGAAAGACAAAATAATTGTGAAAAATTTGGTATATCACAACTTTATAATTTTAATGATAAACCAAGAGTTTGTGATGGTACAGTCACTGGTACCCTATTTAATTTTTTTATTTTTTCAATTTTATCATTTATTACGCATTCCAAGTCTTAAAAGAAACAGATTATCTTAAGTGTGTTTCTTATACCTCTAGTTACCGCTAGTATAGTTTGTTTCACTATAAGCTGAAGTGACTATCTACTTATGGTCCTAAACACAGTGGGTGGTAATTACAAATAACTCTAATCCCTTGTTTGTACCCATAAACTAGCCAGAGATGTATCAGGTATAAATTACATTACACCATGTAATGACACAATTGTAACAAGATATAAACATAAGATATCATCAAAATAAACTTTATTTTTATTATAAACACAATTAATTTATAGAACTTATAATAAAATTTAAAACATTACAATTAGTATTTAAAACATTACAATAAAATAAATTTTAAATTAAATAATGTTTAAGATAAAAAAAAATCTTACAAGTCCAAATCATTCTCTGAATCAGTCTCTAAATTAATGATTATAGTACGTTCTATTTGAATATAACTATCCTCAGTTTTAATAACATGATTTACACAATTTTTCCAACTATCTACAGGGATATTTTCCAATTCTTTTTTTATAAGTTCTATCACAGTGCCGTTTAAAGTGGGAGAAATATTATTCCGTTTTATTCTCGCCTTTAACTGACTCCACATTTGTTCAATAGGACTGAATATACAATAATACGGAGGTAGTCGTAAAACTGTGTGTCCTTTGCATTGAGCAATATTATCGCAAACATATTCTTTAGAAAAACTATAACTTTTTAATAATTTAATTAAACAATTTTTTTTATAACTTTCTTCAAAGTAAATACCATTTTTATATAAAAAGTCTTGGATTTCCTTCTTATTGTTTGCACTATTCGATACTTTATTTAGTTGCCGACTATGGTAACTTGCATTGTCCATAACAATAACACTGTTAGCCGGTATATTCGGGAGTAATTTATTTTCGAACCAGTTTTCGAACATTTCCGCCGTGGTATCGTCATGGTAGTCGAGTCTAGAATCTTTGATATTTTTCGCAGAAAGCAACAGTGCATTCGGTATCCATCCAGTTTCAGAACCTGCATGAAGTATCGTAATACGTTTACCTTTATTAGACGGTGCTCTTGTTTGACATTTATTTGACGTATCCACCCAACCTTTTGAGTTTGTTTCATGTGTGTCGTACCAAGTTTCATCTAAATAAATTATTGACCTTTTATCTTCTCTGTATTTTTTAATGTTTTTTAAATAATTTTGTCTCAAAAGTTTTAATCGCTCTGACTCCATAAGGAACTGCTTTTTATTTAAAGTTTTAAATTGAAACCCTATACTTTTAAGGGCACGCCATAAGGTCACCTATGAACAATTAATTTCATACTGGTCTTGGATTAATCTTTTGAGCAATATGTCCAATGTTGGCACATTTTGTTCGGTGTACATTTGGTAAATTTTTTGCCGAATTACATCTTTCTGGAAACCATCCAAACATTTTGATATGCCTGAATCCTTTCGTTTTCTTCTCCTATCAATGGATTTATTTACAATATTCCATACTGTTGTCATCGCTACTTTCGTTGCCTTGCTTGTCTCTGCTAATACCTACGACCAGATGTGCGGTATTACAGGGGTGTCGGATTTCTCAAAAGGGATACACACAAAAACTAGATAAGTAGGCGTTATAAAACATTGACCGCAAGGGTGACATTTTTCATCTGTTCACTGATTGATATATTTATTAGTATTTATTTTTAATATGTCTAGTGTTTAACATAAAATTCTAAGAAACCATTTTTTGTGAGGGTTAAAACCCAAATGTGTCAAATAGTCATTAATAGATCTGTGTTGAAAGAAATTATTAACCATGTCTGGGATCTGGATTATGTACAGGTTTTTATGAAAATTGGAGAGAGAGAGAAGACAAGTTCTTTGTCTAGATTTGGGGTATATAATCTTGAAGTTTGAGAACGGAAGAGGCAGTTGGTTTTAGATACTAACTGCTGGTAGGTAAAATCTTGATCTCTTTCGCGTAACCCGTTAACTCAAGTAATTTCTCTGTGGATTCGAGGTTGAAACATCGCTAGCTGGATCAGTGACGCCTGTTCTCAGACACTTTGGAATTATTGGTTGAGCGGCCCGTACGTTTCGCGTAACCGCGACGCCCGTGTTTAACCCGTTAACTCAAGTAATTTCTCTGTGGATTCGAGGTTGGAACATCGCTCGCTGGATCAGCGACGCCTGTTCTCAGACACTTTGGAATTATTGGGTGAGCGGCCCGTACGTTTCGCGTATCCGCGACGCCCGTATTTAACCCGTTAACTCAAGTAATTTCTCTGTGGATTCGAGGTTGGAACATCGCTCGCTGGACAGCGACGCCTGTTCTCAGACACTTTGGAATTATTGGGTTTATCCGGGGCCCTGCGCCTCACAACCATAGGGGCCCGCGACGCTTGACCTGTTCTCTACGATTCACAACCGTAGAAACCCACACACACACCGAAGGGTTGACAGACCCAACAAAACTGTATTGGCAGGTAGCAGACCCGTCCGTCGAATCTCACCCAAGACACCGTTATGCGCATTCAGCAGCGGTTAGGTGATACAGCAACACATTAGTGATTGCAAATTACTAGGTATAAGTGTTGTAATGTATCTAGGTATTTGTATCTAGATACAGTAACTAGATACTGTGCAAGTACAAGATACACCACATGTTTCGCATTTGAAATGCGTATAACCCTTGCAGCCTGGCAATTTACTTTGCAAAATTATCTTTGCAAACTATAATAATAATAATAAAAAAAAACACGTTTAGTAACTATATTTAAAGGTTGTCTGGGTAACCGTTGTTAATAAAATTATTTCATTTTAAAAAAAAATTATTAGCTAATTAGTTTCGGCGTAAGCCATTTTCAGAGCTGGAAATACTATTACATTGTATTAAAATTTTATAGATAAAAATAAATTAAATAAATAAATTATAAGTTTGAGAATTATGATAAAATACAAGTTCTATATGTAATTAATTAAATTTTGGAAAACATTCTTTTATTTTTTATTTTTTTTTTTATTTATTTATTTTTTTTTAAAGGAAAAAAATAAAAGGATGTTTTCCAAAATTTAATTAATTATATATAGAACTTGTATTTTATCATAATTCTCAAACTTCTAATTTATTTATTTATTTAATTTATTTTTATCTATAAAATTTTAATAAAGTGTAATTGTATTTCCAGCTCGGAATAAAATTAAAAAAATAGTAAATAAAAAAAAAAAATAAATAATTTTATTAACAACGTTAAGTAAAACAACCATTAAGTAAATTATATAATCTAAGAATAAGAATTAATTTTATAAATGTGAATTAATTAAAGAAAAATATAATAAATAAAATTGTTGTTGTATTTTTGTCATCCTAAATACTCATTTAATAATCAGTAATTTATTAGCGAACAAAAAATGTTATCCGCTGAAAATGGAATAAAAAAGTGATTTTTTTAAAGATTACATAGGTATATAGTTAGTTAATATTTCTGACACACAGCTTCAAAGGCTATTTGTGTTTATTTTAATAATAATGCATAACATATTTTTTATTGTGAACAAATATATTCCTTGCTCTAGTTATTTCTTTTTTTTATGGTGTTTTCATTTTTCCGAAAGTATCTTAAAAGTATCTTGAAGTATCTAGATACATTGTAAAAAAATGTATCTGTATGTAGATACTTTTTAAAATTTGTATCTGTATCTGCATCTAGATAAATTTTTCCTCAAGTATCTGTATCTGTATCTAGATATATTTTCAAATGTATCTATTACAACACTGGGTATAAGATCCTAGACAGCACTAGTGAGCTTAACAATGATATGTCATGATATGCACCACATGCTTAGTTAGGAAGTATAGATTTGATAGTAATATTGGAGTAGAAATTTACGTTATCACTATAAATGTGTTAATCTGAATTTACCTTACAGCCATCACAATCAGACGCATTATAAACACGTTTGTACTATTTTCTGAATGACTAGACCATTAATAAACTATTTGATTTGAATGTTTCCCGGCGTTTCTTTGTAGACATAGCTTCCCGCTCCAAGAACGAACCGACTTAATAATCCTAAAAACACAACGTAGGGCAAGACGAATAAAATGGCCAGTACATAAATTCCCCAACCGTCACAAGTTTATGATTAAAACACTGGAGCACTTAAAAAAAAACGTGTGTATGCAAAAACTGTATCAAAACAACTGACTTTACACATGCTTTAAGTGTCTTTATCTAATTTCTGTTTTCTTCCTTTGAATTTGGATTTCAATCTTCACCCTCTTTCGGCTATCTTCTTTTTCTTTCAGTTATTTTACCGTCATTCTGTTATATTTGTCTTTTCCCAAATCTCTTCGTCTTTCGTTTTTCTTTGAAATGTTCTTGTTTATCTTCGCCATATTTCTGTTTTCTTTGTTTTTGCTTACGTGTCTCCGTGTTTGTTTGTGTTTCTTCTCTCTTACAATATTTTCTTTATTATGGGTACTCCTTTTCCGGAATTTTCTAATATTTCTGTCAAGCTGATTTTCACCTCTCGTACTTTACAGTCACACATTATATGCCAGGGGTGGCCAGACTTTTTGCAGCAAGAGCCAAAGTTACCTACTTGAAAATCTGGCAAGCCGCACCGAAGGTTCTTGGTAGAAAAAAAAATCTGAATCTCTATAATATATTTATTTTGACAGTTTTTACATATATATTAAAGATTATTTACTCATTGCTAGTGCAAGGCATATGAATTTGTACTGTTGAAACTAATTTTTTATAATCAGGTTAAAATTAGAAATTGAACTTCTTATTAGTTCTTTTAGATGCTGGTTGGTCAACTTTGAACGGAACTTAGATTTAATAAATATTATTTCATAGTTGAGTACAATGATTCAACATCATATGTCGATCCAAAAATCGACAATAAACGATATGTTGAATTTTTAAAATTTTTGTACTTGGTTGCTGGTACACATTTCCAAAATTCATTTATCGATTTTGACGATTTATGGAAAATTTGGAGACCTTGATCTTCTTGCATCTCTATTAATTTTAATTACCATGCTGCTGTTTCAGGAAGTAAACATTTATCCATTGTAAAACCATTGTTAATCACATCGATCTCAAACGGATTTAATAAAAATGCAATTGCTGGTTTTAATGCTAATAAATCTACAAATCGCTCGTCAAAATCGTTCAGCAGGTTGTATAATTTCGTTTTATAGTTAATGATGGCTGCAGGAGGTATAACAGATTTTGAAACGGCTTTTTTTAAGGGAGGAAAGTGAGTGAATGTCTTTTGTTTTCTTTTAAAACTAAAAATTAATTCTGAAATATTCTTGTCCTTACCTTGAAGTGATAAATTCAATTTTTTTAAATGTTCCATTGTATCGGTGAAAACATTAAGTCATAGATCCAGTCTTTATCTTTTAATTGCGGATATGATTGTTTTTTTTTTTCATCTAGAAAGGCAATAATAGGTTCCAACAATACTACAAACCTGTTCAATACATCGTACGTTGATAACCACCTCACTATGCAGTACAACGATAAATCATTTATTTGTTCATTTAAATCCAATTCGTCAATGAAATTTCTAAATTGACGGCGGTTTTTTGCATTGGTTCGAATAAAAATTACAATTTTAATGACTGGTGTAAACACGTGCTCAAAATTAAAGTGTTTGGCAATAAGATGTTCCCGATGCACAATACAATGGATTGGAATAAAATGTGGAATGCTTTCATATTTTTTCAAAAGTCCAATTAGTCCTACATTTTTGCCCACCATCGCTGCTGCTCCATCACTGGTTACACTTATTAACTTATCTTTAGGGCCATTTTTAAGGTCCTAATCAAAAGCTTCCTTTAAGGTGCCTGTCCACTTGAGAGTATTCTCGAGAGTAACTCTCGAGAGCAACTCTCACGGGCTTGTAGACTAGAGAGCTAATTTCGACCGGGTGTACTCTCGAGAGTACCCTGCGAGTTGCTCTCGAGAGTTACTCTCCAGAGAACTCTCAAGCCTGTGTCCACTTGATCAGTTGTGGAGAGTAGTCAAGATGGCGTCGTACTATAGAAAGGTCGCAGCAGCTGTGATTATTTTAGCTGTTTATGAAAAAAGAAAAAAGTTAAATAAAAAGAGCTGCTGGGTTAAGCCGTGGATTAAAAGAAGAAGTGTTTTTGGCGCCGGCCATACACTAACACGGGAACTACAAATAGAAGACGCTCAGCAGTTTCGAAATTTTTGTAGATTAACGAGCTGTGAAGTTGAGTTTATAATAGAATCTGTGGGACCGATAATCTTCAAGAAAGACACTAAAATGCAGTTAATTACTACGTTAATGACTATGTTAATTACTATGCAGCAGACAATATCAAATTGGTTCGCCAAATTTTACTTCTCGAATTTGTTCAAAACGAGTGTGAAAAATTATTATTAATATAAAAAAATTATATGCGCAAAAATATAAAATTAGAGTGAAAATATATATGTTATCATAAAATAAAAAATATTTTAAATAATTGTGCAAAATTAGAATTAAAAATAATTGTCAGTTTTTTTTTTTTTTTTTTATAAGATTCTTTATTGTCTTTTAATTAAAATACATATACAATTTACAATATATAATTTGAGACTATATGACATATATTATGGTTCATATTAATGACTATATGAGGTTTCGAAAGGATTTCGACCGTGTAGAATCTGGGATCGCCCGTCTTCTTTCATTTAAATAGTCTACGACGTCCCGTGTGGAGGTTGGTTGGTGTATAGGGTCCATAATGTATTCTATAGTGTTCCCAATTATCCATGTTGCTATGTTCTGGTGACACCCGAAGTTTAGTTTATAATCGGGGTGATACAAATCTCTGACTGTGAAAACATGTTTTGTTAATGTTAGCAGAATTTCTTGAGCAGCATGCCATATGTGACTAGCTTTTATGCATTCACCTAATCTGTGTGTTATTGTGTCAATCGTGTTCGGGCAACTTTCACAGTATGGGTTGTTTCTTCGGTTGGTTCTAAAGTACCTTTCATTGGTAGGGTAGATGTTGTGTACTATTTCCAACCATAGACTTTTTTGGGAATGTACTAGGATTTTGCTGTTGATATTAATCCATATTTGCGGCCAGTTGAAGTTGGGATTATTGACTTGTATTTTGGGAGGTGGAAGATGTTTTATGAGCTGTTCGTAAATGGATTTGGTGTGTGTTGATGTTGCTAGATCTTGAGGGAGATAGCTCAGTTCCATAAGAAGGGATTTAACGTGGGGTGCCTGAGTAGGAATTAGGTTTATTGGCTGTGGGTTTTGCAAGTTATTGTGGTTGATGTATCGGGAAAGAAAATGGCGTGAGCTTGGATCTCCTTCGCCCAGTAAGTGAACATTATTCCTTTTGATTAGGAGCGCATTTGCTTTTTGCAGTGCGTTTATGACGTTCAGGCCCCCTCTTTGTCTTGGAAGATTCGTGTGTTGTTGTGCTATTCTTAATGGTTTTTGGTACCATAAGAACCAACCTATTGCCGATGTTATTTTTCTGTGATGTGTTACCGGTAAGGGTAAAGTTTGGGCAACATACCATAATTGCGATAAGCCATATATATTCACGAATATTGTCCTGTGTAATATGTTTAAGTTCCGTTGTTTGTTGGTTAGTAGTGTAGCTCTTACTGAAGTCACGATTTTGGACCATGTTGCATCGATTGTTTCTTTTAGTGTGTTGTAAAATTCGATACCTGATATTTTTATATGGTTTGTTTTATTCATCCAGTCATATCTCTGTTGATCTGAGATACAAAAATCTATGTATTTAGTCTTTGTTGCATTTAGAACGGAACCTGAACATGTATTGTACTTATCTATCGTATTCTTGATTTTCAGCGTGTCTTTTGGATTTGTGAAGATTGTTACATCGTCGGCAAAGGCGTGTATATTTCCTTTATTTGGATGTACTATTTTATTAATTTTTCTTAACATGGGTTCCAAGGCAATGATGAATATTAGCATAGATAGAGGACACCCCTGTCTCACTGAGTTATTTATTTCTATCAGTGACTGTGCTCGTCTTTGCATTACTAGATATGATGTGGCTTTTTGAGTGGTGTTTTGGATGCAGGTGATAATTTCATCTTTAAACCCCATATTTCTCATCACTGCGTTAAGATAGTCGTGTGCAATTCTGTCGAAGGCATGATCAAAATCTAGGGATATAAGTTTCGCAGGAGTATTTTCTATGTTAATGCGTGCTATACAATCTCTAATGGCGCATGTATTATTTAGAATGCATCTACCAGGCACAGCACAATTCTGATATTTTCCTATAACATCATCTAGGAGAGGTGCTAATCTATTTTTCAAAGCTTTGGTGAAGAGCTTGTAGTCTGAGTTAAGGAGAGATATTGGTCTTAGGTCTTTCATGGTGTACACCTTCTTAACAGTTTTTGGAATCATAATAATCAAACCATTTTTAAATTCAGCTGGTATGTGTTGTCCCCTCAGTAGTATATTCATTATTTCTACGATGTCCTCTTTTATGATGTCCCATAGTTTAATATAAGCTTCGCGGGGAATTCCATCGGGACCGGGAGATTTGTTGGGTTGACTGTCCTTCAAAACCTTGTATATTTCCTCTACAGTGAAATGATCCATTAGATTTTCTTGTTTTTCTGGCGTTACTTTTGGCAAGTCATAGCACAAACTATCTATTTCCTGTAGGTTTGGTTTTTCTTGGTTATACAGTTCTTCGAAGTATTTTGTGATCTCGGCGTTTATCTCGTTTGCGTTATTGATTCTTCTATTTTCGTCTGTAGCTAACTCTTGGATTGAATTTTGTTGTTTTCTTTTTTCTAGTCGTATGATATGGTACAGTGAGGTGTTTTCATTAGGTATGGTGGTGGCATCGGCGTAATATTTTACTGGTTGTAGTTGCTTTCTGTGTAGAGTAAGTAGTTTGGCTTTAATCATATTTATTTCGGATCGAATTTCCTCAGTGATGTAGGTGGATTTAAATAGAGTTTGTAGTTTACCTTGTAAGAAATTTGTTGTATGATTTATTTCCCTAAACATTTCATTTGTTTTTCATTTCAAGAATTTTGATAGTTGAGGCTTGAAGTACTTTGTCCACCAGTGTAGTGTATTAGGGAAAAGGCATTTTTTACTCTTCCAGAAGCTTATTTTTGACTTTAGCGTTTGCAAGTCTAGATGATCAGACTGTAATATGCCTTTGTAAAGTTTCCAAATTTTTTTCCCTGCAGGTAAGTCTCGGTTTCCCATTTTAATTTGGCATCGCACTCCCATGTGATCTGATATTTCATTCGGCACTCTTTCTATATTCCTTATCTTGTCTTTTAGGGGAGTAGAAATGTAAAATCGGTCTAATCGTGAAGCAGAATTTAAACGATAGAATGTAAAGCCAGGCTCGTTGCCTTTAAGAGAGTTCCATACGTCACACATTCGCATGCCAATAACTAGTTCCTGTAACGCGGGACAGAAATTAAAGGAGTTTAAACTATCTTTTTTATGCAGTACACAGTTAAAATCACCGCTCATGATTACTTTTTCTTCTGGATGATTGAAGAGAGGTGTTATCGTTGAGGCAAAGAAGGTGTTTCTTTCTGATCTTGCTTGAGCACCGGATGGAGCGTATATATTAATTATTTTTGTATCATCCACTGTAATCGCTATCCCTCTACAGTCATTTGTTAAGATCAGATTTTTTGTGGAAATGTGTTCTTTTACAACTATGGCAGTACCTAAGTTATTTTCTGCATTGCAAAAGACTTTATAACCAGGGATGACTAGATTGGGGTTTGTGACTTCTTGTAAAAGTGCGATGTCGATGTCCCATTGCTGTAGCTGTTTGATTAGTATATTTTCTTTTAGCTGGGTTCTTATTGCATTTATATTTAGAGTTACTACGTTAGTTATTGTCTGCTGCATTATTCGGTTTATTTTTGAGTTCCTTTTTTTTTTGGATTTGACTGGGGGATGTTTTTGGAGCCTTTTTTGCGGCTTCTGTGGATGTTGTTGATTCGTAATCAGATATATCAGAGACATCGCTAATAAGTTCGTCATCTTCTAGGATCGTAGGTCTGTCAAACTCCAATTCACCGTCTTCGGTAGAATTTGGATTGGTGATATTGTCCGTACTTGAGATGGTTTTTTGTTTTTTTGCTGCGGGATGAGTAGTGAGGTCTCTGGGTTGTTCCGGTTGTTTCAAGTGTTCGTAGATATTCCTTAGAAATTGAGAGGACTCTTTAGCGGGTTGAGTGTTTATGGGGGATGAGGTTTTTTCTACTTCATCTGCCCAAGATGTTCGTTTCGGCGGTTGTTGAGGTGTGTTTTTAACAGTGTCGGCAAAAGATTGTCTAACTGTGTTGTCAATAAGATTACGTTGTTGAGGTCTGGATTTTTGTGGGCATGTTTGGCCTGTATGGTCTTTCTGGTCGCAATAAAAGCATGTTTGGGGTTGATTCGGATATGTTACTAGGGTTTTATGTTCATTTATTGTTAAGTAAGATGGGATGTGTGTTTTGATTTTCATGTGAGCTATCCTTACTCCACTATAGACTTGGAACTTAACATTATTGCTCCATTTTTCCCTAGTTATGGTGGTCACTTCGCCATATTTCAGTAGATTATTCCTTATATTTTCGTTGTCCAGTTCTGGTGGGAGATCATAGATCCTGACGTCCACTGCTCCATCAGCTAAGCTGATTAAGACTGGATAATTTTGTCGGTCTTCTTCATTTTTAAAAACTAGGTTTTTATTTTCGTTGACTAGGTCATTGACGGCTTGTAAAGTTTCCATTTTAATGAACACTTGTTTGTAAATGTGATCTATTTGTATGGTGTTAAGCTTTTCATAACTTAATTTAAGGTTTTCATATATCCATTGGTGAATTTGGGGTGGCGATGGTTTTTTTGGTAAAGAACGGAAGTTTGTACAGGCATGATTAGTGAAGCTAATGACAGCTGACTGTTATCAGCGAATTATGGATTATTTTTTTAATTAATTGGTTACAAAACTGAATTTACACAATTAAGAGAGCACCTAATATACGTGTTGATAGGTCAAGAGCCGAGAGAGAACTGTCAGTTAAAAACTAAATTCAGTGATAACGACATACGAATCCAGGTTTATTCCTGCATTTTGCTTTGACTTGAGAGACCAGAATCGAAGGCAACATTCTCGGTAAGCATCGTGCAACTTCGGCGACCAACTAGCAGTGTTTTTACAACATCTCGAAAATTTCCGAGCCTTGTTCCTCTGTAAATAATTATTAATTTAACTAACAGTAACTCAAAAGCTAGTGAAGCTGTGTGTAATGTTACCGATTCACCGAAGCGCGATCTTACATCTAACCCATCTTGAACAGAAGTGGTAGCAATGTTAAAAAATCTATTAGATGAAAATATCAAACTTATCTATAACGGAAACGCATAACAAACTCCACGCGCAAGCATCCCAATTGAGCGTTTTATTGGATAAGATAAAGGAATTGGAAGATGAGAACGAGAAACTGCGTGAAGAGAACGAAGATCTTCGAGTTTCGTTGAACGACCAAGAGCAATATTCACGTCGTAACTGTCTGGAAATACATGGACTGCCTGAAGCAAAGTGTGAAAATGTAGTGAGTGAAGTAGTGAAAGTCGGTCGTATAATAGGTATGGACCTGAAACCTGAAATGATCGATAATTGTCATCGGGCGACAGGGTGGAAATTTTCCAGCAATAAGGGGAATTATTGTGAAATTCGTGCGGAACTTGGACAAAAAAGCTTACCTTAAGTGCCGTAAAGTTAAGCGTAACTTAAAAACACGGGACCTGGGTTTTGACGTAAGTAATACTGTGTACGTTAATGAAAATTTAAGGCAGCGTAGAAGAATGCTCATGTCACAAGCTAGGATAATGAAACGTGTCTATAATCTGGCTTAAGTATGGTCTAGGAACGGCCAGATCTATGTTCGAGAGCGCGAGAATTCTATAATTACATAGGTTAGGTCGGAAAAGGATTTAAAGGATATTGAGAGGAACTGCAAAGAGCTAGCACAGAGGATACTCAACTCCAATACAGATAAATAAACACTTAAATTTGTATTATCAGAATGTGCGTGGACTGCGTACAAAGACTCGCTCTTTCTTTGTTAACACTCTGTCTTCTGATTATGATATAATAGCACTTACGGAAACATGGCTTAATAGTAATATTAATACGGGAGAATTATTTAATGATACTTATACGTGTTATCGGAATGATAAGACAGGATGTTAGGAGAGGGGGTGGGGTGTTGTTAGCGGTTCATAATAAATGGTCATCTGTGAATCTAGCAAAAGGCAATTCCTCTCACGAATTTCTAATAATTAAGGTTTTTAACAATGTTCATTCATTTATTTTTTGTTGTGTTTATATACCACCTAAAAACAGTGTAGAATATTATAAATCCTTTTTCGACTATTTAGATACATATCCTGAATTAAATGGAGCAAATATCTTTATTGTCGGAGACTTTAATATTCCAACAATCAGCGGGGAAGATTCTCTGTCAAGCGTTAATACTAATGATAAAAAGATCATTGAATTAAATAATTTTATAAACATGTATAATTTAAAAAGCAAAAATGAAAAAAAAAAAAATAATTCGCGGACTCTTGATTTGGTACTAACTAATCTTGAAAATGTAACAATTGACAGGGAAACGGATCCACTAGTGCAGGAAGATGGTCACCACCCCGCACTTTTAATTGTTATAGATTGTAATGTATATTTTTGTAAGCAATCAGTTTGCCATCAGAATTCATATAATTATAAAAGAGCCAACTTTGAATTAATTTATAGGGAGTTAAGTAAAATTAACTGGTCGGTTTTAAATGATTATATGAACGTTAATGAGGCAGTGGATGATTTCTATATTCGCATCTACGCAGTATTAGATCGACATGTTCCCAAAATACCTCACCATAAAAATAATTATAATCGGTTATTTACTCCGAAAATTCTTAAAAATAAAAAAAAAAATATCATTTTAAAAAAGTCCGGGTCTGGCGACTTTAAGTATCACTTATGTTTAGACAGGCGCGTAAAGATTTAAAACATCTGATTAAAGTGAAATATATTGAATATATGGTTGATATAGAAAACAATATTTGTAATGACCCTAAAACTTTTTGGAGTTTTACGAAAAAACAAAAAAGATCGGAAATAAGTAGTCACTTTATTGACGATAAAAATAATAAACTTATCAATAATAAATATCAAATGGCTTCGGTGAATACTTTTCGTCAGTATTTGACCCTGTTCAGGAAGATGCGGATTTATACGGCGACGCCCATATTATTGATAGTAGTTTAGACATATACCATTTCGATAGTATTTCACTTGAAGATGTAGAGTGGTCCATAAAGAAATTAGCTCCAAAGCGATCATGTGGACCTGACCTTATACCTTCTTATTTTATTAAGGGTTGTATGGATGTTTTAGCTGTGCCTTTGTGGATATTGTTTAATAAATCTGTATCAAGTAATGTTTCTCCTGATAGGTGGAAAATCTCGCGAGTCTGTCCCATACATAAATCGGGTGATAAAAGTTTACTTAGAAATTACAGACCTGTTTCCATACTTTCTTCTCCTGCCAAAGTTATCGAACAAATTATGTACAGGCATCTATTCCATCATGTTTCACCTAATATCTCTGAATGTCAACATGGATTTTTACCAAAACAATCTACAGAGACTAACCTACTGATTGTAACTAATTTCATATCAAATAATATAGATCAAGGTCATCAAACAGATGTTATCTTTACTCATATCCAAGGAGTAAAGCATTCGATAAAGTCCCGCATAAACTTTTAGTGAATAGTTTGAGCTCAAACGGTGTCTCTTGTCATACCTGTAATTGGTTTATCTCATACTTGACGCAAAGATTTCAGTATGTAGAATACGCAGGCTCTCAGTCACGTCAGTACTCAACACCATCTGGAGTACCACAAGTCTCGAATCTTGGGCCCTTGCTATTTTTGTTAGCAGTTAACGATGTTCCACAACAAATAACTCATGGTAGTTGTCTGTTATTTGCGGATGACATTAAACTATATAAGCAGATTAACAATGTTTCAGATTGCTATGATTTGGAACAGGACCTAAAAATGCTATTGCGTTGGAGCTGTGACTCAGGCTTACAGTTTAATGCATCTAAATGTAAAGTAATGTCGTTTACTAAAAATCGAACATCAATTAAATTCGAATATGAAATGGGTGACTCTGTGATTTTAAGAACAGATACGATAAAAGATCTTGGTGTCATTTTTGACTGTCAGTTAAATTTCAACAGTCATATAGTGACATCTGTACGTGACTGTTTTAAAACATCAGGTTTTATACTTAGAATGGCGAGAGACTTCAGGCAAGCTCGAACATACATTATTTTATTTAACTCATTGGTACGTAGCAGGCTGGAATATGCGTGTGTGATTTGGTCACCGTTTCAGAGTAAATATATTAAGATGTTAGAGGTTGTCCAGACTAAATTTTTACGTAGTGTTGAATACAGAACTACAGGTTTTTACCCTATGTATGAATCATCTAAAACAATATTAGAGCGATATTCTATTAGATCTCTTAAAGACAGGCGTTATATTCATAGTTTATTATTTATACATAACATATGGAACGGTGGAGTAAATTGTTCGGTCATCCTATCTGATATTTATATCAAAGTTCCACCCACTGGAATGAGAATAAGAAATTAGTTGTTTCGGGAAAATGCTAATAGAACGGAATCTTGTAGGGTGAGTTCACTGAATCGAATGGTCACTCTCTATAACCAATTACTACTAAGAAATAATTTGTCTGACATCTTTTATATGAGTTTTGTCAATTTTCGAAAACTGATTTGCGACAGTTTGAATGTGTGTATACATTGTATGTGTACACACATATTTTCCTTTTTGTTTTTTAATTTCCTTTTTTGTTTTATTTTTTTTTAAAAGTATTTATTTGCATATGTTGTATGCCTTATTATTTTGTTATTCTTAATATATATTTCTTGCATATTATTGATATTTTATGTATATATATATATATATATATATATATATATATATATATATATATATATTATTATTATTTTTTCTACATGTGTAGATTCTATTGTGTATACTTAATGTAGGGACACTTTTGGGACTTTAAAGTCTGTTGTATCCCCTATTTCTCAATAAATTAAATTTCATAAAGGTAACTTAAAAAAAAAAAAATCATCGATCACAGCAGAAATATACTGCAACCAACTGGACGAAGTGATGCAAAAACTAAAAAAAAAAAAAACAGCTTAGATTGGTCAACAGATCGACTCCTATCTTATTGCATGATAACGCTAGACTACACGCTGTACACATGACTGTGGCAAAACTACAGGAATTGGAGTTGGAACTTCTTCATCATGCGCCATACTCACCAGACCTAGCCTCTACTGACCACCACTTCTTCTGCAATTTGGACAACTTTTTAATAGGAAAACAGTTTAATTCCGACAATGCTGTAAAACTGCCCTTCCAGGAATTCATTGACTCTCGTCCGCCAGGGTTTTATACCACCGGCCTGAACAACCTGCCGCTTAAATGGCAAAAGTGTATAGACAATATGGGTGCATATTTTAATGAGTAAAATAATTCCTTATATTTCCTTAAATTCCCGGATTTCATATAATTCGATTAGTTTTTTTATTTCGTCTGATGACCAAATTTTTGACATCTTGTAACTATTAACTAATTATTATATAACTTGAACTAGCAGACAACTCTCGAGAGTACTCTCAGGAATTCGAACACAGTTCGTATTTGGCGAGCTACTCTCGGAGAGTGTAGGGAGCACGTGTCCACTTGCGAGTACGTTGAGAGTAGTTAGCTTTCGGAGAGTAGCTCGCCACTTTCTGCGCGTTACTCTCAGATGCCTGTCCACTTGAGAGCAACTGCTATCGAGAGCTTCTCGCCACTATTTACTCTCAAGTGGACAGGCACCATTATATCTATGCCACCAGTAGTATTTTTTAAAGCAATTAAATCTAACAATTCTTCTCGCGTTACTCCATCTTCAAACACGAATCGAATAAAAACTTCTATCTGAGGTTGATCCGTAATATCGGTTGATTCATCAAGCGCTAAACTAAATGCTACACAATTGTTTATATCCTCATGCAATTGAGATAATAAATCCACTGATATTTCTGTAATTCGGCGTTCAACTGCATGCCGTGTAACTGGAATGTCGCTTATTAATTTTAAAAGATTGGTATTATTAGGATCCAATGTCTTAACTGTATCAATAATATTTTGTTTAATAAAAACCCCATCAGTATATGTTCCACGCTATTTTAAACCTAACTTCTGTAACGGTTTTAATATTTTCGGTAAATTTTGACATAAAATTGACTTGATTATTAATTGAAGATTTTAACGATTGTAGTTTTTTAATTCGTAACTCAGATTTTGCCGGATATTGAGATGTAAACTCGGGGTGTAATTTTTCATAATGACGTTTTAAATTCTCTACTTTAAAATTATTGACTGTTGAATTACAAATTAGGCAGACAGCTTTACCATTTTTCTCTGTGAAAGCGTAGTCGTCTTCCCATTCTTCTTTAAAATTTCTTTTTTCGTCAGCATACTTGCGCTTTCGTTTATTTTCAAGAGTCATTTTGGTAAATATGCTACAATAGTAAATTAATAAAATTAAATAATATCTAAATGATGTGGATTTTTAATTATTACCGTTTTTATTCAAAAAGATGACAGATAAGTATATATATATATATATATATATATATACATACAGAGCCGCAGTAAGGAAAACTTGCGCTAGGGACAAAGCCGTGTTTTGGCGCCCTTGGCAAATAAAAAAACAAGGTCCTGACCTCTCAAAACCCAAGTGATGAGCAAAAAAATGGCGCCCCTTAGTCAAGCCCGTCAGCGCCCTTTTCCTTAGTGCGCCCAGGGCCGTCATCTCCTCCGCCCCCCTCTTACTATATATAGTGATGAGCAAAAAAAAAAGATCCTCACCTCCCAAAATCTAAGTGATGAGCAAAAAAATGGCGCCCCTTAGTCAAGCCCGTCAGCGCCCTTTTCCTTAGTGCGCCCAGGGCCGTCGTCTCCTCCGCCCCCCTCTTACTATATATAGTGATGAGCAAAAAAAAAAGATCCTCACCTCCCAAAATCTAAGTGATGAGCAAAAAAATGGCGCCCCTTAGTCAAGCCCGTCAGCGCCCTTTTCCTTAGTGCGCCCAGGGCCGTCGTCTCCTCCGCCCCCCTCTTACTATATATAGTGATGAGCAAAAAAAAAGATCCTCACCTCCCAAAATCTAAGTGATGAGCAAAAAAATGGCGCCCCTTAGTCAAGCCCGTCAGCGCCCTTTTCCTTAGTGCGCCCAGAGCCGTCGTCCCCTCCGCCCCCCTCTTACTATATATATATATAAATCAGTCTCTTGTATCATTTTGTAAAAATCACATTAATACCTATCACATGCATAAATATTAATTAAAGTAGTTGAAAACTAAAAATTACAAGGTATTTCAGTAAAATTAGAGTACTCTCAGGGAAATACATATCTCTATATTAATACATTAATACAATAATATATTAATACAGACAAAGCCGATTTCAGTTTGTAGTTCAGTCAGTGGCGCACCCAGGAATTTTTCTTTGGGGGGGGGGTAGACAAAAGAAGTGAAGATATAAAAAAAAGGCTCCTCGCTTCGATGACAAAAAACAAAAAGGTCCTCAGTTGTAAAATACAAGTGATGAGTAAAAAAAAGGTCCTCACTTGTAAAATACAAGTGATGAACAAAAAAAAAAGGTCCTTACTAGTAAACTACAAGTGATGAAAAAAAAAAAGGTCCTCATCTCTACTTCAGGATTCATCGCCATTTTTGTTGGAGATCATTTATTCTCTTAGAATAAAATTAGTTTTTTCAATATTAAATAGTGAAAAATAATTTGTAGTACTATTTTAAATCAATAATTAAACAAAAGTATACAATCTGAAAAATAGTTTATACATTTTTGATTATTTATAAGTGTTTTTGGATCATAAATAATAATCAGGTGTTGTCCATAAAGATGATTTTCGCTTGAACAACCAGCCTACTGCTTTAAAAAGATAAGTACACAAATTGATATTTCCTTCTTAATTTCCTTTGTTTTATACTTATTTGTAACAATCCGTGGTCTTTCTTTTGTTTGTTATTTTGTAAGTCCTCATGATAGGCCCCTTGAGGTGAAAAATTTTGTATCCCTGTCATTACTCCTTTAAAAGTGTTATATTTTTTTGTGGTACTAATAGAGTAGTGGCTATAGCGTTAGATCCGTAAATCTAACAATCAGTGTTCAAAACTAGTCACGGTCGTTTTATTTTTTTATTTTTAACTTTTTAATTTAAATTCTATTTTATCGTATCTTATTCTTTCTAATATTTATTTATTTATTATTATTTTTGTAAAGTTTTTTTAATCAAATGTTAAAAGTTTTTTTTATATGTAAAATTAAATAAAACTGTATTATTTTATCACAAGTTTTCGTGTTTCGTGTCTCACCGTGTTTTGATACATTTTGTTAGTAACTACAAGTATCTACTAATTAATTTTTAAAAATGAGTTAAGTTAGAATTGATAGTTTGAAATTAACTGATCTTAAAATTGAACTAGATAAACTTGGACTGCCTAGAAAGGGTAATAAGCGTGAACTAATTAATCTACTCAAAGATCAATTTTCTTCCTCTTTCATCACTATTGGTGAACCAGATAAAATTGAAACTTTGAATTTATCTTCGTGCACGCCTACAAATTGTAATAGTTTCAAAAACTCTCTCACGAAAAAACAGAAGAATAAAAGAAAATTAACTACGATTAATATATTAAAATCTAAAATAATGAAGTTAGAAAATACTGTTAATCAATTAATTAAAAATAATCGCAAAATAACTAATAATAATAAAAAATTACGATCCAGAGTAAATAATTTAGAAAAGTACCAGATTAAATCTGACTCTAGACCACCAAATATTGTAAACAAAAACAGGAATAAACACCGGATACTGTTGACGATAGCAAAGATGGTAGCAAAGTTAATAATAATTTAAATAAAGTATTGGTACTTGCAGACAGTCACGGCTAGAGCCCTGCAAATCCGCGGGTATCCGCGGATTATCCGCGGATATCCGCAACTTTTCTGCGGATGCGGATAAATTATCATTTAAACCATGCGAATGCGGATCGGATGCGGATTAAATGTCATATCCGCTTATCCGCAATATCCGCGTGAACATTAAATCTTCGGTTACTTTCGGAGAAACAAGCAATTGTGTTCTGACTACGCAGTTCTCGGTTATTTTCGGTTGTCTGTATATACAGTACCTAGACAAAATGTTATAACCACTTATGATTTTTTAAAAATTCGTTGTTTTACACAAAATCAACAAAATAGTAATACACCAATTTTATTTTTATTTTGTATTTTATTATTTCAAATTATTTTAGTACATTTATAAAATGTTTTTTAATATTTTGTGTTGCCCCCCTTTTCTTTTATTACTGCCGCAATTCTTCGAGGCATACTCTCAATTTCTGGACAGACATACCATACTTTTTTAATATTATCTATTAAAACTTGTTTATTAGTATTATTTAAATCATAAATAAGTCTTTTCAGGAGGTTCCAAACATTTTCGATAGAACTGATATCCGGCGAATTACCTGGCCAGGAAAATCGGTACTTTTTGTTCTTGCAAATCAGTCTCAGAATAAAAATACAGAGTTGAAGATGTTTAAAATAGCTTATCTTTTAATAAATACACGATATGTTAAAGAAATAAATAAAGTAGCATATGATTATACAGTTACGGTCACAATAATAAATACACCTTATATAGTAACCTTATTATTTGTAGTTCGATCACTAAATAAATTCATATTTTTATTTCAACAGGCATAACCAATAAAGCACCTTATGAGCTATTAAATTCATAATATTTATCAAGAAATATTATTTGGGCATAGAAATATTTTGATTTTTGTGAAAACACAGCCTGACATGGTTGGTCAAAATAATAAATACATTTCCTAAAACTCATAAAAATAATTTGATAACGGAGTTAAGACAGGTTCAGACAAGTTCATAATGTATTTATAAGTATATGTTTTACAAAAAAAAAAAATATTTAGTTTTGTTCAAACTATTGCAAAGATGGGTAAGAATAAGCAGTTGTGGTAGTGAAATGAGTAACTTAATTAAAAAATTAAAAATTATGGCAATTCTTTTAGATTTGCTAATATTATGAGTTGCTCTTTGGGAATGGGGCAAAATGCCATCAGACACTCATTTAAAGAAAAACCCGGGGTAGTCCACACAAAACTTTAATGAACGAAGATAGACGCTTAGTAAAGGAAGTGAAAAAAATCATTTCATGTCATCAACTAATTTACTAACCGAACTACAACCGAATATTTCTGCACGAACCATTAGAAGGAGGTTGGTAGAGCATAACTTAAGATCATGTTCGCCTAGAAAAGTACCATTATTAAAACCAAGACACTTACAAGCCCGTAAAGAATATGCTCAAGAACACATTTACTGGTATGGTGCAGAAGGTATTAAAAAATGGACAAATATTTCGTTTAGTGACGAAAGTAAATTTATGTTGTTTGGAAATGATGGGAAAAAAAATGTTAGGCGTCCTCCAAACCAGGCGTTTAACCCTAGTACACGAAAAAAACCGTTTAACATGGAGGAGGTAAGATTTTAGTTTGGAATTGTTTTTCTTGGTATGGTATAGGTCCCTTATTTTGCATAGATGAGATAATGACGAAAGAAATTTACATCCTAATTTTGGAAACTATTATGCTACCCTATCCGGAATGGAATATGTCACTAATATGGATCTACCAGCAAGATAACGACTCTAAACACACGGCTCGTGCAACAAAAATATGGTTCCAGAAAAACAATTTTCAAGTTTTACCTTGTCCTGCTCAATTACCCGATTTGAATCCAACAGAAAATCGTTGGAAATTAGTAAAGGATGGGGTTGAGCAGGAAAAACCAAGGAACAAAAATGCATTATGGACTGCTGTCCAAAAAGCTTGGTACAGCATTCTTGTAGAGAGCTGTCAACGGCTCATCGACTCGATATCCAAACGATATCAGGCCGTTTTGGCAAATAAAAGGCATACTATTGATTACTAAGATTATAATATATATTACTAAATTAGTATTATGTAATTAGTAACAGTAAAATGAGTAATAAATTTTATATTTGACTAAATTTTCTCGATTGTATTTATTATTTTGACCAACCATTTCAGGTAGTTGTTTCACAAATATCAAAATATTTCTATTACCACATAATATTTCTTGATAAATATTATAGTTTTAATAGATCACAAGGTGCTTTATTGGTTATGCCAGTTAGAATAAAAATAAGAATTTATTTAGTGTTCGAACTACAAATAATAAGGTTACTGTTTAAGGTGTATTTATTATTTTGACCGTAACTGTATGTCGGCATTTTTAATAAACAGTTGTTTTTCTAAGTGGTTATAATATTTTGTCTAGGTACTGTACATGATATTTTGTAGCATTCAATCTCACTTAATGTTCTTTTTATTAAGACAATTGTCCATGATCAAGACTGAGTTGAGACAATCAACTTAACTTTCTTTTTATTATTGAATATATTATAGAAAATAATATTTTGGACAAAAGTTTCCTGGTACACTTTCGACGTAATTCTTCCTACCTCTGCTCTAATTCTGGCTTTTAAATCTGATAAAGGTTTTTTTTTTTACATAAAACTGATTAGTAAGTTTTATTTAAATACCAAAATTTACCTACATAATTTTTTCTCGAAAATTTTATTATGTAACCTGCCAATTTTTTTATACTACCCGAAGTAAAAAGTCTTGCAGATCCCAAAAATTTGAAAAATGACACATGTTGCTATTTGAAGTTGCAACGCCTAACTCATGCGCGAAATGGCGTAAGAGAATTAGTTGATCCTAAAAATATGAAGCACCTTCTATCAAGTAACTTTTCTGATTTTTTTTTTAAAATTCAATATTAAAAAAAACAGCACGCCACTTACTCCCTACGAAAAAGAACGCTTAGGCCCCCCAAAATTGTTATCTCTCTCTAGATTTAAATAAGTTATTAGCGCATCTAGGCCTTAAAACTTTTGGGGTCCCTTAGGTTAGGTTAGTAATAAATAAGCTGGTAAATCCAAAAATTTTCAGTAGCGTTTTAGAGCAGAGATTACCTAAACAGGCGAAATATGTTAGTTCTTTCCAAACTAACAGCAAAACCTGTAGTGCGGATAGTGCGGATATTTTTGCGGATGCGGATCGGATGCGGATTTGTTATTTACAAAAGCTGCGGATGCGGATCGGATGCGGATCATGGATGTGCGGATGCGGATCGGATGCGGATACAGAAAAGCTTATCCGCGCAGGGCTCTAGTCACGGCCGGGACATGGGCCCTATATTAACAAATCTTTTGCCTGCTAAGAATTATAATATAACCTTTATTTTCAAACCTAATGCTCAATTTAATTGTGTTGTTTCTAATTTGTCTTCCCTGACAAAAGAATTTACTTTTAATGATTATGTAATTATCATGGCTGGTAGCAATGATGCCCTTAAGAATGCAATTGTTTATAAAGATATCATATTAAAGACTTTTACATCTTTAAATCCTACAAACGTTATTGTGTTAGGTGCTCCTTTCTGGCAACACAATGCTATATTTAATAATAACGTCTTCAGATTTAATTCTTTTCTTAATCAAATAATTTTAGAACGTCATAATATTGAGTTTATTGAGCCAAACATTCATCTTGAACATAAACACATGACCAATCATGGTCTTCATATGAACAAACGAGGCAAATTCTTAATATGTCAAACTATTGTCGATCAAATCAAAAACTCCAACAAGAAAAACTCTAAATACTATGAAAACCCCGCAACCTTAGAAACATCTACTGAAGAGACCATTCATTTAATTTCGGAGGAGTCATTCTGTGTGGACCTAAACTCTGGAGAAGAAAGTCATCTCTGCGCATCATCCCAAGTTATGAATCAGGCCATCAGCCAACCCCCTAATATTCAACAAATTAAATGCACTTTTTTAGCAAAAAACCGGCGTCCCAAAGTAACTCTAAACTAATTATAGATTTTTCTCCTGATAACTTAAATATCTTACATATAAATATTTAAGCCCTTAAGAATAAGATAGACGAAATTTCATCATTGCTCACTAGTTTCCCTTATGATATCATCTCTATAAATGAGCACTGGCTCAGTGATACTCAAATTAAAAATTTAGTACTTGATAATTACTCATTAGTTAATCACTTTTCTCGATCAATCTACGAGAATGGTGGCACGGCTATCTACTTAAAAAACAACTATTTCAATTTGAGTGCTAAAAACGTCCCTTTACAGTCTAAGGAAATAGATGGTGAATTTTGTTGCTCAGTCGTAACTGAACTTGGTCTGCTAATTGTATCTCTCTATAGATCGCCCAAAGGCTGTTTTGATACGTTTTTGGAGCTTCTTGAAGATGTCCTTGTTACTATTTATGCGAAGTATGCTAATTATAAGATAATTTTTGTTGGTGATTTTAACGTGTATTTTCACTTGCAAACTAAACAAGGTGCAGTTCTTCTCAATATGCTCGCCACGTTTGGTTTGCATAAAGTAATCACCTCCGCAACCCGCGTAACTTCAACTTCTGCAACCTGCATCGACAATTTATTCACCAATTTGCATCCAAATAATTATATATCATCTGTATTTGAGCCCTGTCTATCTGACCATAGAGCAATCTCTTTTCATCTTAAAATTTTTAAAAACAAGATCATATACAACACTAAAGAGAAAGTTAGAGTAATTAATAACAGTAATATGGAAATATTCAAATCTAATTTTGAAAATCTTGATTTCAGTTCTTTACTCAGACTCACTGATCCTAATGGTTTCGCTGATAGTCTGCTTCAAATTTTTAAGATGAATATTGATTCTTGCTTCAGATTTAAGACAGTCAATTCTAATAATAAGAAAATTAAATGGTTTAGTGAAAAATTAAAAGTCGTGAGAGACAAGCTTGGCATTCTTAAAACTATGTACGAATCAACCAAGAATGAGGCATATAAAATATTATACAGTGACTTCCGTACAATTTATAAACGAGAAATAATGATCCATAAAAAAATGCTTTTAATAATTTCATTGGTTCGGCAAATAATAAATGTAAGGCAGCATGGTACTTTATTAACCAACATAGACCTCCCAAAAAGGTAAATCACAAAACGGATTTAGATGCTGATCTATTTAATGAGCATTTTGTGAATATACCTGTAAAATTAATTGAGTCAATACCGATTACTAATTTTAACCCGTTGTCTTTCATTAACAAATTTCCCACTTCTAAAAATATCTATCTACGACCTACGGATAAATATGAAGTAGCGTCGATTATTAACTGACTAAAAAATAGTAACAGTATGGATGCTTACGGAATTAGTAGCAAAATGCACTGCTAATTCTGTATCTGACATAATAGCTCATCTTATAAATCAAATATTTTTGAGTGGCATTTTTCCTTTAGCTCTTAAATGTAGTAAGGTTATTCCTGTTTTTAAAAAAGGTGATGTTGCCCTTCCTGACAAGTACCGTCCAATTTCGATTACGCCTATATTTTCTAAAATTTGTGAAAAAGTTCTCCAAAGCCGTCTTTTACACTTCTTTGATACCAATTTAATATTTGTATATAAATAAATATCATATATATATATATATATATATATATATATATATATATATATATATATATATATATATATAAAATAAAACGCAGGTTCTCTTTTATTTGTCAGTTTATTAAAATAGTTCTTGTCAATTTATAAAATATGAAACGTTTCGTGCATGGGTAGTATGCACATCTTCAGTCAGTCAATCAGATAAAATAAAATAAAATCACCACGTAGTCAACTCGAAGTTGAAAACTGTGTGATATTTATAATATATATATATATATATATATATATATATATATTATAATTTGTATATCAATTTGTATTTTAATCTGTACTTTTATTTGTATTTTTTTTACTTGTATATGGACGTGCTATAAACATGTATAATGTAACATGGTTAATAAATATTATTATTATTATTACTTTTAAATCCATATCTATATATTTACCTAAGATCCATAATGCTAATTAAAAAATTTAGTATTTCCATCCTTCTTGGAGCCCCCCCGCCTGTGTGCGCTACTGAGTACAGTACTCTAACTAATGAGGAGTGAGCTTTATATTTTTGAATATTCGAATATGCCCGAGCATTCCTGATCTTAGCGAGATAAACCATTCTATTTAAGAGCGCGTCGATTTGAAATCCGAGGGCTAAAATATTCAATATATCGCATTATATAATATTAATATTTAACTTCCTAAAAATGTATATAAATAAATATGTTTCATCAATAAAAACATCACAAAAATCGTACATCTGATACCAAGAAGTTGTACATCGTACACATGCAAAAATAATCGTACAAATACGATTTAAATCGTACATCTGGCAACACTGACGCGGAGAAAAACAGAAACAGCCAAATAAAACTAAAGTAGTAGCGACGTATAATTATATATTGGATTAGAACAACTATATTTTTACGAAGGCTGTCGAAGGAGTCGAACCGAAGAATACCGAACGACTGAACCAATCATTTCCTATGACTGCAGTGTATATTTATACGATTTAGAAAAAAAAAAAAAAAAATACGTTTATTAGTTGACCCACAATAAACTTTTTGTAGAGCCGCATTCGGCTCGCGAGCCAGCTTTTGGCCATCGTTGTTATATACCACAGCGCCTCTTCTCTCCTTCCACACAATCTGCATTTTCTCTCTTCTGGATTTAACTACGGTATATTTCCCCGAGTCTTATTTCCGCATCGAAATCTCGCTATCAACTGTATATTTTTGTTTTCTGTAAAATACCTCGGCATGTTGATGGTTCTTATGTGACTATATATGGGGAAAAAGGCGAAGTTTTCTATTCTGTTCGTTTGTGCCTGTATCTGCATTTCAATTTCTCTTGCTATTATGATTTTCAGTACTTGGTCTCCAAATTCCCTCATTTCTATTAATTTTGTCGAGAACCCATTATTTTCGTAATAATTTCTTCTATTTTTCTCCCATCTGGATTTTCCTACTTCATTCAACTCCCTTCTCCAGCATTGGTGTAAAGGTGCCTACAGACAGCGTGGCAAGTCATGGCCAATGTTTATACTTGTCTAACTGCGAGGATCGTATGTAAGGGCAACAAGTCACAAGTCACAGCCAGCGTAGGTTGGGCTTGCCGCTGGCCGACGTTCTCTTCCGAGGCGGTATTCTATCACAAGTCAATGGAGTTTGACCAACATCGGTGCAGACTTGTACATACATATTAGTAGTTGTCTTCACATCAGTCGAGAATGTTGTGCTCAAAAGGAAGGTTATAACCATTTTTGCTTAATTATGAAGTCTACTTAAAGTTAAAAGTAATTTTTTGTACTTTTAATTTAATTTAAATATCAAAATCAAGGTCGAAGCTGCGACCATTTTACAAGCGCTGGCTCATGTTCGCTATTTTTTTACTTGGCCAGCACTGACAGGTCGTCTGTATGGTACGCAAGTACAAGTGTCAGCCAGTGCTACATGTTACGGCCAGCGTCAGAACTAGCGCTGGCGAACGCTGACACACGCTGTAGGCGCCTTAATATTAACTCTTCCGGCATTATCCTTATACGTTCCTCGTATCTCATCGCCAACTTCCCCGCGTGCCTTTTTATTTTACACCTCTTCGTTTCTTCTAATATTAAATAGTTGGGAGTGAGCTTCCTATACTCTGTTCAATATCAAGAAGTAGTAATCATGCAACGTTCACGTGATAATTTTGTCGAACTCTCGTCGTTCGTTGGCTGTTAAGCAGTTAAATTTATGCGACAGCCAATAGGGAGGCGACTTCAATCTTTCACGTGATTTTATTACAATTTCTGCATTTCGAACAAGGTATAGTCTTCAATAATAAGGCAAAGGGACTGGATCTATTGTATTAATTAAACATTAGATATATGCAACTCCAGTCCCAGGGGAGGAAGTAAGTTTGTTTTTCAAATGGCACGCTGTATTAAACATATTATTATGTTGTATTATATATATATATTTAAGCTTAGCAGTAAAAAAATTGTATAGGATTAGACTACAAAAATATTGGGGAAACATGGTTTTATTCTTAAAATTTTTAACTACGTAAGCAATGAAATGAAAAAATATCGTATTGCTTAAAAATGCTTTAAAATATTTTAAGAATGAAGCCGTTTCTCGGGTTTTGTAGGTATGACCACCAAAAAACTCTTATAACGTCACTCATGTGTCTGTCTGTCTGTCTGTACGGTAAAATTTGTAGCCAAACGACTTAACATAGAAAGTTGACATTTGGTATGCTTATACAACTCTTTGACCCACATATAGGAAAAATACTGAGAGTTCAACACATTTTACCTGAAGGGGTTAAACTAAAAATCTGAAAAAAATTTGGGTAAAGTGCATTGCTCTGAGCCGGAAACGTACTAGAGGAATTTTTGATCTGATTGCGTTTTTGAAAAATATTGCAGTTTTTGTGTTTTTGACAAAATTAGTTATTTTTTCTAATTCATAGCTAAATTATGGTTAATAATGTTTTAGATTTTTTGTATTTATGGCTAAGATAGTGTGTGTCTTTGTATGGTATTAAAAATATAATAAATAAAAAAAAAAAAAAATAACAGCTGAGGACCGAGTTTTGAACACCCACCAACACATTGTTAATAGAACAAATATTCGTAAACATCCAGTTCACGAACCTCATATTCGATCTGTGAATCATCTTTATCATATCGGAAATCGCAATTTCTATACGTGTTTCGGATTGTACGGGTTGTATGTACAATCATAGAATCATAACATCAAAAATACCCAAAAATACAAAAATTACAAATAAAAGAGGATTTCAAAACAGGCCATAGTTATAACAGCTTTAAATAAACGTAGCTAGAACCGCAGTTCTGCTAAACAACTCGTCTAAAAATGGCGAAAATCGGTTGGAGTTACTGGTAGCCCCTATATGCAGGGTTAAAATTTAAACAACATTGTAAATTTCTGTACAGAGTGTTCCTCGAGCCCTTGAGAACCTCCAGAACTCTGCAGAAATCAAATTTCAAGTAAGACAAATTCTGTCAGACTAAAATAAGTCAATAATTAATTGATTTATTCTGACTTACCCATAGCTGGTAAATACTCTTGCTTCTGTTTCTCTGAGCCATACATGTAAATAGCACCCATAGCTAAACTACTTTGTACGCTCAAAGCTGAACGATAACCACTGTCGATTTTCTCAACTTCTCTCGTCACCAGACCATAAGCAACGTTAGATATTCCAGCGCAACCGTATCCCTTAATCGTACACCCTAATGCTCCCAACTGACCCATTTCAGTTATAATTTCTCGATGGAAAACTGTAAAAAATACAAGGTTTTAGTATCTTTTTGTCAATAATATTTGTGTAAATATTGCTAATTTTAAATTGCAAATTATGAAACTATGCTTTCACTTATTAGTAGTTTACTTATTTTTTCTTAAGATACCGAAAAAGACAACGTAAGAAAGGCTTTTGACAGCATTCCTAGGCCCTTAAGGCCCAGAAGAACTCGTGCCCAGCAAATAGACAACGTCTATAAGGACCTGCATTTAAACACGAAAAACTCATGTGGACCTGTAATAGGTCAAATATCTAGTGTTGAAAGTAGCTGGAGCTTGGAGAGGATAAGATCACTAGGAAGGAAATTGAAACTAGAATAAACACTACCTGGTTGAAAGGTTAAAGGAAATGTCTACAAAAGAGCCGTCTGACCAGCCATGCTATACGGATCGAATTCCTGAGCGGCACAAAAGGATGACGAGCAGAATCTGCATGTAGCAGAGATGAAGCTGGTCAGATGGTCTGGAGACGTGACTAGATTTGATAAAATTAAAAACAAGCTTATCCGCAGGGCTGCACGTTACTTGCCCGACACTACACTTGCCCGACGGCAAATACTCTGATTCAACAATTCAACAGTATTCTTTTTTTTTTCAAACTAGAAAGAAATATTTTATTTGACCGTTCTGTGGTAGCAACTTTATTGCCTAATAATTACCACAAATTTTCAATCGGATTTAAATCCGGAGTTTGTGAAGACCACCTTAGTACATAGATGCCATTGGCATTGAGAAATTTCATGGCTTTTATTGATTTATGTATAGACGCATTGTCCTGCTGAAAGACAAAAAATTTTCTATGTCCATTTTGAGCCATTATTCTTCTAAATTTTTAGAAATAATGTCTATATATTTTACAGAGTTAACAATCAAACCCAAATTTCCAGTACCATGCCACGAAAAACAACTTCAAATTAAAATATAATCAGCTCTTAATTTTGTGCACTATTAAAAGATATGTACATATTTGTTTATTTTTTAATAAATAATGTTTATGTTTTGTTCATTAATTTTAAGATACATATATGTATAAAAACTAAATTAAAAATTAAAGAAGTTTTTGTAAGACACTTGTGGAGACATGGTTATTTGTTTGAAAAGGTAGGTACTGTCCACTTAATTTAGTCCCAGTCATCGGACCCGTATTTATCGTTTTCCGGAAGATGGAGCGGAATTATTGTTATAACGGAGCTCGGGGTCACCCCCACTAGGATTTGCATAATTAGGGTATCTGAGATTATTACGCGACTATACTCTATCTCTGAAAGACTGATAGTAATAAATCATTTTTTCAGGCAGCTACCAGTGGCGTGCACATTTTAAACACGTTTAAATTGGTTTTGTGTATTTCTATATCACTATTTATCATTTTATTAAACGCACGCCTGTGACCATATTTATCATATCATTAAACACACCCCTGTGACCATATTTTTCCTAAAAATTTTATGGTCAAATTTTCATGGCCTATTATGTTAAACCCTAGTTCGTATTCCCGTATACTATGTGCGGCACACTCGATTGTTTTTAACAATATTTCGTTTCGAACTATTCATATTTTGCCGCTTTTGTTTTACCGCTTCTGTGTGATAATACAATAACTTTTTACAAATAATAAATTATATTACTATCAGTCTTTTGGAGATAGAGTATAATTATTGATAATTACACACCAAATTTCTGGAAAGGCAACTAGGAATATTATGTGCCGGTATAAACAACAAAAATATTTGAGAAACGTAAAATCTGTAGGGTAATGTAAGACTTATTATTACCACTGTATACATATTTACATCGTTTACTGTTACATCTTGTCGGGCATGTATCCTATCGGGCAACTGCCGCGTCTATCAAGTGTCATGTCGGGAAAGTGACCCCGGGAAAACAGCATTTGGACAAGTGTCTTTTGGGTAAGTGTCGCGAATCCCCTTTAAACTAGTCCCTATATCAAATACACAGCGAGATAATCGCTTACGATGGTTTGGGCACGTAGAGCAACAGTAAAATTATCACATCACTAGGATGGTTCTGGACTTGGAATCCAGGAAAGAGGACGACCAGAAAATATTTGATTTATCACTTGAGACAACCTAAAATAGACGAACACCACAGATTAGGGCTAAAATGGCTGACTTCACGAAAACTTCATGAAAACTTCACGGAACACAAGTCAAGATTGATGATGAACCGACGTAGACATGCACTAGACCCTGTGAGATGAAAGAATATCGTTAAGGAGGCAAAAACTCAATTAAGGGTTACAAATTACAATTATCATTTTTAAATAGGTACTTCGGAGAATGGTGGGAGTACTGTGACGATTCAAATTTTGATAGAGATAAACAATTTATAAGTTTGAAGAACACAAGTCTAGGTAAATTTACTGTTTTCTATAATTTTAAAATGTGTTATGTGTAGACGTGTATTTTGTAGGAATTTTAATATATATGTTACGGCCAAATCCCGAAATCGGCTAAAATGGGAAGTGGCCGGCTAATTCGGGAACTGGTCAATATCGGCACACGTTGACCGGCCATTGTCCGATCTCCGAAAAATGGCGTCGCACGGAATGTCGTGCAAAAAGTGCAAGAAAATTATAGGAAGATACGAAGAATATTTAGAATGCAAGGGACCTTGCAAACTTCAATATTACTGCTTATGTGGAAATATTTGACCAGAAGTATTTGTGAACATGAGAGAAGACGGCTCTACAAAACAATGGGTATGTGAAGTCTAACCTCCAAACAGGCAAAAAACCAAAACACAAAGGACCCTGTCTCAGTTATCCATGAAGATGCTGATACTTCAACAGAATCCGTAATCCTAAAAAAGCTGATAACTGCTGTGCAAGGTATGTTCACACCCATAATAATGGAATTGCAAGAGGAAGTAAAAACATTAAAGGTCCAAAATGAAATCTTAAGCATAGACATTTCTAAGCTTAAGCAAATAATGGACGACAAAAAAAATATTATCAATTGTAAGACACAACACAAATGTAGTAAATTTAGAAAATATAAATGATTCAAATAATAAAATTATATTAGAAAATCCTAAAACTAAATCCCAAAGCTCAATGGTCAATACAGAATTTGTGAAAAAAGGTAAAAACAAATCAAAACAAGCAGCCGACATTACCGATATCTGCAACCTTCGAAATGCTCAACGCGAGAATAGCCGAACACATTCGAAGCCAGTCGTGTCCACCAAGGACGTCTTACCAACGCCTAGAAGCACGTTGTTGCCCGAAGCCTCCGATAACAGCGATACTAAACTGGCGAAAAGACCCGACAGTTATTCAAAAGCGGTTCAAAACGAAAACGGTATCAAATTACATAAAAACAAGTCAACAGAACACGATAGTTTCACCAAACTAATAAGAAGAAGCAGAAAAATCGGGAAAGCAGAAAATACCGATCACTTTTTCGGAACAGAGAGAAAACTCTGATTATTTATATCTCGAATAAAAAAAATGTTAGTGAGCAACATATACTGAATTTATGAAGAAAACTGGAGAAAAAATTGAAAAATTTTCAGTGGAACAATTAGCACTAAAAAATATGGATACCGCAAACTACAATTGTTTCAAAATTGCAACCTGCCTCTCGCTGAAGAATATGCTATACGATGAAAACTTCTGGCCAGCTGGAGTTTCCTATGCGTGATTTAACTTTTTAAGATCCAACAGAAATGTTATAAAATCCCGATAAAAGGAAGTTGATAGCAATATATAGCAATTAAGCGAAACGAAAAACACGCAGACTAAACAATATAAAACACTAAAAATAATGCACGTAAATGCACAATCCATTACCAATAAAGTACAGGCTGTGAATTTTTTGGCAATGTCTTATAATATAAATTTGTTGTGTCTCGGAACACTGGTTGCAGGAGGAAAACTCCGGTATGCATAAATAAGAAGATTACAACCTTAAAGACATATTCTACAGATCTCAACACAGAGGCGGCGGGACCGCAATATACTACAACATATCTGAAAACTCAACTAACTCCTTACCAGATCAGTGTATAAAACGATTTGCCTCAGAGATGTATTGTGAACTCTCTTCAATCTATGTTGAGAGCCTAAATATGATCGTGGTTAATGTATTACTTGAAACTTTAAATTCTGTTCTGGAATATACTTTCTCAGGATACAACAATGAAATTAATATTATAATTATTGGCGATTTCAATATACACTTCGAAACCGATGATAAAGCAAAAAGGGACTTAATAAATCTAATGCTCACTTATGATCTGCATCAGAAAATATTTGAAATCACCCGCCCAATAAGTAAGTCATGTATTGACAATGCATTTACTAATATCAACGTGAACAAAGCTTATGTTAAACCATTTACTTCAGATCATGACTGTCAAATCATTGAAATAAATTTGGAAACAGGCAAAAAAACAAAAAATAACACAAAAATTAGAAAAATTAATGACTACTCTTTAAATTTATTTCAAGTTTCCTTAGAAGAAGAAGACTGGGCGAGTGTTTTCAGCGAATCAGACGCCACTACCAGCTTTGAAAACTTTCTCACAAATTTTCTTCACCACTACAATATTCATTTTCCTCTGGTCAGTATTGGAACACATCAGAAGACAACAAGATATTCTTTTGACGTATGGCAAATGAAAGAAACACTGGACCCAATCAGAGAAGCTTTTCTCCAAACAAAAAAACAAGAAATATTAAAGTTATATCTAAACTATAAAAAAAAAATTAACGCAAAATTAGAAATAGATAAAAGATATCAAAATATAAATAAAATAGAAACAAGCACTAACAAGCAAAAAAAACTTTGGCAAATACTTAATGGAGAAACAGGTCGAAAAAAAAGTCATCCAACATTAGAACACTCACCAGATCAGTTCAATCAATTCTTTGTTAATATTGCAGACAAGCTAATAGACACAATTCCTAATTCTGAAAATACCGATACAGCTTCAAAAATACCAGTAACTGGGAAATCATTTTTTTTTTCAAGCCCACTAATAGTGAAGAAGTTAAAGACATCATCTCCAGTTTAAAATCGAAACCAACTATGGATATTTTCGGGATTAGTACTACTATGATCAAGAAAGTCAAGGAATCGATATCTGAACCTATGAGTTATATTATAAATAACTGCATAGAACAGGGAATTGTTCCAGAACAAATGAAAAGAGCCAAAGTTATAGTCATATTTAAAAAAGGTTCTTATGAAGATCTTTCCAATTACCGACCTATTTCCACTTTACCGATTATGTCAAAGATCTTAGAACAAGTCATCGCCAAAAGAATATATAACTTTTTTGAATGTAATGATTATTTCAGTAATGCTCAATTTGGATTCAGATCTGCCAAAAGTACTACATTAGCAATAAAATATCTTGTTGACTACATTACAAACGCTTTTGAAACAAGGAAGATATGTGAGATTAAACTATGTGATCTGTCAAAAGCCTTCGACTGTATGTCGCATAATATTTTACTTGCTAAACTAGACCACTATGGCTTTTATGGAATTGCTCTAGATTTAATAAAATCTTATTTAGAAAATAGAATCCAGATGGTCCTCTACAATAATAAATCAAGTAGTCAAGAAAAAATCAAATTCGGTATTCCAAAGGGCTAAATCCTAGGCCCATTAATGTTTATCATATTTATCAACGATCTACCGGAGCATATAACATGTACTTCGGTACTACATGCTGATGATATAACATTAATTAAATCCAAACCTAATCTTGTGGAATTGAACAATGCCGTGCAGAGATCCATGAAGGAGGCTGGAAATTGGAAGACTGCTTTATTAATATTTACACCAAGTAAGGTTAATATGAATGCTATTATCGGTTCAGCAAAATTCCTTAGAGTGTACTTGGATTCCAGACGTGGAAAACTCACATCGATAGCCTCTGCAAGAAATTATCAACAGCAATCTATGCAGTCAAAAGAATATCTAAAACTGTAGGAGAGAAAGCAGCGTTAGTGCATACTATGCTATGCTCTGTTCCACTCCCGTGCTACATATGCCATCGAGATTTGGGGTTGTTCAAGTGATCTGAACTCAGTGCTAATCTTACAAAAAAAAGCTGTAAGATCTATTGAGGGTAAACCACAGCTTACTCACTGTAAACCACTGTTCCAACATTTCGAAATACTGACCATAACATGTAGCTATATTATGGAGCAAATACTTGCTTCTGCCAAATAAAAAAAAAAATGAACTTTTAAGAAGAACTAACATCCATGATTACAATACAAGAGCCAAAACAGATTTTGAACTGGATCGTTACAGACTAACGACAACCGCAAAATATAATTACGGAGTTAAATTTCTCAATAAACTACCAAACGAATGGATTGACTTGCCGTTACCTCGATTCAAGAAAATATTAAAGAAATTCTTACTGGAAATGTCATTTTACAATATAGAAGATTTTCTTAACTTCAGCTTTGATTCAGCGTGAAACCTCTATTCTGAACTAAATCTAATATAATTAAATGTACCCATTAAATAATTATGTATTAAATTTCATATGAATATATATATATATATATATATATATAGGTGGTATTGGTTTAGGTCTTAAACCATCTATATATATATATATATATATATATATATATATATATATATATATATATATATATATATATATATATATATATATATATATATATATATTCATATGAAATTTAATACATAATTATTTAATGGGTACATTTAATTATATTAGATTTAGTTCAGAATAGAGGTTTCACGCTGAATCAAAGCAAAAAGAATATATATATATATATAAGGAAGAAATAAAAATTCTTGAATACTCGTCAAAAGTTTATTTATAAAATATCAAGAGACGTTTCGACTGGTAAATCCAGTCATCCTCAGTCTATAAATAAAAATTACAAAAATTAATAGGTTTAAGTTATTTTCTATTTTACCATTTATACTAATTTATCAATTTCAAATTTACTCATTTGTGTTTTGTTAAAATAATACTTTTCTTTTTTACTACTTTTTGTATTTTACAATTGTAATTTTTATTTATAGACTGAGGATGACTGGATTTACCGGTCGAAACGTCTCTTGATATTTTATAAATGAACTTTTGACGAGTATTCAAGAATTTTTATTTCCTACTTGAAATTTGGAGAGTATATTCCCTTCATGACGTAAGCACCCACTAAGAAGGGATTTTTCGAAATTCCACTCCTAAGGGATGAAAAGGGGTGAAATGTGATTTCACGAATTCCTTAATATCTCTTAGGGCCGATGGGATATCGACTTAGTTTTTGCTTACAAGTATTACCCATACAAATACCAAAAAACCAATTTCGGGATTTTGCCCTAATGGGGCAAAGCCTAAAGGGGTGGATTATACATCCCATTGTATTTCCTGTGTTCGTTTAGTTGCAAGATTACTTTTTGGCACATAGGTGTCTTTTTAAAATATCTCGAAATAGTATTGACAGTTTTTTGAAATTTCACCCCTAAAAGGTGAAAAGGGGTGAATTGTGATTTTAAGGATTCTTTAATATCTCTTAGGACCAATAAGATATCGACTTGCTTTTTGCTTACAAAGATTACCCATACAAATACCGAAACGCCAATTTCAGGATTTTGTCCTAATCAACCCCTAAAAGGGTGGATCTACAATCGGGGTGAATTATACATCCCGTCGTAATTCCTGTGTTCGTTTAGTTGCAACATTACTTTTTGGCACATAGGTGTCTTTTTAAAATATCTCGAAATGGGTTTGACAGTTTTTTAAAATTCCATCCCTAAGGGTTGAAAAGGAGTGAATTGTGATTTCAAGGAATCCTTAATATATTTTAGGATCAATAAGATATCGACTTACTGTTTGCTTGCAAAGATTATCTATACTATGACCGAAAAACTTATTTCAGGATTTTTTCCTAATCAACCCCTAAAGGGGTGGATCTACAATCGGGGTGAGTTATACATTCCGTCGCATTTCCTGTGTTCGTTTAGTTGCAACATTACTTTTTAGCACATAGGAGTATTTTTTAAATATCTCGAAAAGGTTTTGGTAGTTTTTTAAAATTTCACCCCTATAGGGTGAAAAGGGGCGAATTATGATTTCAAGTATTCCTTAATATCTCTTAGAACCAATAAGATATCGACTTGCTTTTTGCTTACAAAGATTACCTATACAAATACCGAATCACCAATTTCAGGATTTTGTCCTAATCAACCCCTAAAGGGGTGGATCTACAATCGGGGTGAATTATACATCCCGTCGTATTTCCTGTGTTCATTAGTTGCAGCATTACTTTTTGGCACATAGGTGTCTTTTTAAAATATCTCGAAATGGGTTTGACAGTTTTTTAAAATTTCACCCCTAAGGGTCGAAAAGGGGTGAATTGTGATTTCAAGGATTCCTTAATATCTCTTAGGACCAATAAGATATCGACTTGCTTTTTGCTTACGAAGATTTTCCCATATAAATACCGAAAAACTTATTTCAGGATTTAGTCCTAATCAACCCCTAAAGGGGTGAACCAACAATCGGGGTGGATTATACATCCCGTTGTATTTCCTGTGTTCGTTTAGTTGCAACATTAATTTTTGGCACATAGGCGTCTTTTTAAAATATATCGAAATGGTATTGACAGTTTTTTTAAATTTTACCCCTAAAGGGTGAAAAGGGGTGAATTGTGATTTCAAGGATTCCTTAATATCTCTTAGGACCAATAAGATATCGACTTGCTTTTTGCTTACAAAGATTACCCATACAAATACGGAAAAATATATTTCAGGATTTTGTCCTAATCAACCCCTAAACGGTGGATCTACAATTGGGTTATACATTGGAATTATACATCCCGTCGTATTCCCTGTGTTTGTTGAGTTATAAGGTTTCTTTTTGGCACATAGGCGTATTTTTAAAATATCTCGAAATGGTTTTGACAATTTTTTAAATTTAACCCCTAAAGGGTAAAAAGGAGTAAAATGTGATTTCAAGGATTGTTTAACATTTTTTAGGACCAATAAGTGTAACACTTAGGTTTTTTTTTTTAATATCTCGAAATGATTTTGACATTTTTTTTTAAATTTCACCCTATAAGGGTGAAAAGGGGTGAAATGTGATTTCAGTAATTCCTTAATTCTTTTAGGACCAATAAGATATCGACTTGGTGGTTGCTTACAAAATTATCCATACAAATGCCGAAAAACTTATTTCAGGATTTAGTCCTAATCAACCCCTAAAGGGGTGATTCTACAAACGGGGTAGATTATACATCGCGTCGTATTTCCTGTGTTTGTTGAGTTATAACGTTTCTTTTTGGTACATAGGTGTCTTTTTAAAATGTCTCGAAATGGTTTTAACAATTTTTTACCTTTAACAAATCTCACCCCTAAAGGGTGAAAGAGGGAATTGTGATTTCAAGGACGCCTTAATATCTTCTAGGACCAATAAGATATCGACTTGGCTTTTGCTTATAAAGATTACCCATACAAATGCCGAAAAAGGAATTTCAGGATTTTATCTTAATCAACCCCTAAAGGGGCGAATCTACATTCGGGGTGAATTATAGAATCCTTTGTATTTCCAGCGGTTGTTGAGTTATAATATTCCATTTTGGCATATATGTGTTTTGACAGTTTTCTTTCTCTCCTAAATGGTAAATTAGTATTTTTTTGTTAGAACTAAAAAAGAGTACATTTTTCAGTATGACGTAAGAACCCACTAAGAAAGGGTGTTTTCAAGTTCGACCCCTATTTGGTGAAAAGGAGTAAAATGTTTTTTCCCGGATTCCTCAATATCTCTTAGGACAGATGAGATATCGACTAGATTTTTTGTTACAAAGGTTACCCATACACAAGTTTAAAAACAAACTGCGGATTTTATGCCAATGAGACCATCAATATACCGTAGCGAAGCACGGGTTTTCAGCTAGTATTTATATATATAATGATAAGAATTATTTGGGATAAAGAAGAAGGCAATGAGACGTGAGAATTTTTAGATTAGAATATAGAAAGAATTCGAATTCGGTAATTAAAAAGGTAAAAAAATTTAATTACACACATTTTGTGAAAAAGTTTTTATAGCATAGTATTTGAATTTCATATTCCCGCTGATATGAAAATTTACAGTTTTCCTCCTTACCGACCTACCATATTGCCTTGCGTCAAGATTATTAAAGTAAAGGTTGTCTCGTAACGTTCTGACCAATCAGAGCGTGAGAGGCAATACGTCATAATACGGATTAGTTCAAACTAGAATACAGAATTAATATAAATGTTGATAATTTTATACTGATTTATATAAAATTCAAGGTGATGGGTATTTGTATTATAGTTAATAAATAACAATAAAATCGAATTCAAATATAATTTTACGAATATACAAATAAAAATAGAAAAACAAATTGCTATAATAATATATTAATTAATAAAATTGGAGGTTTTATCAGTTTTTAAAAACAGCTGGACGTATTTTAACTAAATTTGGTACAATAGGGTAGAAACAGGATCAAATATAGGCATGATATCTCAAAAAAAATTTCTTAGGGGGTAGGGGTTTCTGGGTAAAAACTGGTATTAAAAAACTTAAAATATTTCATTTATAAACAGAACTATCTTAACAGAAAAAACTATACAATAAAAATTGTTTATAAGAAAACAAATCTTATTTGTTCTATGCATTTATTCAATTTGATGAATATTAGGGTAGTTTCAGGGGGACACCGTAAAACTAAAATATTGAAATATTTCACTTATTATTCTTTTCATATCAAAAATGAATGTAACGATATTTTTATATTTATGTACAAAATTCAAACTTCACGTGTATATAACATATATAATAAACAAAGGCTGAGTACCGTTAGCATAGAGATGACGTACATTTACCCCCACCAGTTCAAGTTATGAGACAACCTTTACTTTAATAATCTTGGCCTTGGGTGGCGTCTATTTTACTTAGTTATAAAATGGCCGTTTTGACTTAACTACAGTTTTAACATTGTTTTAAAGTGTTTTACTTAATTTATTATATAAATTCATATCTTATTAAATACAATTGTGAAAGTACCATGAAGTTGCAATCAAACTGTTTTTTCATCTTTGCGATATGCTTAAATATTTTGGTAAGCTATTATTTTTGAAATTGCAATAATGGGCTTACAAAGTCATCTTGGTTTTAGACATCCTTGAACAAAGTTTATGAAGAATAAACGAAATATTGGATCGATTATGAAATAATTGCATAATTCCATCGCCTTCTTCTTTATCCCAAATAATTCTTATCATTATATGTCTCAACAGAAGATCAAAAATTCTCCGTCTGGTTTTATATATATATATATATATATATGTATAAATATATATATATATATATATTTTTTGACAGAATGTATGTTACATTTTAATAAATATTATTATTATTTTCTTGATTTTGGGATTTGACCAGCCAGTTTGCGAAATGACATGGGACGATCGGCTAAAGTTGGAAGAAAAAAGTCATGAGCAGATTTTGGGTGTTTGTATAATCATAATCACATTATATTGATTATTAATTATACTAAATTATCAAAATCAGTCAAATTAGTTTATTATAGTAAAATATCAATCATTACTTGTTACATCAAGCTGAACTTTTATGACATTTCGAATTACACAACAGATTGTTATTTCTGCATTTGAAGCAATTTGTATGTCAGCGTAGCACTCTCCTTGCTACCACGTGCAGTCTTGCTCACTACCGGGCAGTCTTGCATCAGCACATCAAATATTGGCCAGGCATTTCCCAGAACTTCGCGAAGTGGCCGGCCAAAGTGCGAAATGGCCGGCCAAAGTGCGAAATGGCCGGTCAATTCAGGAACTGGCCGAACTTCGGACTTTGGCCGTAACATATATGGTATATATATATATATGTGATCTTACCTTCATTTCTATTAGCGAGTGTTACACGTGGCAATAAACTTTCCTGGCAGTAGGTCCTGAATGAGTCACGAACCAGTTTTTCATCTTGCGTTAGTTGTGATTCGAGATTTAGAGGATCTTCCCAATTGAATGTTGCTACAGAAAAAAAGTAATCATATAATGAAATTGTTTATCAATCAAATTTAATGGATTAAGTCAAAGATCATAGAGAGACCTGAGACGATTATACATAGATCCTTATACACATGAGAAGGCGACAGAAGCAGATAACGTAAAAACAATTTAATAGAGAAGTTCTCAAATTTACACTTATCGACCTAACAATTTTTCACAGCGCACGACCAAAAGAAATAACCAATGGTTCCCTTATAACTAATGTGGTCATGAACATTTGAACACAAAACGGGATATATGGAAGAAACAATGAGGAAGGGGCAAGCCGGAGGAGTGGTGGTGGTAGCTATGGATACTAGGGTACGCTGATGATTTGGTACTGATGGCGAAGAAGGAACAAGAACTAAATATGATAATGGACCGAGCGGACAAAAGTTTTAAAAGAAAGAAATTAGAAGTAAACAGAGACAAAACAAAGTAGAATGAAAGTAAGAAGGCAATGGCCAAGAAGAAAAATCGAAGAAGTGACGAGTATAAAGTACCTAGGATACGTGCTAACGAAGATCAACAGGGTAGAGTAACACGTTAGGGAAAGAATGAAGAAAGCAAGGCTGGTAATGGGAAAGCTATGAAGCATAGGGGAAGGGAGGTTTAAGGATGATGTCAAGTGGAGAATGAAGATATTTGATGCAATAGTGAAGAGTATACTTACGTACGGAGTGGAGATTTGGGGATGGAAGGAATGAGAAATGATGGAAATGGTACAAGAGGCCCATACGAAATGGACATTGGGGGTAGATAGAACGACACCAGGATATATTGTGATAAGAACCGGTTTTAACCCCTCTCCAAGCTCATACGAGGGTTGCCATTTATATTATACAAGGTGTCTCAAAAGAAATTTTATATTTAGTGGATCGATTAAAAAAAAAGTAAGCCGTATATAGAAAAAATGTTTATTAATTATTAAAATACACTTTTTGGGGATTTATTTCTTAAAGATAATATCGTCTAAATGTAGACCCTCGCGTTCTCGCCACTCATTTAATCGAACAGTAAAATTACTTATGACGTCTCGGCAGGTGGACTCAGTGATGGCTGCCATTTCGTGACGGATATTTTCTTTCAAATGCGCCAGTGAAGTCGGTTTATTGGCGTAAACTTTAGATTTAAGATAACCCCATAGGAAAAAGTCCATAGGGGTTAAATCTGGACTGCGTGGAGGCCAAATTATGTCACCTCTCCGCTCAATCACCTGATTTACGAAATTAAGCCTCTGACTGGCATCTTGGGGCTTTAATTCTTGCACCAATTGAATTTTGTAGGGGTGCAGCTTTAGGTCTTTGTGCATAATGCGATGTAATGATGATCTATGCACATTTAAAGCACTTGCGCGCTTCCGAATTGAAAGGTTCGGGTCGTCACGAACAGACTGATTAACATTCTCCACGTTTTCTACCGTTCTTGATGCCCTAGGTCGCCCGGATTTTGATTTATCCAGCGTTGTACCAGTCTCTTCAAACTTTTTAATCCAATGTCGAATGAGAGGAATGCTTGGCGCATCATTTAAGTGGCGAAAACCTCGAATACTGCAGAATTTTCTACGCGCTACAGTCGCCGAATCACCGTTTTTGTAAAACTCTCACACGCATAACGCGCGGTCTGCTCCCGAGAAACGCTCCATAGCGGCTGAATTCCCAAGAGCCAGGCTACCGATTGACATAACCCCCGCGCCCCGCGGATACGTTGCGTTCACGCAGTAAGCTAAATAAATATAAAATTTCTTTTGAGACACCTTGTATTTCGGGATTTGAGATCAATAACAATTATTTATCAACAAAAGTGGCTTTACTGTTTTTCAAAATATTCTTCATGAAGATCAATACACTTTTGCATGCGTTTAAACTAATTTTCGAAGCACTTTTTTCACTCTGTTTGAGGCACCTTCCTATAGTATATAGCAAGTTATGTGGGATCCAACACGAACAAAGCTTTTAGACGGCCAAATGTTCATGCAATAGTGAATGTGTATGCTGGTCCCACTAATGCCCAAGGATACCTTAATCTCACGATAAGTCACATGACGATCTTGCAGTATCAGTTCACGCACAGCATGAATGTTTTTCGGAACAACAACCGATTTTGGACGACCTTCACGAAATTAGTCCAAACGAACTACGGCCACGATTGAAGTCGACAAACCATCGATAAACAGTAGTACTTGATGGTGCTTCATCGCCAAAAGTCGAATTAAGTTCATCGATGCACTACTGTTGGGTTATTCCACGTCGAAAATTGTAAAAAATAATCGCTCGAAAATGTTCACGATTTAATTCCATTTTTAGCCGAGATGAATTATTTCAAATTACAACACAAATAGTGCTCGTACGTTAAAACGTTTTGAGTACGTATATCAAAAATGTCAAACTTTATAATAAAAGCGTCAATTGCCAGATGGAAGCACTAGTTTAGCTCAATCCCGAAACTAAGAGACAACCTTCGTATTAACGAAAAAATTGTAATAAAAAAAAACTGTTTTACTAAAATATGATAACAGACTGGCCAACTACTGCTGTTCAGGACGAGGAACACGCTGAAGACATTGACACAGCTTATAAGGTCATACCTGACAATGTCAATTCAAAACACCAATGAAAATATGGACTCAATGTTTAATTGGTTTTAAACAATAATCGAAAAACTTGAACAAAACCAATATGATCCATTTTAATATAATGACATGACAATTCAAAAATTATAAATTGTAAAATTAAAGCAAACATTAATACAGTCAGGGCCGTTTTTACGCCTAGGCCAACGAGGCCATGGCCTAGGGCCCGCTTTTATAAGGGGTCTTAATTTTATTGTGTAAAGTTAATGATTTTACAAAAAAAAAAAAAAATACAATATCAACCATCTTGCACGGATTTATTTACAATCCTAATTACAGCGACAATCAGTGTTGTAATAGATACATATCTAGATACAGATACAGAATTACAAAAAATATCTAGATACAGAAACATGACAAAAATGTTTTTATCTAGATGCAGCTAGATACTTTTGAAAAGACACTGAAAAAATGAAAATACCATATTTTTTACCAAACAAACAGTGCATGTTAATCAGTATTATACAGGCTATTCAAAAATGACCGTGACGACACAAAAAAAAACCTAAATTCAAGGTAAAACACTATTCTACGGAATAAATTTGTACTAAATAACGTATGTATTATGTTAGTCATATGTACTAACGTATGAGCTGCGTATCTATAAGACTTATGTTAGTCTTGTAGATACGCTCTGTTCTTGTTAACAGGATGTTCCTTTTAACCAAATTTTAGCACTAATTTAAGTGGAATTCGTGTTATGTCACGATCATTTTTGATCACTAATAAAAAATTACTGACGCGATATATGTGATTATTATTATTTTTTTTTCTCTCATTCCATACAAAATTAATTTATAAACAAAATTTTAGTTGACATTCTCACGCTTAAAAATTAAATGTATATGAACGTTTAATAATTGATTCAATTTTACGTCCTTTAAGAAACATACCTACTTATCTTACTGATTTCAATTAGGAAATGAACTTAATATCCACACTAGCATGGCCGGCCGTTGGGTGAGGCGGACTAGAGCCAGGCCTCAAGTGAAGAAATGCCTCAAAAAAATTATCAAAGTGTATTTTCAATCACTGGATACTTTTGAAGGGCCTTAATTTGTCTTGCCCATGGCTTCACAAAACCACGGTCTACTCCCAGACCATCCACTGGTGTGGATATAATTTTTCATATATTTTTAGTAAATTGCTCATCAAAATATCAACAATAGTTATTCAAAAACTTATTTTTCATTAATAATGACCCATTTTCCTTAAGTGTTGTACCTACTATTGTGGTACCTAAATACCGACTATTTTTACGGCCGTTCAAAAGCTACGAAAATCGAGTGAGAATATTTGACATTCCATATAATTTTAATTTGTAAATGGCAGAATTTCAATTGTGGTCTGAATTTTATTTATGGTAAAAAAAAAAATATTTAACATGACAATTTATAATTTTAGACTATTATATCAGCTCGCTCGGTACCATGGTATACAAATAAAATAACTATCAAAGTATCTGAAATACAGATACAAGCAGTGTCGGATTAAGCCTTCGCCGGGCTCAAGACATTTTTGATTTACGGGCCCTCAACCTAGAGGCGTTCAAAGGGGAAGGGTTCGTTGGGCCCTTGAAAATTACGGGCCCAAGACAATTGTCTTTTTTGTCTGCCACTGGATACAAGAGACTTAAATTTAAATATCTAGATGTAGATACACATACATATTTCAAAAAGTATCTTATTTGTATCTATATACTTGAAAAAGTATCTAGTTACTGTATCTAGATACTTGTAACTAGATTTATTACAACACTGGCGACAATGAATAATCAAGGTTAAAAATTAGGTCTCAAAATCGTTGAATCGCTTATGTATTTTTTAATTTGTCTTGACTCATTCTGGGTGGAGGGCCCGTTAAACACCTATGGCCTAGGGTCCTTTCAATTCATAAGAAGTCCCTGAATACAGTCGATCATAATATGAGTGGGGTATCAAATGAAAGCTATTGACACTTCAGTCTTGTGTGCACTTTAGCAGACTTAACATCAGCAGACTTAACTTTAGCAGAGTAAACATCAAACAGAGAGTAATAGTGACCTTGTGTTAGTGCGAGTTTGTGCAGTGCAAAGGCTTGCAGCTTGTTGCATCCATGTGTGAAATAAAAATAAAATCTACAAAATGTCGATTAAAGGAGTAGATCCCTCATCTCTCCCTTCTTCTGATTTAAGAAAAAGAAATGCAATTGATGAGCTACAATCTCAAATTAAAAAATCAAACGTTCCAAGTAGGTATAACATACCTACAAATAATTATTACGACAGCCTTAGCGAAGATGAAGAGTGCAGCGCAGTAGCTGAAACGGAAGTGGAAACGGTACATAATACAGACAGGAAAGTTAGAGTGCCCCCAATAGTAGTATACAGCTATTTCGAAAATCACGTAAACACGATAAGAGACCTGGAAAACAATTTAAATGAAGAATTAGAACTAAAATTCAAGGGACGTAGGATTATAATCCTCACAAAAAATCTGCTTGATTACAGACATGTGAAACCATTAGACAAATCGAAAATTCATTACACCACCAAAACCCCTGTCACTGAAACCATTGTACAACATAAGAAAATATGTTACTGCATAATTAGATGGGAATACATTAAAGTAACTGGAATCACTCCATTTTTTCGTTGTCAATCTTTCGGACACATAGCGATGAATTGCATCAAAATTCCGAAATGCGTTAAATGTGGTCAACCGCATAATAGTAAAGAGTGCAAGAAACTAATCAGTGAACCCCCGAGTTGTGCAAACTATGGAGAAAATCACACTGCAAACTACACTCAGTGCCCTAAAAGACCAGACCCAAACCTAGACCCAGATCAATTTTGCCGTTACCTAATCTAACAGATGCAGCGTTTCCTCCACTAAATAGAACCAGCCCACCAGTTACTAATAGGACACCTGTATGGCCTACGAGAGCAAACTCGAATGATGAAAACAGCTCAAGTAGTTCAGGACTCACAGAAATAATGACCTTACTAAGATCAGTAAAGCAAAATTTTAATCTTCATAATATAATTAAAAAAGTCAAAGACCTCACGTCAAAAATTAACGCTGCGCCGGACATAATTAGTAAACTCATGATCCTAATAGACTTTGGTGTTTCGATCTTGGGATAGATATGTTCAACAACAAAAAACATATTAAAATCATGAACTGAAATGCCAGGTCCATTAACAGCAAAATACATTAGCTAGAACATGAACTAAGATCAGAACCTATTGACATAATAATAATTAAGGAGACTCACCTAGACAACACCAAGAATTTAAAAATGAACGGATACACAGCCTATAGAAAGGACAGGGACAGAGACGGAGGAGGAACTGCAATTTTAGTCAAAAACAACTTGGAACATGTAGAGTTTCCATTCCGAAATATAAGAGCTGAAATTGATGCGCTGTGCGTAAAAATCCTTACCAACTCCGGTCCAGTACATATAATAGCTCTATATATACCACCAAAAGCTCCTTTGACGAACTACTAAAATTTAATAATAAAGTAATATTAGTAGGAGATCTAAATTGCAAGCAAGAAGCCTGGAACTGCCACGGAAACAACAAAAATGGTAAACTGCTGCATAACTTGAGAATACAAAATGATAATATAGAAATACACGCACCTGACGAACCAACTTATTATCCAACAAATGGTCGTGGAAAGCCCAGCGTGCTGGACTTAGCCATTACCAGAGAAAACTTAAATATGACCCATCCAGTTACTAAATCCATTCTTAGCTCAGACCACAATCCCGTGTATTTCAAAATCAGGACAGACTGCAGATACAACCTTCGAAAAGTAGTGTATCAATACAGAAACGCCAACTGGGAAGGATATAGAAAAGAAGTAAGAAACAAGATTGCATATAATATTACCATCAACTCAACACAAGACATAGATACATATTTGCATACCTTATATTAGCTCAGTCATCTCAACAGCTGCAAAAACAGCATACCCAAAGTAGAAATACCAACTCGCCACGTTGACTTACCGACAAACAAAAAATTTAATAACACTAAAAAACTATTTTAGACGGGAGTATTAAACTACGAGACATGACCTACTAAATCACCAAAACTCGCAATAAAATATGGAATGAGTTTCTTACGAAACTACAGCCACAAAACGGGAACTTAAGGCGGCGCACAACCCTATAGTTTCTTATGCAAAACTAATAATCGGAAATAAAATTAATAACAATCTATATATCAAAATTTGCAGCGAATTTTTATCTATCTAATAGGATATTTTAAATTTTAGAAATAACTGTTATGTAATTGTAACTAAGCAAATTGCATTATAGGCGCCATCTTGTAAACCAATCGACGCATATTTGTATACGATGCGGCAAATTGTAGCTAAAGCTTCATTCTACAAAAAGGATTTTAGCTATTTTGTTCTATTGTGAAAACTACTTATAGTTATTGTACTTGGTAGTCTATATTTGCCGCCATCTTGATTCTGCCGCGGTATTCAAAATAGTTGTAACGGGTAAAAATGATTTAATTTTTGTGAAGAATACGTGTGCCAAGTGGCATTCCATTATCATCAAGTATAATATTTTTCGACGAGGGTTCTAAACTATAAGTAATCAAGGCGAAAAAAATGTTGACGTATTATTTGAACATTTCTACACAAAACTATCTATCTATATATATAAAAGCAAGTGTCCTGACTGACTGACTCATCACCGCCCAGCCCGAACCCTTGGGCCTAGAAACTTGAAATTTGGAGAGTATATTCCCTCCATGACGTAAGCACCCACTAAGAAGGGATTTTTCGAAATTCAACCCCTAAGGGGCGAAAAGGGGTGAAATGTGATTTCACGGATTCTTTAATATTTCTTCGGGTCGATGGGATATCGACTTAGTTTTTGCTTACAAAGATTACACATACATATGCCGAAAAACTTATTTCAGGATTTGGTCCTAAGCAACCCCTAAAGGGGTGAATCTACAATCGGGGTGAATTTTACATCCCGTCGTATTTCCTGTGTTTGTTGAGTTATAAGGTTTCTTTTTGGCACATAGGTGAATTTTTAAAATATTTCGAAATGGTTTTGACAGTTTTTTAAAATTTCAGCCCCAAAGGGTGAAAAGGGGTGACATGTGATTTCAAGGATTCCTTAATATTTCTTAGGACCAATAAGATATCAACTTAGTTTTTGCTTACAAAGATTACCCATACAAATGCCGAAAAACTTATTTCAGGATTTTGTCCTAATCAACCCCTAAAGGGGTGAATCTACAATCGGGGTGAATTTTACATCCCGTCGTATTTCCTGTGTTTGTTGAGTTATAAGGTTTCTTTTCGGCACATAGGTGTCTTTTTATAATATCTCGAAATGGTTTTGACAGTTTTTTAAAATTTCACCCCTAAAGGTTGAAAAGGGGTGATATGTGATTTCAAGGATTCTTTAATATCTCTTAGGACCAATAAGATATCGACCAATAATTTGCTTTTTGCTTACAAAAATTACCCATACAAATACCGAAAAACTAATTTCAGGATTTTGTTCTTATCAACCCCTAAAGGGGTGAATCTACAATTGGGGTGAATTATACATCCCGTCGTATTTCCTGTGATTGTTGAGATGTAACATTACTTTTTGGCACATAGGTGTATTTTTAAAATATTTCGAAATGGTTTTGACAGTTTTTTTAAATTTCAGCCCCAAAGGGTGAAAAAGGGTGACATGTGATTTCAAGGATTCCTTAATATTTCTTAGGACCAATAAGATATCGACTTGGTTTTTTCTTACAATAATTACTCATAAAAATGCCAAAAAACCTATTTCAGGATTTTGTCCTAATCAACCACTAAAGGCGTAAATCTACAAACGGGGTGAATTATACATCCCGTCGTATTTCATATGTTTGTTGAGCTATAAAATTTATTTTTTGCACGTAGGTGTCTTTTTAAAATATCTCGAAATGGTATTAACAGTTTTTTAAAATTACATCCCTAAAGGGCGAAAAGGGGTGAAATGTTAATTCAATGATTTCTTAATAACTCTTAGGACCAATAAGATACCGACTTGGTTTTTGCTTACAAAGATTACTCATACAAATGCCGAAAAACTTATTTCAGGATTTTCCCTAATCATTTTCATCATCTATTTTTTATTCGATAGAACGTTTTTTGGACATAGATACATGAAATTCGCAAAGTATGTTCTTTCCATGACGTAAGCACCTACTAATAAGAGATTTTTCGAAGTTGACCTCGAAGGGTCTAAAAAGGGGATCAAATGTGATTTCAGGGATTCCTCAATATCTCTTAGGACCAATCAGATATCGACTTGGTTTTTACTTACAATGGTTATCTAAACAAATGTTTAAATAACATAGGAATTCAGAATTTTGTCTTAATTAACCTCTAAATTGAACCCTTCGTATTTCCAGTTTCTTAGTTCCAATCTTTGTTGAGTTATAACACTCATTTTTGATAGAACATCTCTTGGACATAGAGACATGAAATTCGGTAATTATATTCCGTCCATGATGTAAGCACCCACTAAGAAGGGGTTTTCTGAAATTCCAGCCCTAAGGGGTGAAAAGGGATGCAATTTGGTTTCAGGGATTCCTCAATATCTCTTAGGACTAATGAGATATAGACTTGATTTTTGCTTAAAAAGGTTACCCATACATTTTTTTTTTATTCAGGATTTTTCCCTAATCAACCCCTAAACGGGTGAATCTACATTCGGGTTGAATTATAGAAACCTTTGTATTTCCTGAGTTATAAAATTTCATTTTGGTGCATAGGTTTCTATTCAAAATATTTAGAAAGCGTTTTTACAGTTTTTTTAATTTCATTCCTAACGGGGTAAATTGGTATTTTTATTCGATAGAACGTCCCTTGACATACGGACATTCGAGAAATATATTCCCTCCATGTCGTAAGCACCCACTAATATGGAATTTTTCAAAATTCGGTCCCTAAGGGTGTGAAATTGGCTGAAATGTGATTTCACGGATTCCTCAATATCTCTTAGGACCATTGAGATATCGACTTGGTTTTTACTTACAAAAGTTAACCATAAAAATATAAAGTTATGTCAAAATTATACTCTAATCAACCCCTAGAGAAGAATTATAAAACTCTTCGCATTTTCTTCGTTTGTTGAGTTATAATATTCCTTTTAACATATATATGTCTTTCTAAAATGTTTAAAAAGTTTTACAGTTTTTTTTTACTCAGTAGTTCGAGCCCTATATAGTGTAAAAGGGTATAATGTTTTTTCATGGTTTTCTCAATATCTCTTAGGACAGATGAGATATCGACTAGGTTTTTGCTTACAAAGGTTACCCATACACATGTTTAAAAACAAACTGAGGATTTTACACTAATGCGTCCGTCAGTATACCGTAGCGAAGCACGGGTACTCAGTTAGTATAAATATAAAAGTTATTTGAAACCCATAAATAGATTTAAAAAATTACAGAACAATGTTGCTGATGTCAATTATTAAGTTATTGAGCGATAATATTTTTACAATAAATATTTCTACAATTAAAAATATCCTATTAGATAGATAAAAATTCGGTGTAAAATTTGATGTATAGATTGATACTAATTTTATTTCAGTTTGTTAATTTTGTATAAGAAATTGGTAATCTCTGGGGGTTATACGCAGCCTTAAGGAGGATTACCAAAACATTCATGAGGAAAAGAAACTTCATACCTCCCCTACAAGATGGTAACTCCTTTAAATTTCAATTGCAATTTCAATTTTTAATTTTATTTTATTGTACCATATTACACAAATCTTTTTTATCTATCTATTTATATAAAAGGCAGTGTCCTGACTGACTGACTGACTGACTCATCACCGGCCAGCCCGAACCCCTGGGCCTAGAAACTTGAAATTTGGAGAGTATATTCCCTTTATGACGGAAGCAGGGATTTTTCGAAATTCCACTCCTAAGGGATGAAAAGGGATGAAATGTGATTTCACGAAGTCCTTAATATCAGTTAGGTCCGAAGGGATATCGATTTAGGTTTTGCTTACAAATATAACCCATACAAATGCCAAAAAAACAGTTTCGGGATTCTGCCCTAGTCTACCCCTAAAAGGGTGAACCTACAATTGGGGTGGATTATACATCCCGTTGTATTTCCTGGTTCGTTTAATTAACAACATTAATTTTTGGCACATAGGTGTCTTTTTAATATATCTCGAACTGGTATTGACATGTTTTTAAAATTTCACCCCTAAAGGGTGAAAAGGGGTGAATTGTGATTTCAATGATTCCTTAATATCTCTTAGGACCAATAAGATTTCGCCTTGCTTTTTGCTTACAAAGATTACCCATACAAATACCGAAAAATATACATATTTCAGGATTTTGTACTAAAGGGTGAATCAACAATTGGGGTGAATTATACATCCCGTCGTATTTCCTGTGTTTGTTGAATTATAAGATTTATTTTTTGGCACATTGGCGTCTTTTTAAAATATCTCGAAATAGTTTTGAAACTTTTTTAAATTTAACCCCTAAAGGGTGACAAGAGGTGAAAGGTGATTTCAAGGATTGTTTATTATTATTTATGACCAATAAGATATCGACTTGGTTTTTGCTTACTAAAACTACCCATGCAAATGCCAAAAAAAAACATTTTTATGGATTTTGTCCTAATCAATCCCTTAAGGGATGGATCTACAATCAGGACGAATTATACTTCCCGTCGTATTTCCTGTGTTCGTTTAGTTGCAACATTACTTTTTGGCACATAGGTGTCTTTTTAAAATATCTCGAAACAATTTTGGCAGTTTTTTAAAATTCCACCCCTAAAGGGTGAAAAGGGGTGAATTGTGATTTCAAGGATTCCTTAATATCTCTTAGGAACAATAAGATATCGATTTACTTTTTGCTTACAAAGATTACCCATACAAATACCAAAAAACATATTTCAGGTTTTTGTCCTAATCAACCCCTAAAGGGGTGGACCTACAATCGGGGTGAATTATACATCCCGTCGTATTTCCTGTGTTACTTTTTGACAAATAGGTGTCTTTTTAAAATATCTCGAAATGGTTTTGAAAGTTTTTTAAAATTTCACCCCTAAAGGGTGAAAAGGGGTGAATTGTGATTTCAAGGATTCCTAAATATCTCTTAGGACCAATAAGATATCGACTTGCTTTTTGCTTACAAAGATTACCCATACAAATATCGAAAAACTAATTTCCGGATTTTGTCCTAATCAGCCCCTAAAGGGGTAATTCTACAATCTGGGTGAATTATACATCCTGTCGTATTTGCTGTGTTCGTTTTGTTGCAACATGGCATTTTGGCACATAAGTGTCTTTTTAAAATATCTCGATATGGTTTTGACAGTTTTTTAAAATTTCACCCCTAAATGGTGAAAAGGGGTGAATTGTGATTTCAAGGATTCCTTAATATCTCTTAGGACCAATAAGATATCGACTTGCTTTTTGCTTACAAAGATTACCCATACAAATACCGAAAAACTAATTTCAGGATTTTGTCCTAATCAGCCCTAAAGGGGTAATTCTACAATCGGGGTGAATTATACATCCCGTCGTATTTGCTGTGTTCGTTTTGTTGCAACATTGCTTTTTGGCACATAAGTGTCTTTTTAAAATATCTCGAAATGGTTTTGACAGTTTTTTAAAATTTCACCCCTAAAAGATGAAAAGGGGTGTCATGCGATTTCAAGAATTGCTTAATATCTCTTTGGACCAATAAGATATCGACTTGGTTTTAGCTTACAAAGACCAGCCATGCAAATTCCGAAAAACTTATTTCAGAATTTTACTTAATCAACCCCTAAAGGAGTGATTCTACAATCGGGGTGAACTATGCATCCCGTCGTATTTTCTGTGTTTGTTTAATTACAACATTCGTTATTGGCACATTGGTGTCTTTTTAAAATATCTCGAAATGGTTTTGACAGTTTTTAAAAATGTCACCCCTGTATATGGGTGTATAGGGGTGAACTGTGATTTCAAGGATTCTTTAATATCTCTTAGGTCCAATAAGATATCGACTTGGTTTTTGCTGACAAAGACTACCCATGCAAATGCCGAAAAACCTATTTCAGGATTTTGTCCTAATCAACCCCTAAAGGGGTAATTCTACAATCGGAGTGAATTATACATCCCGTCGTATTTGCTGTGTTCGTTTTGTTGCAACATTACTTTTTGGCACATAAGTGTCTTTTTAAAATATCTCGAAATGTATAGGGGTGAATTGTGATTTCAAGGATTCCTTAATATCTCTTAGGACCAATAAGATATCAACTTGGTTTTTGCTTACAAAGACTACCCATGCAAATGCCGAAAAACCTATTTCAGGATTTTATCCTAATCAACCCCTAAACGTTCCTTTGACATAGATATATGAAATTCGCAAAGTTGATTCCTTTCACGACGTAAGGACCCACTTCAAAAGTCGACTTCTAAGGGGCTAAAAAAAGGGTCAAATATGATTTCACCCATACAATAATTAAAAAAAAAAAAATCATGATTTCGTACCAATCCACTCCATACGGGTTGAATTAAAGTACCCGTAGTTTTTCCAGTTTGTTGAGTTATAACATTCATTTTTGGCATATACGTGCCTTTTTTAAAACACCTTTTTCAAAATCTTTTCAAAAACAAGTATTTTGACAGTTTTTTTAAGTTTCATCCTTAAAGGGGTAAGCTGGTAGTTGTTATTCGATAGAAAATCCAATGGATATTAAGACATGAAAGTCGGAGCTTACATTCCCTCCATGACGTAAGAACCCAAGAAAAATTTTCTAAATTCGATTTTTAAGGGGTGAAATGGGGTGAAATTTGATTTAGGGGTGCCTCAATATCTCTTAGGCTTAATAAGATATCAACTTAATTTTTAGTTACAAAGGTTACCCATACAAATGTTTAAAACATTTGTATGACGATTTTGCCCTAATCAACCCCTAAATGGGCGAATATGCATTCGGGATGAATTATAAAAACCTTTATATTTCCTGAGTTATAACACTTCATTTTGGTTTATTTTTTTAATTATATTGTTTTATTGGCCATTAATTTTTACAATCATATTAGCCAGCTAAATACTAAATATAAATTCATACAATATTTACAATGAAAATACAATAAAACATATACAACAATTTTATAAAGGTTTTCTTCATAGCAAAAATTTGGTTTTTTTCAGGTATCTCTTTTTAATTTCATTAATTTCAGTGACTAATTGTAGGTGTATTATTTTCTTCTTGCATAAAGGTTTTCCGTGAGACCATCAATATACTGTAGCGAAGCACGAGTTTTCAGCTAGTATTACATATATGTATTACATTTGTACAAATAAAATAAGAAATACACCACTTATGGTGCGATTATGGTCCAACATGTAAATCTCACAGAATTTAAGGCTAAATGAATCTTTAACTTCGACTGTTAAATTATTTAAAATTTTGCTATTATGGTCAACTAAATTTAAATACTTTAGCTACAGAATTGTGACCTTGTTAGAGGCTAATTAAGTAACGTTCAACTGAGCATTGTCTGTCTCTGTCTGTGCACATTGAATAAAGAGAGAAAGCAATAGTGAAGGCATGTTAATTTAGTATTTTTAGTGCTGGCTGTCAGACATATAACATGACTAGCTGAAAACCCGTGCTTCGCTACGGTATATTGATGGTCTCATTGGCATAAAATCCGCAGTTTGTTTTTAAACTTGTGTATGGGTAACCTTTGTAACAAAAAATCTAGTCGATATGTCATCTGTCCTAAGAGATATTGAGGAATCCGGGAAAAAACATTTTACTTCTTTTCACCAGATAGGGGTCGAACTTGAAAAAATCCTTTCTTAGTGGGTTCTTACGTTATACTGAAAAATGTACTCTCCGATTTTTTTATTTCTAACAAAAAAATACTAATTTACCCTTTAGGAGTGAAAGAAAACTGTCAAAACTCATATATGCCAAAATGGAATGTTATAACTCAACAACCGCTGGAAATACAAAGGGTTCTATAATTCACCCCTTTAGGGGTTGATTAAGATAAAATCCTGAAATTCATTTTTCGGCATTTGTATGGGTAATTTTTATAAGCAAAAACCAAGTCTATATCTTATTGATCCTAGAAGATATTAAGGCGTCCTTGAAATCACAATTCCCTCTTTTCACCTTTTAGGGGTGATATTTGTAAAAGGTAAAAAACTGTTAAAACCATTTCGAGACATTTTAAAAAGACACCTATGTGCCAAAAAGAAACGTTATAACTCAACAAACACAGGAAATACGACGCGATGTATAATCTACCCCGTTTGTAGAATCACCCCTTTAGGGGTTGATTAGGACAAAATCCAAAAATAGGTTTTTCGGTACTTGCATGGGTAGTTTTTGTAAGCATAAACCAAGTCGATATCTTATTGGTGTTAAAAAATATTAAACAATCCTTGAAAAGTAATGTTGCAACTAAACGAACACAGGAAATACGACGGGATGTATAATTCATCTCGATTGTTGATCCACCCCTTAAGGGGTTGATTAGGACAAAATCCAAAAATAGGTTTTTCGGTACTTGCATGGGTAGTTTTTGTAAGCATAAACCAAGTCGATATCTTATTGGTGTTAAAAAATATTAAACAATCCTTGAAATCACGTGGACATCCTAGCAAAAAGTGTAAACAAAAAGCAAGTCGATAACTTATTGGTCCTAAGAGATATTAAGGAATCCTTGAAATCACAATTCACCCTTTTTCATCCGTTAGGGGTGAAATTTAAAAAAAACTGTCAATACTTATTCGAGATATTTTAAAAATACATCTATGTGCCAAAAATAAATGTTGCAACTAAACGAAGAGAGGAAATACGACGGGATGTATAATTCACCTTGATTGTAGATCCATCCCTTTAGGGGTTGATTAGGACCAAATCCTGAAATAAGTTTTTCGGTATTTGTATGGGTAATCTTCGTAAGGAAAAAGCAAGTCGATATCTTATTGGTCCTAAGAGATATTAGGAATCCTTGACATCACAATTCTTCCCTTTTCACCCTTTAGGGGGTAAATTTTAAAAAAATGTCAAAACCATTTCGAGATATTTTAAAAAGATACCTATGTGCCAAAAAGTAATGTTGCAACTAAACGAACACAGGAATTACGACGGGATGTATAATTCACCCCGATTGTAGATCCACCCCTTTAGGGGTTGATTAGGACAAAATCCTGAAATTGATGATTCGGTATTTGTATGGATAATCTTTGCAAGCAAACAGTAGGTCCATATCTTATTGGTCCTAAGAGATATTAAGGAATCCATGAAATCACAATTCACCCCATTTCAACCCTTAGGGGTTAAATTTTAAAAAAATGTCAAACCCATTTCGAGATATTTTAAAAAGACACCTATGTGTCAAAAAGTAATGCTGCAACTAATGAACACAGGAAATGCGACGGGATGTATAATTCATCCCGGTTGTAGATCCACCCCTTAAGGGGTTGATTAGGACAAAATCCAAAAATTGGTTTTTCGGTATTTGCATGGGTAGTTTTTGTAAGCAAAAACCAAGTAGATATCTTATTGGTCCTAAAAAATGTTAAACAATTCTTGAAATCACATTTTACCCGTTTTTACCCTTTAGGGGTTAAATTTATAAAAATTGTTAAAACATTTCGAGATATTTTAAAAATACGCCCATGTGCCAAAAAGAAACCTTATAACTCAACAAACACAGGGAATACGACGGGATGTATAATTCACCCCAATTGTAGATCCACCGTTTAGGGGTTGATTAGGACAAAAATCCTGAAATATATTTTTCCGTATTTGTATGGCTAATCTTTGTAAGCAAAAAGCAAGTCGATATATTATTGGTCCTAAGAGATATTAAGGAATCCTTGAAATCACATTTCACCCCTTTTCGCCCTTTAGGGGTTAAATTTAAAAAAGTTGTCAAAACCATTTCGAGATATTTTAAAAAGACGCCTATATGCCAAAAAGACACCTTATATCTCAATAAACACAGGGAATACGACGGGATGTATAATTCACCCCGATTGTAGATCCATCCTTTAGGGGTTGATTAGGACAAAATCCTGAAATATATTTTTCGGTATTTGTATGGGTAATCTTTGTAATCAAAAAGCAAGTCAATATCTTATTGGCCCTAAGAGATTTAAGGAAACCTTGAAATCACAATTCACCCCTTTTCACCCTTTAGGGATGAAATTTTAAAAAACTATCAAAACCTTTTCGAGATATTTTAAAAAGACACCTATGTGCTAAAAAGTAATGTTGCAACTAAACGAACACAGGAAATACAACGGAATATATAACTCACCCTGATTGTAGATCCCCCCCCCCTTTAGGGGTTGATTAGGACAAATTCCTGAAATAAGTTTTTCGGTAATTGTATGGATAATCTTTGCAAGCAAACAGTAAATCGATATCTTATTGATCCTAAGAGATATTAAGGAATCCTTGAAATCACAATTCACCCCTTTTCAACCCTTAGGGGTGGAATTTTAAAAAACTGTCAAACCCATTTCGAGATATTTTAAAAAGACACCTATGTGCCAAAAAGTAATGATGCAACGAAACGAACACAGGAATTACGACGGGATGTACAATTCACCCCGATTGTAGATCCACCCCTTTAGGGGTTGATTAGTGCAAAATCCTGAAATTGGTGATTCGGTATTTGTATGGGTAATCTTTGTAAGCAAAAAGCAAGTCGATATCTTATTGATCCTAAGAGATATTAAAGAATCCTTAAAATAACAATTCACCCCTTTTCACCCTTTAGGGGTGAAATTTCAAAAAACTGTCAATACCATTTCGAGATATTTTAAAAAGACACCTATGTGCCAAAAAGTAATGCTGCAACTAATGAACACAGGAAATACGACGGGATGTATAATTCACCCTGATTGTAGATTCACCTCTTTAGGGGTTGATTAGGACAAAAACCTGAAATATGTTTTTCGGTATTTGTATAGGTAATATTTGTAAGCAAAATGCAAGTCGATATCTTATTGGTTCTAAGAGATATTAAGGAATACTTGAAATCATAATTCACCCCTTTTCACCCTATAGGGGTGAAATTTTAAAACACTACCAAAACCTTTTCGAGATATTTTAAAAAGACTCCTATGTGCTAAAAAGTAATATTGCAACTAAACGAACACAGGAAATACGACGGAATATATAACTCACCCCGATTGTAGATCCACCCCTTTAGGGGTTGATTAGGACAAATTCCTGAAATAAGTTTTTCGGTAATTGTATGGATAATCTTTGCAAGCAAACAGTAAATCGATATCTTATTGATCCAAAGAGATATTAAGGAATCCTTTAAATCACAATTCACCCCTTTTCAACCCTTAGGGGTGAAATTTTAAAAAACTGTCAAACCCATTTCTAGATATTTTAAAAAGACACCTATGTGCCAAAAAGTAATGTTGCAACGAAACGAACACAGGAATTACGACGGGATGTATAATTCACCAAGATTGTAGATCCACCCCTTTAGGGGTTGATTAGGACAAAATCCTGAAATTGGTGATTCGGTATTTGTATGGGTAATCTTTGTAAGCAAACAGCAAGTCGATATCTTATTGATCCTAAGAGATATTAAAGAATCCTTAAAATAACAATTCACCCCTTTTCACCCTTTAGGGGTGAAATTTCAAAAAACTGTCAATACCATTTCGAGATATTATAAAAAGAAACCTATGTGCCAAAAAGTAATCTTTCAACTAAACGAACACAGGAAATACAACGGGATGTATAATCCACCCCGATTGTAGGTTCACCCCTTTAGGGGTTGATTAGGGCAAAATCCCGAAATTGGTTTTTCGGCATTTGTATGGGTAATACTTGTAAGCAAAAACTTAGTCGATATCCCATCGGCCCTAAGAGATATTAAGTAATTCGTGAAATCACATTTCACCCCTTTTCATCCCTTAGGAGTGGAATTTCGAAAAATCCCTTCTTATTGGGTGCTTACGTCATGAAGGGAATATACTCTCCGAATTTCAAATTTATAGGCTCAGGGGTTCGGGCTGGGCGGTGATGAGTGAGTCAGTCAGTCAGGACACTGCCTTTTATATATATAGATATAACCAAAAACTTAAAATCTTTATTTATTGAAGAAAAAAAAACAAAAAAATATATAGCAAAATGAATTCAAAGTACATGATTACTAAACCACGTTTACAATATTTACCCAAAAATAATAAATAGTAAAAGTATAATTTTAAGATAAAAATGTATGTTCATAGGTAATTTTCATACAGAATAACACACATGGCTTAAGTGATTCGTAATTAGCCTGCATACTTTTATAGCTTTTCTGAAAATACTCTGGCTCATGCAATTAAAAATGGGGTTCCACACAGCTTTTTGGTCAAAACCAGTTGCCTGAAAGTTGATAGTTCCTAACACTTTGAGATGTAGTGGAAGTTTGTCTTGTCTTGCAGGTTGTCCATTATGTAGTGGCTGCAAAATTTCGTAGCAAATCATTTCTTTTGATATCCGAAAAAAAAAATTCTAAAGCTCTCATTAGCCATTTCAAATAGATTTTCTGTGTCTCTTATAAATGTTCGTTCTATGCGAAGATCGTTCCTAAAAATACAAAGTACATATTTTTGATAATTTATAATGTTTATAAATTTATCTTTTATTACCTGTTGTCATCTTCCTCGGCAATGAAATGAACTAAAACATGGATCAATTCCATTTTCTTGTAAATAAAAATGTTTAACTTTATATACAATTTCGAGAAACGTTACAATCTGATTCAGTGTCAAACATAACCTCAAATTTAGCTGTATAGAGAGATATATCTGGCTGTAGCTTAAAGAAAAATTTAAGGATTTATTTAACGTTAAATGGTGACCGTAATTGCACTTCACGCTAAAGCCTGTGACCTTCACATTTAAAGAGCCTAAATATTTAACTGAAATGACCATAATCGCACCATTAGACAGCATACTGTCTGTGTGTGGGTTGTAAAGAATCATAATTACGTTCGTCGGTTAGTTAATAAGATATTTTTAACTTAGAATTATGGTATAAATTACGAAGAAATTATTATTATTATTATTATTTGTGTCAATGAAAATTTAAAGTTTATTCTTTTTTTTTTAATTAATATTTTACAGTAAAGCAGTACTTTTTCGCATTTTTTTTTTAAATTATGGCTGTTGATAGTTAAGTTGTTTCTATGAATAAAATTTACAAACTTGTTATAAATACTAGGTGCAAAATAAATAAAACATCGTTGTCCCATAGTCTTATTAGCTTTATAAGACTGCGCACCGGATTTATTTCTAGTGCTATAGTGATGTGTCGACATAATCTATACATTTGAGTTCCTGTGTAGGTATTGCAGAATAGAGTAGTTATATAATTGAGACGTATTTAATACTCCGGCCTCTTCATACAACTTCACTGTAGGGTAGATACCGGGTTTATTTAAAATAGTTTTAATAATAGTGTAACAGTATACAAACGCTGTTAATTTTATATTTTGTAAAATCTATTTTGTTACCTTTAGAAGATTGTTATCGTAACGTGATGCACAGCATGCAACATAGTTACGGTCAAAAGTACAACCTTGACTTAACTACCCTTAGACCATTAGAACTATTCAGTAAATTGTACAAAAGGGCATACATAAAATAGGTGAAAAGAATTATTTGAATGTGAAATAATTCTTTTCCAACATCTCTTTCTGAAGCTAAACTATTAGAAGCAGATGTACAGATATTCTATTGTCTGAGGGCTGCTTATATAAGCCTACAAAATTAGCACGAGGGTTATTCTGTTATTTACCGTCAGTTGGTTATGTACATTCGATTCAGTAATGTAGAGTCAGTCATTCATCTACAGGCATTCAGTCCTTTATATTCGATTCAGTTATGTAGAGTCATTCGGTTATCAGACAAAATGAAGAGAAAAATAGAATTTAAATTAGATAAAAACCTTCACTTAACAGATTTTAAGAATTGTACATGTAAGTAGACTAAGTTTAGGTAAGATTATTTTATGTTATAATATGTAGTTTTCTTTTGTTAGTTTTAAGTTGTTTTTATTTTTCACGTAGTTTTCTAAAGTAGAAGATGGTTTTCCTCAGACGTTTACATAGAATTAGTACATAGAAAACCGATCTAAGATGTTTATCTATAGTAACACCTAGATACTTTGTGGAATCAACTGCCTGTATGTAGGTTTCACAGGTGCAATTGCCTTCATAACAGGAATGCAGTAATAATGTTTTTACACCATCTTCTCTATTTTGATATATAGTGAAGGGTATAAACACAGTTTTTTTATAATTAATAGAAAATTTATTTGTATTAAGCCAGTTTACAATATTGTGTAGATCCCGTGTAGCATTTACCTAAATATCTGCCCAGTTTTGCCCCTCGATAAAAAGAACCGTGTCGTCGGCGAAAGATAAAATTTGCCCCTTTAAATTTAATGAAGTTAATAAATTGTTTATATACACTAAAAACAGAAGAGGACCGATCACGGTTCCTTGGGGAATTCCGCAGGATACAATCTTTCTTGAGCTTTGACAGCCATCCACAGTGACCACCTGCCATCTGTCAGAAAGATAACTTTTGAAAAAAATTAACGCCGTCCCCCTTATTCCGATGTTTTCAAGCTTTTCTAACAGTAGCAAGTGATCTACGGTGTCAAACGCCTTAGCCAGGTCAAGAAAGATGGCAACGCATGGGCGCGATTTATCTAAGGCGTTGTATATACTTTTTGAAAGTTCAGCAATTGCGCAGTTAGTGTTTTTATTCCTTATAAAACCAAACTGCTTTTCAGAAATTAGACCGAAAGATTCCAAAAATGAATTTAATCGTTTCTTTATTAAATGTTCCAGAATTTTCGATAAATTACTGATTACAGCAATAGGTCTGTCATTATTAGGATCTTTCTTGCAGCCATTTTTAAACATTGGGATGATTTTCACATTTTTAAAAGTGCGTGGGAAATATCCGGTTTTGAGAGATTCCAGTGAAGATAAGACAGAAGCACTTGCGAACCAATTTCAAAACGTACACATACAAAATACAGATCTCGGAACAACCCATCACACGGCAAAAGTATGCAGAGCAGTCCAGAGGTATCTTAGTAAAAAACCAGTAATACTAAACCAAATATATATCACAACTCCCAGAGAACTTAAGTCTGTAATCAAAACACTGAAAAATAAAAAACCTCCAGGCCCAGACGGAACCTCATCACGCTTATTAAAACAATTGCCGCCCACAGCATTAATATTGTTAGCCAAAATCATAAACCACACACTGGCATTGTCTTACTTCCCGCCAACTTGGAAGTTATGAAACCTAGTACCAGTCAAGAAACCCAATAAGCCCTCTGACCTACCGTCGAGCTATAGACCTATCAGTCTGCCAAGCACTGTCAATAAAGTCGCAGAAAAAATATATCTAAAAAGAGTAAATGAACACCTCAGTGACAACAACTTAATAGCTCCTGCACAATTTGGTTTTAGAAAGGGACACTCTACCACTCTATCAACTGACGAGATTATCAGACGTCATCACAGATGGTTACAGCTTAAATAAATATACTGGCATGGTACTACTGGATATAGAGAAGGCCTCTAATATAGTTTGGCACAAAGGCTTAGTCATGAAATTAATCAGGATGAAATTTCCGTCGTATCTGACGCAGTTGCTCAGTTCCTACATCCATGGCAGAAGTTTCCAAGTACTGATTGGCAATAAAAAATCTTCAATCAGGGCAATAGAAGCAGGCGTACCACAGAGGGTCAATACTAGGACTAGTATTATTTTCTATATATATCAACGATTTCCCTAGAGTTAATAACATGATGTATTCACTTTATGTTGACGACACTGCTATTCTAATGCAGTCCTGGAGAATAGACACCATAATAAATCGCCTCAAGAACTTAGCACAGCGAATCATGGCATACATGGAAAAATGGAAAATAAAGCCAAACCTAACCAAAACCGAAGCCATATTATTTACTAAAAGAAGACCACACCTAGTAAACAACATAAATATTAGCGGCAGTGATATTGAATGCAGTCCAATTGTGAAATATCTAGGAGTAATCATGGATCAAAGGCTAAACTACACGGAACACTGCAGAAATATTAGTCAAAAAGCAACAGCAAGCATGGCCACCTTATTTACTTTGCTAAACAAGAGATCTAAATTAAGCCGGGAAAACAAACTACTCCTCTACAAATCAGTAATCAGACCATCTCTAATTTACGCCTGTCCAGTGTGGAGTAATACATCAAGGGCAAATTATAATAAACTACAGGTAGTGCAGAATAAGTGCTGTAGGCTTGCCGGAAACTACCCAAAATTTAAAAGAGTTTCAGAAATCCACGAAGAAACGAGCGTCAAATACGTAAAAAACATTGTTATGGACTAACAGAGAAGTTTTATAGTAAGTGTATGATCAGTGAAAGTGCCTTAATACAAAACATCGGGAACTACGAATTAAATGACATGATATATAAAAAAATATAAATATAAACGGACAAAGCATATACTACTTTAAGAGACATGTTTAATCTAGAGTGACTGAGAAAGTGCTTCTACGCATATATATTGAGATTAAAAGTAAGACAATAGGTTTTCTACAAGTTTTTCCCTATATAGAAATAAATAAAGAACAATTATAAAGACTAAATGATTGATATAGGTATATTAAAATCTGTTAAGTTTAAGTTAATGAAATTGTTTATTTCGATACTTATTCAAACTTGTTAATATTTTTGTTAAGTTTAAAACTAGCTAATTCATCATTTTACATTAAAAAAATTGACACTTAGATTAACAAAAAAAAATTAGATTTTGCAAAAAAATATTTTTCGAGATTTTTGTCCAAAATGATTCTACAAACTTTTGTCCTGCACTTTATTTCCCAGAACAGTCTGAAAATGGGACAAGGAAATAAATTTGTTTGATTATGTTTAATTTCAATATCTGGTTGTGTTCTAAACACGACTTTGCTATCAATTTTCCGACATTTTGATTGTCTACCCCTTTATTACTGCTGAACACAATTCGATTCTTAGCGTTTCGCATGCATGTCTTCCAGTACCAGTGGTTTTTCACTAGTGCCGGATTACCTAATAGGCAGAGTAGGCAGCCGCCTATGAGCCCCGCGTGCCTAAGATAGGATATCATTGAAATTCCAGATAAGCTCATCATCAATGAATCAATAGTAACGGCTACATTTGGAAGCAGTTTGACTGCCAGCAATGTCTTTAACTATTCCAATACAGCCATCCTTTGCCCCCGAAATGAAGATGCTACAAGCATCAACGAAGAGATTCTGAATCTTTTGAAGGGCGAGTCTGCAACATATCTTAGCATCGATTCAATCAACTGGGAGGACGCATCAAGAACAGAAACAACGTTCTGTAATTTTTTAAATATATTTGTGGGTTTTAAATAATTTTTCTTTTATTTTTACATATTTTTATGTAGAAATGTTCAAAAAAAATACGTTAATATTTTTTCGACATAACATGTTCATAGTTTAGAACCTTCGTCGAAAAAAATTATACTTGATGATAATGGATTGTCCGGGTACTTTAGTACTCGGTACTGTAGTACTTAGTACTCGGGTTCTTTATGAAAATTGCATTACTTTTACCCGCAACTCTTATGAAAAACACCTTAAATTCAAGATGGCAGCAAAAATAAAACGTCAAGTACAATAACCATTAACCAAGTAGTTTTTACAATAGAACAAAATAGCTAGAAACATATTTGTGGAATGAAGCTTTAGCTACCATTTGCCGCGTCGTATTCAGATACGCGTAGAATGGTTTACAAGATATATAATGCAATTTGTTTATTTACGATTTCATGCAAATTTTGATGTATAGATTGTTACCAATTTTATTTCATATATTTGTGCACGCCCTTAAACGTTTCTTAACACATACAAATTTTTATTTTTCGAAATTGACATTTTATTAAAGAAGGAGACAGTTTTACTATGTTTTCTCAAAAGTTTGCTTTTAGTAAAAACAGCCCTTTAAAAAATAGCTATTTATAGAAGAGGACATGAAATTAAATTTTAATTTTTTCCGTTTGTAGAAAATTGTTTTATTTCTGACTGGTTTCGTTATTTTATATCCTTACCTTTGCAGTTAGCCTGTGAAGAAACTGAAAACAGACCTATATTCTGTCAAGGAAAAAATCATGAAATAAATTAGACAAATACAGGATAGTCCTTGATCTTTTTATCTAAAGATTAAAGGAAAATAAAAAACATAGGAAACAGGAAAAGTGTCAGCGATTTTTGAAATGACGTAATAATTGTTAATTTAAAAATAATATATTCTATATTAAATTTATTTATGGAAATTAAAAATTCATTAATTTTGTTTGATGGACCAATTAAATAATGGTTTAGTGGCACGGTAGCGTGCTCTTTTAAAAAGAGAAATTGCTAGATTTTCACAGCTATTGTTATTACTAACAAAATTTAATGTAATACATTTTATAAAGGATTTCTATATTTGTATACAGCAGTGGTTCTCAACAAGAGTGCCACGAAATCCAATGGCGTATTCAGGAGAGGCACTGGGGGCACGTGCCTCGCTAAGGTCCTACGAAATGAAAATTTAACATATTTAAAATAATCGTACAACAAAATAACTTATGTATTTTACAATATATAAGCTATATATTACTATGATTTGTATTCAAATTAATAAAAAATCTTCGTAGGTAGAATCAAAAAATCTTTATTCCATCATATGAGTCTGTCCGTTCCGTAGAAACTGTGCTTATAAATAAAATTTAAAACTGTACGTTAATGTACAACAGCCTACTTCATTAAAATAAGACAATATCGCATAAATATCGGTAACCATGATTACACAAAAAATACAAGTAACAAACAGTCTTTTTTTTTTATTCGTGAAAATTATTTGTAAGTGGATGCACCTTTGTTCTCAGCAGAATAAAATAAAAATACTGTAGGGATTTTTTCAGAACGCAAAGGTGAAAAAAGGACATCGAGTTTCTACGATATTTTGGGATTAAAATCGTCACTTACAAAATTCACTTTACTGAGAACCGCATTACATCCTAAGGTAAATATCAAAATTATTGCGTTGTATTGCTTGTATATTTTTGTATAATTGTATGCGGCGTTTAAAACGCAAGCATTTACCGAAATTTAATGGATATGATCTTATTTTACTTATTTTATAACTGTCCATAGCCAGCTTACGGCATTGGCGTACTGGTGTAGAGAATTTGGGAGCGGACGTACCAAGCGTCGGAAGAAGATTGGAGAGCAGAAACATCCAGAGAACAAAAGTCCAGATAGGCCATTTAAAGAAATTAATCGTATTATTGTTTATACGTTATCTTGTTTATTTTGAATATTAGTTATATTTTTTTACGTTAGATTTTATTTGGAATGTGTAGGAATTTCGTGGCGCTGGTCGACCAACCCGGGAAAACGTTGTAATCCAGCCCATTCTAATATAATTGTTTGACCAAATTTACCTTTAATTAAGATTTTTATAATTTGATTGTTATCTATATGATATTATTATTCTAAATTTATTTTTGGTATTTATATATTTTATTTACATTTCGATTTGCGATCATAATAAATTTTATTGTTTTGGTATTTACTATATTCAGTCTTTGTTATTGTCTTAGGTCCCAAATACCTCATTTTAGGTTAGGTTCCGCCTAGTGAGACTGATTTAGTCAGTCTTCGTTAAAATCTAGCCTGTACGTGGTCTAGCCCATCTATTGGTCGGTCCCAATTATTTTATTTCAGACCAATTGGCGCTATTTTATTTTTTTTATACTTTCATTTGATTTTGAACCGCACGACCGTCTCGGCTGTTTAAAGGCTAGCTGCCAGACTAATTCTACCTATAGCTGGTGAATTATAGGTCACAAATTGAACACATGTACGAGAAATACTGAGACTTCAAAATTATATCCCGCGAAAAATATAAAATATGTAGGTACTTATCGACGAAAAAAAAGTTTGTTTTATTTTGATGGATATTAAATGAAAATTTTTGATACTTGAATTAACAATTACATTCTTTTTATCAATAAATAATGAAATAATAATCAACTCATTTGGGTAGCAGTCTATTTTTCATACAAAATGATAAGCAGTGCGAATGTCCCGAAGGGCTCTTTGAAATTTCTTTATGACTAGAAAAGGTAGTAGAGAGTATATTTTGCAGTTTTTAATATATTTTTATCGCAAATAAACTATACAAATAAACTATACTCACGTTTTTTTTCATTAGTACTTCAGGGGCAACAAAAATAATTTTGCGGGCAATATGCGGCCTGCGAGCCAACAGTTTGCTCAACCCCTCCCCCCGCATCATACTGATAACATCATAAGTGCCCTCCCCCCCGTAACCATGAGTCCTGTATACGCCACTGACGAATCCGTAGAATAAGTACGGAAATGATATGGAGATATTAGGGTAGGGTGTTTTGAGTTTCTCATCTATGATATATTAATAAAATTGGAGGTTATATTTGTTTTTATATTTTTTCGACCTCGTATTTGGTTTCTACACGTTTCAGATGATTATAAGACGATATCCGCAAAAAAATAAATTTTTATCTGTTTGTCTGTCCGAGATTCACGCAAAAACCGCTACACATATTTTCACGTCATTTGGTATGATGAAAAAGTAAAACCAGGATTCGAACATAAGCTATAAGGTATATCAAAAGTTTTGGGGTTAAAACTGTCTATTAAAAAACTTAAATAAACATCTCCCTTATTACTGACTTAACAGAAAAATATATATAACAAAAATTAGGTGAATATTCAATTGTGCTCTCATAACCAGAGCCGGCGCGAGGGTCTGTGGCGCCCGTAGGCAAGATTTAATTGAGCGCCCCTAGGCAGGGCGTAATTAGCTTTTTTCGAGCATGTCAAATGAAGACCTAAAAGAAAGGGTCTTCCCTTTTAAATTTCAAATGAAGACAAAAAAAAAAAAATCCTCACTTCTAAAATTACATTTCACTTCACTAAATTACTTTTACATTCATTTGGCATTTGGCGCCCTTTTGAGTCTCATGCCTTGCATGCCCGCTTCCGCCGGCCCTGCTCATAACTCAAATTCAATTAGAGTTATGAGGGCACACACTAAAGCTGAACTTTTGAAATATTTCCCTTTATTGATTAACAGCAAAACCGTATATAACAAAAATTGTTTATAATAAGAAAATAAATCTTATTTATTGTATGTACTTTTTCAACTGGATGAATAGTTGGGGAGTTACGGGGATGTACCCCCCATCTATATGATGTCAGCTTAGGAAGTTTCCCCTATAAGAAAAGTTGCCAAAAATTAATGTCTTCTGAAGTTTCCACCAGATAAGCACAAATTATAATGTAATAATGAAGAACCCGTATATACACACACAGAGCCGTAGCAATGTCTTTGGCGCTCTTGGCAAATACTTAAAATAGCGCCCTCGGGAAATACTTACAGTAGACACCTTAATTTAACCTAAAATAGCGCTCTTTTTATCTTTTTTCATTTTATTTAAGGGAGGGTATCATTTTTATTTTAATAGACAGGTGAAAATATAAGTGATGACTAAAAACAGGTCTTCACTTCTGAAGTGATGACCAAAAAACAACGCACGATGCGCCCCTCGCGCCCCTAGCACTTGCCCCGATGCCAGGGCGTTGCTACGGCTCTTTACACACATTCAAGAAATCATCCAGTGGTTGTAAACTTCCGGTTGTCAGTTTGCCTGTAATTTATTTATATAGAGCTCGTGTGGTTTTTTTATTCAACTCAAAAACTGCGGTGTATCGCAAAATTGTTCTGCTCTGAAGTCATAGATGTTGACATTTGATTAGAAAACTGCTTGAAATAAATGAACGTTTTACTGCTGGCTGTAAACAATTATAACCTAATAAATTACATAAAGTGTAATTTGATAACAATGACTTACTTTCCTCAACGTTTTCTAAATAATACGTAATTTTAGCAACTAAATAAAAATTTCTTTTACAAATATCAAAAACAAGACGTTTATAAAATAACATCGCCAATCTGTAACGGGCTGTAAGCATGCGGGCAGTCAAAACAACCACTTTCAAAAGAGCTGCAAATCTGCTGAGCAGTTGTAGTTGAGCAGATATAATAAAAAAAAAAAATTGTATACATTTACGTTTGAATGAAAAAGGATATACCTAGATATCGCAACAATTAATCGAATGATTGAATAATCGATTAGTTTGTTTCAGTTAATCGATTAACCATATGATATCTTTGGTTTCGATTAATTAATAATTAATGGATTCATTTATTATTAATCGATAACTTTATTTAATTTTCAAGAAATTACTTAGTTGTATTGTTAAAACTCTGTTCAGTAGATGACTCTGCTCTCTTTTTTCATTTTAGTCCCTAGATTACTAGACCTTTAGAATACTTGTTCTCGCACATCTGGAGAATAAAACTGAACCACTACTCATTTCTACACAATATACTGTTAGAGTTTGCGTCCAGTGAGTTCAAAGGTTCACGAGCGAAACACAATCTTCCAACTCGATCATTTGCGAGAAAAGCCTGGTAAGTTACAGGTCTTCTGGATACAAGCCCTTGTTTCCTCAATCGTCTTTGGACAGTTCGTGATGCAATTGCTAAATTTCGATCTTTTTCGAAATGCGAGAAAAGTTAAGGGCCAATCACGATCGCGCAGAACAAGTAGGGTAAGAAATAGGTCTTTTCGAGCGCTTGTGGCTCGTGGATAATTTGAACCAGGTTTTTTTTATGTAGAAGCCAGTTCGCTGATCACGCTTTATAGCGTAATTAATAAAGTTTTTAGCTACATCCAAAACACCAGCGATATTCCAATACTGCGGCCACCTTCATATAATGGCGCAGCTCGTACAACGTCTTCCGGACACATTTTAATTTTATTGCACAAAAAAGACTTTAGTAGGAATTTAGAAATCTCTAATATGGGTAATTAATGGCAAAATCCAATTTTAACAATGAGTAATAATGCCAAACCCATTTTTTTTGTCAGCGAGTGTATATATATATTTTTTTATTTCATGATCGATTAATCGATTATTTTCTATCGATTTAATCGAAAACCGATTATAACATTTCGATTAATCAAATGATCAATTTTAATTTAATTTGTTTATTTATATCCAAGGTACAATAAAATAATTAGATTTTTTACAAATAATAGACATAATAGCAGTTTGTACATTGGATAAAGGCCCATGATCAGTCATTGTAAGAATACAAAAACTGTTCTTCCTCATGAGCCGTTAAAAGCTATAAAAAATATAAATATAGCACATTAACATAAATAACCAGGGTTCTTTGCTATTGACAATACCACAGTTGTTATAGCCAACGTTGAAGCATGTAAATATGTAACATTCCCTAACTTGGGCAAAATTAAGGCTGAAAAGAACATGACAAAGACATGAAATTAAAAGGGCAAGATGAACATATTAGTGGATTTGACTTTGTTAACACTTTTTAAACTTAAATAAATTATTCTAAATTTTTATAAACATTTATAAACTTTTATCCCAGATTATAGATGGGTCGTTCATGAACGAACCGGCTCACTGAGTCGGCTCAGTAAACTGACCGAAGAGACACGGTTCACCAAATTGAAATGAGCCGGCTCACGGCTCACTGTATAGTTTCAAGTTTCAAGGATACGAGTGGTCGGGCGATTGTGCGGATCTGGATCGATGTCATTTTGAACTTCGCGAGAACTCGGCGTGTAATGTATTATCATAATGTGTATTATTTATTGTCATCAATTTGTAGGGCAGTTTATTTGAAACTAATAGGCTTAGTCTGTATTTTCTTACAACCATACTATATAAAAATATTAAAAATATTGCCCAAATCCCAGATGTCCGATTTATAAGGGCAATAAACATCGCCATAAACTTAACACATCTGGTTTAAAATACAGTAGCTACATAAAGTTAATTGTTTGTTTCAAAAATGTTAGATAAGAACCGGGGCTAAGCGAAGTTCTACCTACGAGCGAACGACCGACAACTGACCCGGTCTAAGAAAGAGCCGGCTCTAAGCGACGTCTACTTACAAGCGAACGACCGATAACTGACCGGGTTAAGCGACGGTCTACCTACGAGCGAAAGACCGACAACTGACCCGGTCTAAGAAAGAGCCGGCTCTAAGCGACGTCTACGTACAAGTGAACGACCGACAACTGACCGGCTCTAAGCGACGTTCTACCTACGAACTAACGACCGACCTGTGTCTCGAAAACATGTTTACTTAACTGGATCACTGAGCCGGATCAATGAACCGGCTCAAAAAACTGAACGACCTCCACTGATCCGGTTCCACAAACTGAGTCGAAATTCCCATCTCTATCCCAGATGAGCTTCTTTATTTGTGTTTTAATCCGGGCTTCTCCCCCTACGTTGACAAAACTCGTCGCTTCGCGACTCGTTTTAATATGATAAGGCATTTTGCCGCACTTGTCGATTATAAAACTCGTCGCTTCGCGACTCGTTTTTTGCGAAGTGACGCACCACGGGCGCGCCCGCGGAACGTCCACGAAACGTCAGCAAAAATTATTATTATTATTATTATTATTATTATCATTAGCCTATAACAAACAGAAAGTTCTGAGCAATTTAACGTTGAAATAATTTTTCAAATTGGTGGCACCCCGGTGAGTGTCGTGGCACCCTGGTTGAGAAACACTGATATAGCCAATAACACTCGGGAAGTTCTAATCTATGCATACAATGTTCAAAGGATTATCCAAATCGGCTAATTAATTTACGTTTTTACCATTTAAACGTAACATTAATATTTTATTTCACTATAAAGAATACATGGATTCTGAATAAAATAGAGAAAAATTAATAAAATTGTTAAATATTATTGCATAGGATTCACTATTAATTATGTCACTTGGAAATTTAGAAAAACTTTTGAGTAACACTTATAGATGTGAAATTTGCAGATTTTCGTTGTAATAATATATTCATTGTAGTAATATTTTACGTTATTAAATTTAGTATTTTGTTTAACAATTTAAAAATGTATTTATAATTATTAATATTTTTTAAAATATATTATAGTCGTTTTTAATTTATATAATCACTAAAATTTCACTTAAACTTGTTATAATTCAGTAATACGAAGGAATTACCTGCTGAATTTGAACTGCGGTAGTTGTTTCGTTGTTCGAGAGAGGTGCTGATGAATACTTTTATCATAATTTTTAAGTTTTTTTGAAATATGTCTTAAAATTAGCATTTTTACTACAAAAAAAAAACAGCGGAAGACCTTCATGATGATAAAAAAACACTTTCATCCTATAGTAATCACTTATATAAAGAAATAATATATTAAAATGACATCTGGGTATTTAATACTTCAAGATTTAACACAATTAAAATTACGCGATTACTAAATATCGAATATTATTCTGTTTTATCTATCCTCCTAATACATTGTACTTTATACTTTCGTTAATATACATAGTTAGTAAAATAGTTAATAACATACAATTTCCAGAATTAAAATAACAAAACAGCTTAAAAGATCTATCCTCACCCTGAAAACTTATTTGAACGTATTCTACAGATAGATTTAACATTTAAAACGTTCGAACGACCCTTAAAATATATTTTGATAACTCAAAACTGATTCTTACTTTCTTTTCCGTTTAATAGCATTTTTAACTGAAGGCAATTTTATGGTCAGAAAAATTTTCAAAATTTATGAAAATGTGTTAAAACCTTAAAAAACTGCATTATCTTTATCAACTCTTATGTATTTTTTACACATTTCATCAATTTTATTAATAAAATACCTTCAACTCTAGTTTTTCAATTCAGCTTTGGTCTGAAATCGTCTCCGAAATAGTAGAAATATGAATAAACATCTTTTATCGTCTGGTACAACCTATCTGTGCTGAGCAATGGTGACGAACGCCACGGGTTCGAGGAAAAAATGCATGATTTTTATCAATAAAAATTAGTCAGTACCCCCTGTCGAAATAAAATTAAGCCTAAGCACTAAAAAAATATCACCCGGATAAGACGGCGGTTCATTTTCCTCTCTCCGCGTTACCGGAAAAATGAAGATACACCAGAAGTTGAATAGAACATACATACCAACACTTGTACAATATAATAGTAGATATTAACCACGCATCACTGTTCTGAAAACACACGTACAATCTATATATATAAAAGGCAGTGTCCTGACTGACTGACTGACTGACTCACTCATCACCGCCCAGCCCGAACCCCTGGGCCTAGAAACTTGTAATTTGGAGAGTATATTCCCTTCATGACGGAAGCACCTACCAAGACGGGATTTTTCGAAATTCCACTCCTAAGGGATGAAAAGGGGTGAAATGTGATTTCACGAATTCCTTAATATCTCTTAGGTCCGAAGGGATATCGATTTAGTTTTTGCTTACAAATACAAATGCCAAAAAACCAATTTCGGGATTTTGCCCTAATCAACCCCTAAAAGGGTGAACCTACAATTGGGGTGGATTATATATCCCGTTGTATTTCCTGTGTTCGTTTAATTACAACATTAATTTTTGGCACATATGTAGGTGTCTTTTTAATATATCTCGAAATGGTATTGGCAGTTTTTTAAAATTTCACCCTGAAGGGTGAAAAGGGGTGGATTGTGATTTCAAGGATTCCTTAATATCTCCTAGGACCAATAAGATTTCGACTTGATTTTTGCTTACTAAAACTACCCATGCAAATGCCAAAAAAACTATTTTCGGAATTTGTCCTAATCAATCTCTTAAGGGGTGGATCTCAGTAATCTACAATCGGGGTGAATTATACATCCCGTCGTATTTCCTTTGTTCGTTTAGTTGCAACATTACTTCTTGGCACATAGGTGTCTTTTTAAAATTTCTGGAAACAATTTTGACAGTTTTTTAAAATTCCACCCCTAAAGGGTGAAAAGGGGTGAATTGTGCTTTCAAGGATTCCTTAATATCTCTTAGGACCAATAAGATATCGACTTGCTTTTTGCTTACAAAGATTACCCATACAAATACCGAAAATCTTATTTCAGGATTTTGTCCTAATCAACCCCTAAAGGGGTGGATCTACAATCAGGGTGAATTATACATCCCGTCGTATTTCCTGTGTTCGTTTAGTTGCAACATTACTTTTTGACACATAGGTCTTTTTAAAATATCTCGAAATGGTCTTGACAGTTTTATAAAATTTCACCCCTAAAGGGTGAAAAGGGGTGAATTGTGATTTCAAGGATTCCTTAATATCTCTTAGGACCAATAAGATATCGACTTGCTTTTTGCTTACAAAGATTACCCATACAAATACCGAAAAACTTATTTCAGGATTTTGTCCTAATCAACCCCTAAAGGGGTGGATCTACAAACGGGGTCAATTATACATCCCGTCGTATTTCCTGTGTTCGTTTAGTTGCAACATTACTTTTTGACACATAGGTCTTTTTAAAATATCTCGAAATGGTCTTGACAGTTCTTTAAAATTTCACCCCTAAAGGGTGAAAAGGGATGAATTGTGATTTCAAGGATTTCTTAATATCTCTTAGGACCAATAAGATATTGACTTGCTTTTTGCTTACAAAGATTACCCATACAAATACCGAAAAACTAATTTCAGGATTTTGTCCTAATCAACCCCTAAAGGGGTAATTCTACAATCGGAGTGAATTATACATCCCGTCGTATTTGCTGTGTTCGTTTTGTTGCAACATTACTTTTTGGCACATAAGTGTCTTTTTAAAATATCTCGAAATGTATAGGGGTGAATTGTGATTTCAAGGATTCCTTAATATCTCTTAGGACCAATAAGATATCAACTTGGTTTTTGCTTACAAAGACTACCCATGCAAATGCCGAAAAACCTATTTTAGGATTTTATCCTAATCAACCCCTAAACGTTCCTTTGACATAGATATATGAAATTCGCAAAGTTGATTCCTTCCACGACGTAAGGACCCACTTCAAAAGTCGACTTCTAAGGGGCTAAAAAGGGGGTCAAATATGATTTCACCCATACAATAGTTTAAAAAAAATCATGATTTTGTCAAAATCCACTCCAAACGGGATGAATTATAGTACCCGTAGTTTTTCCTGTTTGTTGAGTTATAACATTCATCTTTGGCATATACGTGCCTTTTTTAAAACACCTTTTTCAAAGTCCTTTTAAAAACAAGTGTTTTGACAGTTTTTTTAAGTTTCATCCCTAAAGAGGTAAATTAGTATTTTTTTATCTATAGAAAATCCAATGGATATCAAGACATGAAATTCGGAGCTTAGATTCTCTCCATGACGTAAAAGACCAATAAGAAGAGATTTTTCTAAATTCGATTTTTAAGGGGTGAAATGAAGTGAAATTTGATTTAGGGATGCCTCAATATCTCTTAGGATCAATGAGATATCGACTTGGTTTTTGCTTACAAATGTTACCCATACAAATGTTTAAAACAGAAATTCACGTGTTTGCCCTAATCAACCTCTAAATGGGTGAATATGCATTCGGGGTGAATTATAAAAACTTTTATATTTCCTGAGTTATAACACTTCATTTTGGTACGTAGGTTTCTATTTAGAAAGCGTTTGACAGTTTTTTTAAATTTCATCCCTTACGGAGTAAATTGGTATTTTTTATTCGATAGAGCGTCCCTTGACAAAGAGATATGAAATTCGGGAGAAACCCTTCGTATCTCCTGTGCTCCATGAGACCATCAATATACCGTAGCGAAGCACGGGTTTTCAGCTAGTATCTAATAAAGAGCGCTACCTAGTGGTAACTGGCCTAGCCATAGATCACAGCCTGAAGAACTCTGCAAGATTGTGCGATGAAATATTGTTAGCAGACAATGTCACCATCAAGGATCGACCAACGCGAATATTTAAAATAATAAAAATAACAAATAAATAATTACAATCAAAATTAATCCAAATAACAGTAACAATCAACCTGAAAACCAACAAGACAGTAATAACAAAATGAGAGCATACTCTACTGTGACAAAAACAAATAATGTTAATTTTCCAAGGAAGGATCAAGCAATTGTTATTCATTGCATTGAAAACCTTACAACTAAAGATTACATACTGGCACTAGGCAATATAGTAGGTCCGAAAAATATTATATTCGCTTCTAAAATCTCAAACCAATATTTCTCTGTCTATTTAGCTACAAATGAATTAGTTGAAAATGTTATACAAAACCACAGTACAATCAAAATAAAAGAAACCACAACATAAATAAGACGATTAGAAAATACTGCCAAACGTCTCATTATCTCTAACGTATGTCCCAGCATCCCGCATACTTTAATTGAAGAAGAACTAAAAATAAACCATATATTAACAGTTTCCCCAATGTCCTACCTCAGGGCAGGCATTCAAGACCCTGAGTACAGTCACATATTAAGTTTCCGACGTCTGATATACATACATCAATGAAAATATAGAAGAACCCGTACCAACCAGTCTGGAAATAGTGCACGAGGGAATAAAATATGGAATATTTTTGTCAACCGATACGGTGTGCTTCACATGTAAACAAATATGCCATACCGCAAATATGTGTCCCAGCAAAAATCTAAAAGATGAAAGGAACACCCAAAATAATACAGAAAGTCAAGAAAAGGAAACCGACATTCCAGGAGAGAATACTAACCTAAAAAGACAAGCATCATCTGCCAGCAGCACAGAGGAAATAAGTGCCGAATCCGATGAAAGTACTAATGAAGACACTGAAACTGAACAAGAAGATTCACGATAGAGTGAAAAAATGTCAAGATCACAAGAAAACTGACAAAAAAGCCAAAAAGATCAGAGAGTTTAGACAGTCTCTCAGATGTAAGAGAACACTTAAAACCAGTAAAAAAGATGATGCAAACAACCCCAAAAAATATGGTATTACATTTAACAATCCAGTAAACATTATGGAAAATACACAAGGAACGCCTGATGTTCTAGACGTTGTTAGAGACTATGTAACTGATACAAACAAATTTATTTTAACACTAAAAGATATTAGAAGTAAACCTAAAATCAAAAAAAACATCAGTTAAAATCAAGATCACAAGATTGATTAATAAAATGACTTCACAAATGTCCCAGGAAATAGAAAATTCCCAAGATGTCGCTGCTACAATGGAACTGTAATGTGTTTTATGCCCATCTTCCAGAAATGCAACATCTGTTGACAACAACACAAGCTCATGTGCTATGCCTACAAGAATCTCGGCTATTAGACCATCAAAAACTAAAACTAAGGGGATATAACTCTTTTAGGAAAGACAGGACTGATCCGAACATAGCAAGCAGGGGAGTAGCCATATTAATAGATAGCCGACACTACGCCAAAGAACTACCACTCCAAACTAACTTAGAAGCAGTAGCAATATCAACTTACATACTGAATCTCAACAAAATTACTATATGTTGCCTGTACCTCCCTAAAAAACACAAAACTACAAAAACTCAGTTGCAGAATCTAATACATTAGCTACCATTCCCATTTATACTAGTAGGAGATTTTAATTGCCATAACACGTTGTGGGGATTAAATCGTACCGAAAAAAGAGGAAAAATGATAGAATCACTGCTAGATGACGACATCATATTGCTAAACGACAATTCACACACGCACTTATGTCTAAGAACTGGCACCTTTTCAGCAATAGACCTCTCTATCTGTGATTCATCACTAGCTCCAAATTTATCATGGACGGCCCTACCAGACACGCAAGGAGGAGGACACTTTCCAATCAAAACTTCATTTCCAGAAAGAGGACTGCCAATTATGGATAAGATTAGATGGAAAATTGAAAAGGCTGACTGGGAAAAATTTGCAAATAATTGCAAATTAATAACAACACAGATATACGACACTGATAATATAAACGACATAGTTGACGAATTTGTACTTCGCATCACTAAATCAGCAAAAGAAACTATCGGAACAAAAACTATAGAAAATCTCAAAAATTTAAACCCATGGTGGAATCAGTCTTGCGAAAAAGCAATAAAAAACCAAAAAAAGGCCCTTAATATTTATAAAAGACGTGCAACATTAGAAAATTTCATCAATCTTAAGAAAGTCAAAGCATGCGCCAGAAGAATCGTGTTAGAAAGCAAAAAGAAATCTGGGCAAGATTTTGTATCATCTGTAAATCCAACTACACCAACTCAAAAATTATGGTCTAAAATAAGGAGAATAAAAGGAAACGGCAATATACAAAATACTTCACTACTAATGGTCAACGGGAAAATAATACAAACACCAGACGAAATAGCCAATACTTTTGCCGATAAATTCGAATTCAACTCCACCGATGAAAACTACGGTATAGAATTTAGACCATTCAAAGTTGAAGAAGAAAAAACAAGTATTGATATAGAAGATAAAAATATTGAGATAAACCAACCATTCACACTAAAAGAACTTCAACAAGCAATTAGAGAGATGAAAAATAACAAAAGTCCTGTGCCAGATGGTATACCGGCTGAAATAATAAAATACTTACCAACTGAATGTATTGAATTTTTATTAAAAATATACAACTTTATTTCGACTCAGCACAAATACCCAGATCAATGGAAAATGGTAACTACGGTCTCTATATTAAAACTAAACAAGGATAAAACCCAGCCTACCAACTACCGACCTATATCCATGTCAAACGTCCTTAGTAAAATTATGCAAAAAATGATAAATAAGAGGCTAATGTGGTATTTAGAAAAGAAAGGCATATTTAGCAACATACAGAGTGGGTTTAGAGGAGGTCGCTCGACAATAGATCACATTTGAAATTTGCAGACAGAAATTAAAAAATAATTTAAAAATAAGCAAAACTTCATCGCAGTGTTTTTCGATATCCAAAAAGCGTACGACATGACCTGAAAACTACACATTTTAACATCCATGCAGCAAACAGAACTCGATGGGAACTTCACCAGAAACTTCCTCTCAGACAGAAAATAAAGTCTCGTGTAATGGATGCTTATCTGAAGAGAGAACACAACAAAATGGAATACCACATGGAGAGATGTTGAGCGTGCCCTTATTTCTACTGGCAATAAATAACTTTGTCAACCATGTAAGGTTCCTAGTAAAAGCTTGCCTTTACGCAGATGATCTAGTCATATTTTGCAAAAACAAAAATACCAACATCATAAAATTACACATGCAAAAAGCTATAAAAAAAAAAACTGGAACATGGTGCAAGGAAACATAAATTTTTCCCATAAACAAAACACATACAACCCGGCGCTAAGAATTAATAAAAATCGTATCACATATTTTAATCAAATTCAATTTCTAGGAGTTACATTTGATAACAAACTTATATGGAAAAATCATATCAAAAAACTAAAATCGGATTGTATGCAACGAATGAACATAATAAAAGCGCTATACCACCACGATTGGGGCGCACAACGGGAAACGCTGTTGCAGATCTATCAGGCTATTATCCAGTCCAAATTAGATTATGGCAACATAGCATATGGTAGCGCAAAAAAAAGCCACTTGAAGACCTTCGAGCCAATACCAAACCAGGCAGTCCAGCTAGCGACTGGTGCTTTCAGAACAAGTCCGGTAAAAAGTTTACTGTGTGAAGCAGGACAGATACCGCTGCAACACAGACGAACCAAAATAGCTATGTCATACCTCACCAACCTCTCCACTAATCCAAATAACCTCACATTCAATAACATATTTCAATAATCCACATCACTCCAACAATAATTTAATAGGTTAATGAAGTCCCCGAAGTACAACATAGAGCTAAGCAAACTAGTAAAATATGAAACCAACCCTACAATATACAAGAAGAGGTTCCTGGAAATCATAGATAAGTTTCAAGACCACATAAACATATACACAGATGGATCAGAAATTAAAACCAAAACCGGAGCAGCTGTACTACTAGGAGAAGAAGAACACCAATACCATCTACCACCAGTAACAAGCGTGTTCACAGCAGAAGTATACAGTATATTACAGGCAACTTGCATGATATTAAATAATATAAATAATAAAAAATTTACTATCATCACGGTCGCATTAAGTTCAGTTGAATCGATAGGACGAATGTATGCCAAAATTTCTCTAATACAAAAAATCCAGGATAACATACATAAAATCTGTACTTCAGGAAAAGAGAAAGTAGACAAAGCAGCAAAATTAGCCACTAACCTAGAACAGATTAACATGAAGATCCCTCCCAATGATATCAAAAACACAATAATAAAAAAGTATTAGAAGAATGGGAAATAAAGTGGAGAGAAACATCTAACAATAAACTAAGAACCATAAAACTAAGCACAAAAAAATGGCATACATTTACAAAGAGAAAACACCAAATAATAGACTACGAATTGGCCACACTACAGAAACCCACAACATTTATTAGAAAAGACGAATCCAATTAAATGCAACATATGCGATACCCAGCTCACAGTAGAACACTCCCTAATCGTTTGTCTGAAGTACTCCAGAGAACGAAAATTCCATTAAATTCCAGGGACACTGAAAGAAGCCCTATCCAATAATTTAGAAAATATGGAACGAGTACTCAAGTACCTAGAAGATATTGACCTTTACCGCCAAATATAAACCACATACCTTACAATATAATTAAATAAGACAAAATGTTAAAATATATAATCTGTAACATCATCTGTAATACCTAATACTTATAATATTTGTAATACTCTCCAAAATGTAATAACATAAATGTACCGGGGTACTAATCACGCAGTGGATGTATCCGTAACTAGCAGTGTACCCGCTGCTTCGCTACCGAAATAAAGTAGTCGTAGCCCGCTTAGATCTGGCCCATTTCGAAATCGGTTCAAGACTGGTTGCTACGAATCGTTTTATATTCAAATATATTTATTTGTTTTAATCTACAATTGTATTAATATGTGCTTCTTATACAAATAATTTAAGTACGAATTTCTTTGTAAACATTGGTAGTACAGACATTTAATATCAACACGTATAAGTATCCCGATGTGCTAACCTAGGAAAATGCCCATGTGAGAATCATTGCCAAAGGCAGCGCCAGTCACGTAAAGCATTTTATGTTGCACCTTACGAAATTATTTATTATAATTTTTATGATATTTATTATAATTACTTCGTGATTATTCCTGATTTATAAATCGTACCTATATAGATCAGAGCACTTTTTTTCGTTAGTAAATATTCTTGCCACCGAAGTAAGTTTTCTTCGTATTGCTTTAGGGGGTTACAATAATGTTCAATAGCGAATTTAACGTTACAATTGTTGTCTAAAATGAAAATAAAGAAAATTGTGATATATATCCTCGGGAACATTTTTGTTGCAATATTAAACCCAAAATTCGTTAATATAGGTATATTTTGAATATGTGTATCTTTTATAGTTTAAATATTTCTTAATTGATCGGAAACCTGGTGTCTTACCGCGATGATATATAGCTTAAAATCTTTCCAGACAAATTTGGAATACGCTGTTGCAAATAGCACTAAAATCGGTTTATCCGTTTTTGAGTTTTAATACATATACCGATTTTAAACAGACGCCTATGTGCCAAAAAGAAATGAAACAGGTCACTTGAAGGGTTTTATGAATATCCTTGAATCTAGATTTGCCTTGTATGGGTTGATCAGAGCAAAATACTGAACCTCGTTTTTGTACATGTGTATGGGTAATCTTTGTAACCAAAAACCAAGTCGATATCTCATTATAGGTCTGAGATATTGAGGAATCCGTGAAAGAAACATTTCACCACATTAGGGGTCGAATTTTAAAAAAATCTTTCTTAATAGGTGCTCACATCATGGAAGGAACATTCCGTCCTCCACGAATTTCATGTTTCTATGTCCAGGGGACGTTCTATTGAATAAAAAATACCAATTTACCCTTTTAGGCGTGAAAATTTAAAAGAAAACTGTCAAAAAGTTTCTAAGATTTTAAAAAGACATCTATATGCCAAAACACAATGTTATAACTCAACATACATAGGAAATACGAAGGGTTCTATAATTCACTCCGAATACATAATAAATTTATCCCTTTAAGGGTTGATTAGAACAAAATCCTGAATTTAGTTCTTAACATTTGTATGTGTAACCTTTGTAAGCAAAAACTAAGTCAATATCTCATTGGGCCTAAGAGATATTAAGGAATTCGTGAAATCACATATCACCCCTTTTCACCCTTTAGGGGTGAAATTTTAAAAAACTGTCAAAACCATTTCGAGATATTATAAAAAGACACTTATTTGCCAAAAAGAAACCATATAACTCAACAAACACAGGAAATAAGACGGGTTGTAAAATTCACCCCGATTGTAGATTCACCCCTTTAGGGGTTGATTAGGGCAAAAAACCGAAATTGGTTTTTCGGCATTTATATGGGTAATACTTGTAAGCAAAAACTAAGTCGATATCCCATCGGCCCTAAGAGATATTAAGGAATTCGTGAAATCACATTTCACCCCTTTTCATCCCTTAGGAGTGAAATTTCGAAAAATCCTTTCTTAGTGGGTGCTTACGTCACGGAGCGAATATACTCTCCAAATTTCAAGTTCCTAGGCCCAGCGGTTCGGGCCGGGCGGTGATGAGTGAATGAGTCAGTCAGTCAGGACACTTGCTTTTATATATATAGAAGACTAGCTGAAAACCCGTGCTTCGCTACGGTATATTGATGGTCTCATTGGCATAAAATCCGCAGTTTGTTTTTAAACTTGTGTATGGGTAACCTTTGTAACAAAAAATCTAGTCGATATCTTATCTGTCCTAAGAGATATTGAGGAACCCGTGAAAAAACATTTTACTCCTTTTCACCAGATAGGGGTCGAACTTGAAAAAATCCTTTCTTAGTGGGTTCTTACTTCATACTGAAAAATGTACTCTCCGAATTTTTTATTTCTAACAAAAAAATTCTAATTTACCCTTTAGGAGTGAAAGAAAACTGTCAAACTGTGAAAACATATATGCCAAAATGGAATGTTATAACTCAACAACCGCTGGAAATACAAAGGGTTCTATAATTCACCCCGAATGTAGATTGATTAAGATAAAATCTTGAAATTCATTTTTCGGCATTTGTATGGGTAATCTTTATAAGCAAAAACCAAGTCTATATCTTATTGAACCTAGAAGATATAAAGGCGTCCTTGAAATCACAATTCCCTCTTTTCACCTTTTAGGGGTGATATTTGTTAAAGGTAAAAAACTGTTAAAACCATTTCGAGACATTTTAAAAAGACACAGGAAATAAGACGCGATGTATAATCTACCCCGTTTGTAGAATCACCCCTTTAGGGGTTGATTAGGACGTAATCCTGAAATAAGTTTTTCGGCATTTGTATGGATAATTTTTGTAAGCAAACACCAAGTCGATATCTTATTGGTCCTAAAAGAATTAAGGAATAAATGAAATCACATTTCACCCCTTTTCACCCTTAAGAGGTGAAATTAAAAAAAAAAAATGTCAAAATCATTTCGAGATATTAAAAAAAAAACACCTATGTGCCAAAAAGTAATGTTGCAACTAAACGAACACAGGAAATGCGACGGGATGTATAATTCATCCCGATTGTAGATCCACCCCTTAAGGGGTTGATTAGGACAAAATCCAAAAAGTGGTTTTTCGGTATTTGCATGGGTAGTTTTTGTAAGCAAAAACCAAGTCGATATCTTATTGGTCCTAAAAAATGTTAAACAATCTTTGAAATCACATTTTACCCCTTTTTACCCTTTAGGGGTTAAATTTAAAAATATTGTCAAAACCATTTCGAGATATTTTAAAAATACGCCTATGTGCCAAAAAGAAACCTTATAACTCAACAAACACAGGGAATACGACGGGATGTATAATTCACCCCAATTGTAGATCCACCGTTTACGGGTTGATTAGGACAAAAATCCTGAAATATATTTTTCCGTATTTGTATGGGTAATCTTCGTAAGCAAAAAGCAAGTCGATATCTTATTGGTCCTAAGAGATATTAAGGAATCCTTGAAATCACAATTCATCCCTTTTCAACCCTTAGGGGTGAAATTTTAAAAAACTGTCAAACCCATTTCGAGATATTTTAAAAAGACACCTATGTGCCAAAAAGTAATGCTGCAACTAATGAACAAAGGAAATACGACGGGATGTATAATTCACCCCGATTGTAGATCCACCCCTTTAGGGGTTGATTAGGACAAAAACCTGAAATATGTTTTTCGGTATTTGTATAGGTAATCTTTGTAAGCAAAAAGCAAGTCGATATCTTATTGGTTCTAAGAGATATTAAGGAATACTTGAAATCATAATTCACCCCTTTTCACCATTTAGGGGTGAAATTTAAAAAAAAACTGTCAATACTATTTCGAGATATTTTAAAAAGACATCTATGTGCCAAAAATTAATGTTGCAACTAAACGAACAGAGGAAATACGACGGGATGTATAATTCACCTTCATTGTAAATCCATCCCTTTAGGGGTTGATTAGGACCAAATCCTGAAATAAGTTTTTCGGTATTTGTATGGGTAATCTTCGTAAGCAAAAAGCAAGTCGATATCTTATTGGTCCTAAGAGATATTAAGGAATCCTTGAAATCACAATTCACCCCTTTTCAACCCTTAGGGGTGAAATTTTAAAAAACTGTCAAACCCATTTTGAGATATTTTAAAAAGACTCCTATATGCTAAAAAGTAATATTGCAACTAAACGAACACACGAAATACGACGGAATGTATAACTCACCCCGATTGTAGATCCACCCCTTTAGTGGTTGATTAGGACAAATTCCTGAAATAAGTTTTTCGGTAATTGTATGGATAATCTTTGCAAGCAAACAGTAAATCGATATCTTATTGATCCTAAGAGATATTAAGGAATCCTTGAAATCACAATTCACCCCTTTTCAACCCTTAGGGGTGGAATTTTGAAAAACTGTCAAACCCATTTCGAGATATTTTAAAAAGACACCTATGTGCCAAAAAGTAATGTTGCAACTAAACGAACACAGGAATTACGACGGGATGTATAATTCACCCCGATTGTAGATTCACCCCTTTAGGGGTTGATTAGGACAAAATCCTGAAATTGGCGATTCGGTATTTGTATGGGTAATCTTTGTAAGCAAAAATCAAGTCGATATCTTATTGGTCCTAAGAGATATTAAAGAATCCTTAAAATCACAATTCACCCCTTTTCACCCTTTAGGGGTGAAATTTCAAAAAACTGTCAATACCATTTCGAGATATTTTAAAAAGACACCTATGTGCCAGAAAGTAATCTTGCAACTAAACGAACACAGGAAATACAACGGGATGTATAATCCACCCCGATTGTAGGTTCACCCCTTTAGGGGTTGATTAGGGCAAAATCCCGAAATTGGTTTTTCGACATTTGTATGGGTAATACTTGTAAGCAAAAACTAAGTCAATATCCCATCGGCCCTAAGAGATATTAAGGAATTCGTAAAATCACATTTCACCCCTTTTCATCCCTTAGGAGTGGAATTTCGAAAAATCCCTTCTTAGTGGGTGCTTACGTCATGAAGGGAATATACTCTCCGAATTTCAAGTTTCTAGGCCCAGGGGTTCGGGCTGGGCGGTGATGAGTGAGTCAGTCAGTCAGTCAGTCAGGACACTGCCTTTTATATATATAGATAGATAGATAATAAACATACATACATTCGCAACAGTTGTTTAGGTTAGACTGACTGTAAACTAAATGCAACCTCAGGCTTCGGGTTATAACAATTACGCACGAAAATGCACGATGTCCGAAGCTGCACTAAAGCCATCCAACTAAATATTTCTCAAAACTATGTTAATGCCCAAATATAAATAAAAACAAAATTCATGAATATCGTTTCTAATGCGATTTTTTTTATCGTTATACAGACGGCATTTTCTACCTGTAAACCAAATTTCCACACTCATCAAATTTGCATAAAAACTCAGTACCATATGTGGGTTACAATTTCCGAATATTTTCTATTTTATAGATACAGAAAATAGATGTTTTTAAACAAAAATAGAAGAATGAGCAAGTAGCCCACACTGAAAAAATATGGCTATCAATCGCATTTAAATCAATATTCGTAAAAAAAAGATAGAAAAAAAAATAATTATACTAAAAATAAGTTAAGAAAACTCCGTTAAAAATAATTATCCAGAAAACAGATATTCAGCTTATGTCTCGCTCTACATACACGAACCATAAGTTTTGCTAAATAACAATAACAATTTATTATCAGCTGTAACCAAACACCGGTTTTATTTTCTACAATGTTTACCTCCTGATAAAGGTTATTCTCGGGCCGAACTCTTCTGATATTTAGCGAACACTCACGATGTTCATACAGTTAGACAGTCAACTATTGAATGAAAATTTCTATCCGGTCACTGCATATGTGATAGATATACCAATGGTCGAATGTAATTAAAAACAAAATTATTAATTTCTCGTTTCTGATGGGACTTTTTTGAGATTTTCGATTTTTCTAGTTATGATGAAGCCATTTGCTACCTGTATGCAAAATTTCAACTCGGTAGCGTATCTGGAAGTGGGTTAGAATTTCCGGACATAGCCACAAATATCCATTTTTATATATAAAGATTATCCTAAAAAAAAAAAGAGTTTTGACACAATATTTTAAGTTTATTGGAAACCAAAGCAACAAAATATACGTTCTACGTTCTACGTTCAACGTCTACGTCAATTGGAAACCATCCTTATGAGCTGCATATACAGTATTGGTATAGTATTGCCATAGTTCATGGAAGCAATGGAAGCAATGCACCCCTTGCTCAATCAGAAATAATTTCTTGTAAAAAATCTTTTGTTTATTCTTTTATTAGTTATAGTATAATATGGTTATAATAATTACTTTAAGTTAGTCGAATATATAAATTAAAGTACAAAATATGTTGAATATCACTAAAAAATGCTAATATAAAACTGATGGATGCAGCTAGAATAGTGCATTAAGATGGGGAGAATTCGCACTTATGTGTATCAGGTGATTTAAATTCGATAATTGGCCGTTGCATAATTTGGATGATCTCAAACACACTAGTAAATTACTGAAAAATTGGTTGAAAGAAGAAAAAAATTTAAATTTTTTAACTTAAGTTTGAAGTAGTAAAATTTGTTTACAATTGGTATTTAAAAAGACTGGTCTTTAATTGATTTTAATTCAGTTTTTGATTAAAAGTATGAGATCAGTTTTAAATTATTTTTTGACCAGACGAAAATTATGGGCAGTGACGTAGCCTGAATGACTACAGGGTGGTGTTTGTTAAAAAATTAACGAAAAAAAAAAAGTATTGGAAAGGGTAAATTGAAAGTAATGACCCAAAGAATAGAACGAATTGAAATGATGACAATGAAAAAGAAGGACGAATCTAAGACACTTCAATGTGTGGTTGCTATATGTGTAAGCATGTATAGGTACTATTGTTTTATGTTTATTTGTTATTAATTCCAGTTGTCCCTTATGGAAAAATATATTCTTGTCCATGAAAGTATTTTGAAATGACACTGACGACTTCTGTTAAATAATATGTAACTCCAGTTTAAATTGACAGTAATACTTTTAGAGTATTTGTAATTACGGTGATACGCGTAGTCTGGATTGCTTTGACCTTGCACTATATGATAAACAAACAATGGTAGCTATGAGAATTACGCGTTCGAACATACAATATTATGTGATTAACTTACAATACTCTCTTATACCTACACACTTTATAATATAGCTCACTGAGCTATCAGTTTTAATAATAATAAACAATAGCATAAAAACAAATGGTCACAACAGTGTACATATTCTACATATAACAATCACACAATAATATCCGGTATATTAGGTCAAAGATTATCGAAGTCAACTTCCCTTTCTGGTTAATCAGTTACGAAAAGCTTACATACATAACTGAATTTTAAATAAAGAAATTCAAGATTTGTCTAAATTCACATATAAAATAATAATTTTACATACTGAATAATCAATGAGTAATCACTGCAGAGCTGTTCTAAGGGTTCGGGGTGATTACATTAACAAATTTTCAGTTTTGTTTAGTTAACACGTTCGCGGACAGTTCGGCTATAGCCGTCGAATATTTTTCCTAGCTCAGGTCATGACGGTCTAAACCGTCCTACATTTTTATTCAAATATACAAATGATGGCTGGGGCAGGTTTTAATTCCATTTAAGTATATGAAAACTAGTATAAACTGTCCTATCAGGAACATACCAAACAAAGTAAACGTCCTATTATAAACAAAAATCTAAAAAAGTGACATTTTGAGTACATATCATTGTACAAAACTGTCCGCGAACGTGTTAAAGTTAATTTTTATTTTTCCAGTAATTCAACATTCCTGTATATAAACTGCTAGACAAGTGGATCACTTAATCATTTCGCCGTCAATACTATTAAAAGTAATTTTAATTTCATTTGTGCATGGAGAAAACGCTTGCACATACTAAAATGAACAGATACACTAGAAGAATACGTTTTTTAATTTAAAATTTTCCAAAAAAAAAAAGTAAGTCTGTTTTATGTTAAACTAGCTGAAAACTCGTGCTTCGCTACGGTATATTGATGGTCTCATTAGCACAGCAGATACGAAGGGTTTCTCCCAAAATTCATGTCTCTTTGTCAAAGAACGCTTGAAATTTTAAGAAACTGTAAACGCTTTCTTAATAGAAACCTATGTACCAAAATGAAGTGTAATAACTCAGGAAAAACAAAGATTTTTATAATTCACCCCGAACGCATATTCACCCATTTAGGGGTTGATTAGGGCAAAATCGTGAATTTCTGTTTTAAACATTTGTATGGCTAACCTTTGTAAGCGAAAACCAAGTCGATATCTCATTGAGCCTAAGAGATATTGAGGCATCCCTAAATAAAATTTCACCCCATTTCACCCCTTAAATATCGAATTTAGAAAACGCTCTTCTTATTGGTTTCTTACGTCATGGAGGGAATGTAAGCTCCGAATTTCATGTTTTAATATCCATTGGATTTTCTATCGAATAAAAAATACCAGTTTACCCCTTTAGGGATGAGACTTAAAAAAAAACTGTCATGTTACTTGTTTTTAAAAAGGTTTTAAAAAAGGTGTTTCAAAAAGGCACGTATATGCCAAAAATGAATGTTATCACTCAACAAACAGGAAAAACTACGAGTACTATAATTCATTCCGTTTGGAGTGGATTAGGACGAAATCATGATTTTTTTTCTTAATTATTGTGTGGGAGAAATCATATTTGACCCTTTAAGGGTGAATTTAAAAAAACTTTTTTGAGACATTTTAAAAAGACACCTTTTTGCCAATAAGGAGTGTTATAACTCAACAAACACAGAAAATTCGACGGGATATATAATTCACCCCGAATGTAGATTCACCCCTTTACGATTGGATAGGATAGGTTGATTAGGATAAAATCTTGAAATAAGTTTTTAGATATTTGCATGGGTAATCTTTGTAAGCAAAAACCAAGTAGATATCTTATTGGTCCTAAGAGATATTAAGGAATCCTTGAAATCACACCCTTTTCACCATTTCGGGGTGAAATTAAAAAAAAAAATGAGAAAACCATTTCGAGATATTTTAAAAGGACCTAATTGCCAAAAAGTAATTTGCAACTAAACGAACACAAGAAATACAACGGGATGTATAATCCACCCCGATTGTAGGTTCACCCCTTTAGGGGTTGATTAGGGCAAAATCCCAAAATAAGTTTTTCGGTATTAGTATGGGTAATACATGTAAGCAAAAACCAAGTCGATGTTCCATCAGCCCTAAGAGATATTAAGGAAATCGTGGAATAACATTTCATCCCTTTTCATCCCTTAGAAGTGGAATTTCGAAAAATCCCTTCTTAGTAGGTGCTTCCGCCATGAAGGGAATATACTCTCCAAATTTCAAATTTCTAGGCCCAGGCGTTCGAGTTGGGCGGTGATGAGTGAGTCAGTCAGTCACTCAGGACATTGCCTTTTATACAATAAGAATAATAATTATAATAATCTTTATTCCAGTGAATGTAATGTACATTTTTGGAGTCGTTAAACATATCAATAAACAAGTACAAAAATAATAAATTAAAATATCATGCGTATTATATAGTGATATATTACAATTTTAATGACATCAATAAAATATATAAATAAAGACAGAGTGTAAGTGTGAAAATCTATTGATTAAATTGATGTGGAATAAATTCATCGTCTTCAAATTCCTTAATACTATAGTAGGCTTTCTTTATGAGAATTTTTTTCATTACATTTTTAAATTTTTTATTTTCCAGATTTCTAATAGTATCTGGAAGTTTGTTTAAATAAAATATATAGATGAATGCATAATTATTATTAATAAGAATCTATAGCTTTTTGTTTTCTTCTTAAACAATTTTATTTATTAATATTTTGTAAGATCTCCACGAGCTCTATAGGTATACAGTTAAATATATTTGACTATTTAATATTGTGTATTGTGTACATGTTAAATGACTTATTAAATAGTAAATTGTTTACGTAATTTCTTGGTATCTTCTTCTAGAGCAGACCTGGGCGAATGGAGGCCCGCGCTGAAATTTTATCCGGCCCGAGAAGCATTTTATAAATAACTAGCTGAGTACCCGTGCTTCGCTACGGTATTCTGACGGACGCATTAGTGTAAAATCCTCAGTTTGTTTTTAAACATGTGTATGGGTAACCTTTGTAAGCAAAAACCTAGTCGATATCTCATCTGTCCTAAGAGATATTGAGGAAACCATGAAAAAACATTATACCCTTTTACACTATATAGGGCTCGAACTACTGAGTAAAAAAAAACTGTAAAACTTTTTAAACATTTTAGAAAGACATATATATGTTAAAAGGAATATTATAACTCAACAAACGAAGAAAATGCGAAGAGTTTTATAATTCTTCTCTAGGGGTTGATTAGAGTATAATTTTGACATAACTTTATATTTTTATGGGTAACCTTTGTAAGTAAAAACCAAGTCGATATCTCAATGGTCCTAAGAGATATTGAGGAATCCGTGAAATCACATTTCAGCCAATTTCACACCCTTAGGGACCGAATTTTGAAAAATTCCATATTAGTGGGTGCTTACGACATGGAGGGAATATATTTCTCGAATGTCTGTATGTCAAGGGACGTTCTATCGAATAAAAATACCAATTTACCCCGTTAGGAATGAAATTTAAAAAACTGTAAAAACGCTTTCTAAATATTTTGAATAGAAACCTATGCACCAAAATGAAATTTTATAACTCAGGAAATACAAAGGTTTCTATAATTCAACCCGAATGTAGATTCACCTGTTTAGGGGTTGATTAGGGAAAAATCCTGAATAAAAAAAAAATGTATGGGTAACCTTTTTAAGCAAAAATCAAGTCTATATCTCATTAGTCCTAAGAGATATTGAGGAATCCCTGAAACCAAATTGCATCCCTTTTCACCCCTTAGGGCTGGAATTTCAGAAAACCCCTTCTTAGTGGGTGCTTACATCATGGACGGAATATAATTACCGAATTTCATGTCTCTATGTCCAAGAGATGTTCTATCAAAAATGAGTGTTATAACTCAACAAAGATTGGAACTAAGAAACTGGAAATACGAAGGGTTCAATTTAGAGGTTAATTAAGACAAAATTCTGAATTCCTATGTTATTTAAACATTTGTTTAGATAACCATTGTGAGTAAAAACCAAGTCGATATCTGATTGGTCCTAAGAGATATTGAGGAATCCCTGAAATCACATTTGACCCCCTTTTTAGACCCTTCGAGGTCAACTTCGAAAAATCTCTTATTAGTAGGTGCTTACGTCATGGAAATAATATACTTTGCGAATTTCATGTATCTATGTCCAAAAAACGTTCTATCGAATAAAAAATAGATGATGAAAATGATTAGGGAAAATCCTGAAATAAGTTTTTCGGCATTTGTATGAGTAATCTTTGTAAGCAAAAACCAAGTCGGTATCTTAATGGTCCTAAGAGTTATTAAGAAATCATTGAATTAACATTTCACCCCTTTTCGCCCTTTAGGGATGTAATTTTAAAAAACTGTTAATACCATTTCGAGATATTTTAACAAGACACCTACGTGCAAAAAATAAATTTTATAGCTCAACAAACATATGAAATACGACGGGATGTATAATTCACCCCGTTTGTAGATTTACGCCTTTAGTGGTTGATTAGGACAAAATCCTGAAATAGGTTTTTTGGCATTTTTATGAGTAATTATTGTAAGAAAAAACCAAGTCGATATCTTATTGGTCCTAAGAAATATTAAGGAATCCTTGAAATCACATGTCACCCTTTTTCACCCTTTGGGGCTGAAATTTAAAAAAACTGTCAAAACCATTTCGAAATATTTTAAAAATACACCTATGTGCCAAAAAGTAATGTTACATCTCAACAATCACAGGAAATACGACGGGATGTATAATTCACCCCAATTGTGGATTCACCCCTTTAGGGGTTGGTAAGAACAAAGTCCTGAAATTAGTTTTTCGGTATTTGTATGGGTAATTTTTGTAAGCAAAAAGCAAATTATTGGTCGATATCTTATTGGTCCTAAGAGATATTAAAGAATCCTTGAAATCACATATCACCCCTTTTCAACCTTTAGGGGTGAAATTTTAAAAAACTGTCAAAACCATTTCGAGATATTATAAAAAGACACCTATGTGCCAAAAAGAAACCTTATAACTCAACAAACACAGGAAATACGACGGGATGTAAAATTCACCCCGATTGTAGATTCACCCCTTTAGGGGTTGATTAGGACAAAATCCTGAAATAAGTTTTTCGGCATTTGTATGGGTAATCTTTGTAAGCAAAAACTAAGTTGATATCTTATTGGTCCTAAGAAATATTAAGGAATCCTTGAAATCACATGTCACCCCTTTTCACCCTTTGGGGCTGAAATTTTAAAAAACTGTCAAAACCATTTCGAAATATTTTAAAAATACACCTATGTGCCAAAAAGTAATGTCACATCTCAACAATCACAGGAAATACGGCGGGATGTATAATTCGCCCCAATTGTAGATTCACCCCTTTAGGGGTTGATAAGGACAAAATGCTGGAATTAGTTTTTCGGTTTTGTATGGGTATTTTTTGTAAGCAAAAAGCAAGTGGATATCTTATTGGTCCTAAGAGATATTAAAGAATCCTTGAAATCACATATTACCCCTTTTCACCCTTTAGGGGTGAAATTTTAAAAAACTGTCAAAACCATTTTGAGATATTATAAAAAGACACCTATGTGCCAAAAAGAAACCTTATAACTCAACAAACACAGGAAATACGACGGGATGTAAAATTCACCCCGATTGTAGATTCACCCCTTTAGGGGTTGCTTAGGACCAAATCCTGAAATGAGTTTTTCGGCATATGTATGTGTAATCTTTGTAAGCAAAAACTAAGTCGATATCCCATCGACCCGAAGAGATATTAAAGAATCCGTGAAATCACATTTCACCCCTTTTCGCCCCTTAGGGGTTGAATTTCGAAAAATCCCTTCTTAGTGGGTGCTTACGTCATGGAGGGAATATACTCTCCAAATTTCAAGTTTCTAGGCCCAAGGGTTCGGGCTGGGCGGTGATGAGTCAGTCAGTCAGGACACTTGCTTTTATATATATAGATTGTGTCCTGCAAAAATTTTACTGTCTGTCCAATATTCTTTCAAATTTTCATTCTTTCCAATTTTCTTTTCACTTTTTTTCTTTAAATTGCAAAATAAGTACATGTTTTGGTTTAAAAATATTGTTTTTAAAATTTATAAAATATCCTTCGTAACAAAAACGGTAAAATTAGAAAAAAAATGTTTTTTTGTGGGCGGTCAAATTTTCATTCGCAATGTGGCCCGACAGCTAAAAAATTTGCCGTGTTCTAGAGGAATACCTTGTAGCACGACTACAAAGCCTATATGACGAAACTAAAGGTTATGTGCGTAAGTCGAGGTATTTTGAGACTACTATTCTCTTTACAATAGTACTATTATACAGTCATTAAAAAAGCCAGAGAAGAAATCATAAAATACCATATAGGACAAGGGAAAATGAAACAAGCTAACATCGCAGAGCTATGCTACGCAGATGACGTTCTAATCGCTAGCCATGAAGATAATCTACAAGAATGTTTCTCAATCTTTTTACTCTCGTGACACATTTCCCAAAAATGACAAATTTCGCGGCACACCTACGTAGTCGTAGAAGAAATCTAATTGGTCTTTATCCAAATAGTGTTGGTTCCTGAATGCAGACACCTGTATTCAGGATATGTCAATTCGTCATAAAAAGTTCCTTCGTGTACTTTATTCTTATTAATGGTATTGTACGTATATTCGGACAAAGATGTTAAAATGAAAACGACGCCAGCTTTTCTTTTAAGATTTCGCGGCACACTTGGAAAATTTTGCGGCACCTAAAGTGCCGCGGCACACCCTTTGAAAAACACTGATCTACAAAGTAACCTAGACACTTTCAACTCCCCTGCAGCGTCAAATAACGCAGCACAACCTACGTGTGACAAAATTATCTTCTTGCGTCAAAAAATGTGATTGTTAATCCACGTATCAATAACTTTTATTTGATACTCCTCAAAATTTTACAAACTTTTTATTTTTCGACAAACATAGTTTTTTATATTTCACGCGGGACATATTTTTGAAGTCTCAGTAATCCTTGTACATGTGTTCAGTCCTCTAAATCTGGCCACAATTTCTATGCAACAGACAGACTCATGTGACGAAATAAGAATGTTTTAATTATACACACGAAAGCCTAAAAATAATAGAGAACATGGGAATATGCAATTTATATTAATTTCAATACGTATCATAGTAAAATATAGCTCATATATTGATTGCAAAATGCATAAGTGGTTTTGTTATATGATTATTTTAAATTTGTTAAATTTTCATATCATTCTAGCTAAGGGGAGAACGAACCCCCTTGAATATGCAACTGATACTACACAAATGAAAGCATTAATAGTATTAGAAATTAGTTTTAACATAGAGGTGCCATCTGTGATGGTAGGGCTGAACTAACTGAAAGTAACTATAGATAGCATGGTTAACTAAATCTAGCAGTAAGTCTTAACCTAAGTTAATTATGACCTAACCTAAGATTTACACATTATTTAATAATAATTTAGAATATACTTATTTTGTTAATATGAATTTGAAAGGATACGTGAAAATCCATTGTTGTTTTTGCTTAGATTTAGCAAACTTGTCCTTAAACTGGATACAGCCATTTCGACACTTTCACACTTAAGACACTGAACACTGAGTAAAATTAAATCACACATTACAGATTGCCCCCTCTTATCTTATCACAATTTTGTTATAGAATTTTTCTTATCTTTATTATATATAAACGATAGCCTTCAGATGGTTATTTAATAATTACGAACAACTAAGTTTAATTATAAGATTTGGTTGTTTATATTAAACAGTGGCGTTCAAGGTCATTTTTATTTGGAATTTATTATTTAAAAGGTAATCTATATATATAAAAGCAAGTGTCCTGACTGACTGACTCATCACCGCCCAGCCCGAACCCTTGGGCCTAGAAACTTGAAATTTGGAGAGTATATTCCCTCCATGACGTAAGCACCCATTAAGAAGGGATTTTTCGAAATTCAACCCCTAAGGGGCGAAAAGGGGTGAAATGTGATTTCACGGATTCTTTAATATCTCTTCGGGTCGATGGGATATCGACTTAGTTTTTGCTTACAAAGACTACACATACATATGCCGAAAAACTAATTTCAGGATTTTGTCCTAATCAACCCCTAAAGGGGTGAATCTACAATCGGGGTGAATTTTACATCCCGTCGTATTTCCTGTGTTTGTTGAGTTATAAGGTTTCTTTTTGGCACATAGGTGTCTTTTTATAATATCTCAAAATGGTTTTGACAGTTTTTTAAAATTTCACCCCTAAAGGTTGAAAAGGGGTGATATGTGATTTCAAGGATTCTTTAATATCTCTTAGGGGTCATTCCATGTCAAGTGGTCTGATTTCAGAGAAGTGCCCTGCTCGACCATCACGGATTTCGATGAAATTTTGTATGGACAATCACACATGTCCCCAACGAACATTGGTAAAGTTTTACGTTCATCCATGCAATACTTGTTGAGATTTAGTAATTTGTTTGACCCCATACCGCAGCCTTCTATGGTATGACTCCGAGATTTCGGCAACTTTGAGACACAGTATCTCTGGCAATATTTTGTTAAGAGAAACAAAACTTTGCCAACTTATACAACTTTTTGCGCTCTATTAAACAAAATAATAAACAAATCTTCATGAGCGATTCCCGTGAAGAAAATTGGGATCAAACTTGGCCTAAAAAATTTGCAACTCGAAAAAATTTTAAAGTTTGGCTTTTTATACCTCTGAAAGTAAAGGTACGATAAACGTGAAATTTTGCACATTATAACTTATCAATACAAGGTTACCGAATATAAAATTTCACACTCCTAATATTTTTCATTAGTTCAGGAATTGAGTGTAAAGTTGATGATTTTTGTGAAAATGCTAAAAACAGGGTATATTTAGCCCACTTTTACAAAAATATACCTTCTGGAAACTGGTTTAAATTATTTTCATTAGAAAGAGCATGTTTTAATCCCCCTAAAAAAGTAGGACTGGTTTTTCATCCCTGGTATATAAGGCCTTAGAAATAGGGACAAAGTTGAGAACGTTTCTATCACATGCTGCTATCGCAATATCGCATGCATTCCATTATTTTTCATCTTGTTTGTTTTATACAGGCATTATAAGTACCTAAATTGCGTTGATCCATGGTGACATTGTCACTACCAGTTCAGAAACTTGAACCAGTAACCCCATCGCCATAGGGTTCACGCCCGATAGCCGTGCAATACCAGCCACGGGTGGGTTTCTTGATTGAGGATCCCAAGCCTCTAGTTTGGTTTCCTCGTTTAGGTTCCAAAGTCTTGTGTGGGTATCTGTCCGGTTCCCAAGCCAATGATTGGGCAGCTTATTCTAGGTTCCTAAGCCTGAAGTGGGTATCTTACATGGTTCCCAAGCCGAAGTCCATGATGTTTGTATGAATTGTCAAATACCAACTATTGCTTATTTATTATTGAATTTAGTAGCCACTTTCTTCAGTGTCACTTCTTGAATTGATACTGTCGGCCTGGTGACATAACTGATGGTGCTGGCTGCCACAAATAAGGTGTTGTGCTGGAACCCTACAAATATCTTTTCTTTCGGGCCAATAAAATGAGCCGGGCCTCGCAGATGTATAAATTTTACCAAAGCATCATTTTGTTCCAGAGAAATTTTTACAACATTGCCTACCCACCACTTATTGTCATAAATGCAGGCAACATAACAACCGGGAAATAGTTCGGCTAATTTTAAATTAGGATCGACAGAATTGGAAAGTTTGGCCACAAAGTTAACTGTGTCATTTGAAACTTTGCTGACAGAAATCGAATTCAAATCAACTGGCACAAACTGGTGATGATCTCTTGTGCCAGCTATTGTGGTGCTAGCTTTCCATCTTTCTTCTTGCAGCATCCTGTTTTCTTGAATTTCTTCAGTCGGAACATATATATATATATTTAATTCCGTGAATGTTTTTGTCACAAAAGTTGAACAGATCTATTGGCGTCAGTATTTGATCGGTTAATGGTCGCTGGAGGCCGGTCAATTCGGGACTTTCCCGGCCAATTCGGGACGTTTGGTCACCGACCGCCGCTGCTAACAGTACAGAATTCTATACCCAAAACATGCTGACGCGTGACAGCACTAACAAAATATTTAAAAAATGTCATCCGTGTAGAACCACCGCTAGCAGACTAACAGATTCATATAGCGTACAAAAATTAATTGTACACTTTAAACTTCAGCAAGAATGAAAGGAAAGTGACACAATGTAAAAAAAATGCATATTGAAGTATATGACGTTTCGATAGCAATATCCTCAACTTTGTCCCTATTTCTAAGGCCTTATATACCAGGGATGAAAAACCAGTCCTACTTTTTTAGGGGGATTAAAACATGCTCTGTCTAATGAAAATAATTTAAAACAGTTTCCAGAAGGTATATTTTTGTAAAAGTGGGCTAAATATACCCTGTTTTTAGCATTTTCACAAAAATCATCAACTTTACACTCAATTCCTGAACTAATGAAAAATATTAGGAGTGTGACATTTTATATTCGTTAACCTTGTATTGATAAGTTAATATGTGTAAAATTTCACGTTTATCGTACCTTTACTTTCAGAGGTATAAAAAGTCAAACTTTAAAATTTTTTCGAGTTGCAAATTTTTTATGCCAAGTTTGATCTAAATTTTCTTCACGAGAATCGCTCATGAAGATTTGTTTATTATTTTGTTTAATAGAGCACAAAAAGTTGTATAAGTTGGCAAAGTTTTGTTTCTCTTAACAAAATATTGCCAGAGATACTGTGTCTCAAAGTTGTCGAAATCTCGGAGTCATACCATAGAAGGCTGCGGTATGGGGTCAAACAAATTACTAAATCTCAGCAAGTATTGCATGGATGAACGTAAAACTTTACCAATGTTCGTTGGGGACATGTGTGATTGTCCATACAAAATTTCATCGAAATCCGTGATGGTCGAGCAGGGCACTTCTCTGAAATCAGACCACTTGACATGGAATGACCCCTAAGAGATATTAAAGAATCCTTGAAATCACATATCACCCCTTTTCAACCTTTAGGGGTGAAATTTTAAAAAACTGTCAAAACCATTTTGAGATATTATAAAAAGACACCTATGTGCCAAAAAGAAACCTTATAACTCAACAAACACAGGAAATACGACGGGATGTAAAATTCACCCCGATTGTAGATTCACCCCTTTAGGGGTTGATTAGGACAAAATCCTGAAATTAGTTTTTCGGCATATGTATGTGTAGTCTTTGTAAGCAAAAACTAAGTCGATATCCCATCGACCCGAAGAGATATTAAAGAATCCGTGAAATCACATTTCACCCCTTTTCGCCCCTTAGGGGTTGAATTTCGAAAAATCCCTTCTTAATGGGTGCTTACGTCATGGAGGGAATATACTCTCCAAATTTCAAGTTTCTAGGCCCAAGGGTTCGGGCTGGGCGGTGATGAGTCAGTCAGTCAGGACACTTGCTTTTATATATATAGATTACCTTTTAAATAATGACATGTGATTTCAAGGATTCCTTAATATTTCTTAGGACCAATAAGATATCGACTTGGTTTTTTCTTACAATAATTACTCATACAAATGCCAAAAAACTTATTTCAGGATTTTGTCCTAATCAACCCCTAAAGGCGTAAATCTACAAACGGGGTGAATTATACATCCCGTCGTATTTCATATGTTTGTTGAGCTATAAAATTATTTTTTGCAGGAGGTGTCTTTTTAAAATATCTCGAAATGGTATTAACAGTTTTTTAAAATTCCATCCCTAAAAGGCGAAAAGGGGTGAAATGTTAATTCAATGATTTCTTAATATCTCTTAGGACCAATAAGATGCCGACTTGGTTTTTGCTTACAAAGATTACTCATACAAATGCCGAAAAACTTAATTTAGGATTTTGCCTAATCAACCCCTGAAGGTGTGAATCTACAAACGGGGTGAATTATACATCCCGTCGTATTTCCTGTGTTTGTTGTGTTATACAATTTCTTTTTTGCACAAAAGTGTCTTTTTAAAATATCTCGAAATAATATTGATAGTTTTTTAAAATTACATCCCTAAAGGGTGAAAAGGGGTGAAATGTGAATTCAAGGATTCCTTAATATCTCTTAGGTCCAATTTTTGCTTACAAAGATTACTCATACAAATGCCGTAAAACATATTTCAGATTTAGTATTTTTAAAATATTTCGAAATGGTTTTGACAGTTTTTTAAAATTTCAGCCCCAAAGGGTGAAAAGGGGTGACATGTGATTTCAAGGATTCCTTAATATTTATTAGGACCAATAAGATATCGACTTGGTTTTTTCTTACAATAATTACTCATACAAATGCCGAAAAACTTATTTCAGGATTTTGTCCTAATCAACCCGTAAAGGGGTGTATATACAATCGGGGTGAATTAAACATGCTGTCGTATTTCCTGAGTTTGTTGAGTTAGAAAATTTCTTTTTGGCACATAAGTGTCTTTTTAAAATATCTCCAAATAATATTGACAGTGTTTTAAAATTGCATCCCTTAAGGGTGCAAAGGAGTGAAATGTCAATTCAAGGATTTCTTAATATCTCTTCGGACCAATAAAATATCGACTTGGTTTTTTCTTACAAAGATTACTCATACAAATGCCGAAAAACCTAATTCAGGCTTTTGTCCTAATCAACTCCTAAAGGGGTGAATCTACAATCGGGGTGAATTTTACATCCCGTCGTATTTCCTGTGTTTGTTGAGTTATAAGGTTTCTTTTTGGCACATAGGTGTCTTTTTAAAATACCTCGAAATAATTTTGACAGTTTTTTTAAATTTCACCTTTAAAGGGGTAAATGGGTATTTTTTTATTCGATAGAACGTTTTTTGGACATAGATACATGAAATTCGCAAAGTATATTCTTTCCATGACGTAAGCTCCTACTAATAAGAGATTTTTCGAAGTTGACCTCGAAGGGTCTAAAAAGGGGGTCAAATGTGATTTCAGGGATTCCTCAATATTTCTTAGGACCAATCAGATATCGACTTGGTTTTTACTTACAATGGTTATCTAAACAAATGTCTAAATAACATAGGAATTCAGAATTTTGTCTTAATTAACCTCTAAATTGAACCCTTCGTATTTCCAGTTTCTTAGATCCAATCTTTGTTGAGTTATAACACTCATTTTTGATAGAACATCTCTTGGACATAGAGACATGAAATTCGGTAATTATATTCCGTCCATGATGTAAGCACCCACTAAGAAGGGGTTTTATGAAATTCCAGCCCTAAGGGGTGAAAAGGGATGCAATTTGATTTCAGGGATTCCTCAATATCTCTTAGGACTAATGAGATATAGACTTGATTTTTGCTTAAAAAGGTTACCCATACATTTTTTTTTTTATTCAGGATTTTTCCCTAATCAACCCCTAAACGGGTGAATCTACATTCCGGTTGAATTATAGAAACCTTTGTATTTCCTGAGTTATAACATTTCATTTTGGTGCATAGGTTTCTATTCAAAATATTTAGAAAGCGTTTTTACAGTTTTTTTAATTTCATTCCTAACGGGGTAAATTGGTATTTTTATTCGATAGAACGTCCCTTGACATACAGACATTCGGGAAATATATTCCCTCCATGACGTAAGCACCCACTAATATGGAATTTTTCAAAATTCGGTCCCTAAGGGGGTGAAATTGGCTGAAATGTGATTTCACGGATTCCTCAATATCTCTTAGGACAGATGAGATATCGACTAGGTTTTTGCTTACAAAGGTTACCCATACACATGTTTAAAAACAAACTGAGGATTTTACACTAATGCGTCCGTCAGTATACCGTAGCGAAGCACGGGTACTCAGCTAGTCTTTATATATAAAAATGGATATTTGTGGCTATGTCCGGAAATTCTAACCCACTTCCAGATACGCTACCGAGTTGAAATTTTGCATACAGGTAGCAAATGGCTTCATCATAACTAGAAAAATCGAAAATCTCAAAAAAGTCCCATCAGAAACGAGAAATTAATAATTTTGTTTTTAATTACATTCGACCATTGGTATATCTATCACATATGCAGTGACCGGATAGGAATTTTCATTCAATAGTTGACTGTCTAACTGTATGAACATCGTGAGTGTTCGCTAAATATCAGAAGAGTTCGGCCCGAGAATAACCTTTATCAGGAGGTAAACATTGTAGAAAATAAAACCGGTGTTTGGTTACAGCTGATAATAAATTGTTATTGTTATTTAGCAAAACTTATGGTTCGTGTATGTAGAGCGAGACATAAGCTGAATATCTGTTTTCTGGATAATTATTTTTAACGGAGTTTTCTTAACTTATTTTTAGTATAATTATTTTTTTTTCTATCTTTTTTTTACGAATATTGATTTAAATGCGATTGATAGCCATATTTTTTCAGTGTGGGCTACTTGCTCATTCTTCTATTTTTGTTTAAAAACATCTATTTTCTGTATCTATAAAATAGAAAATATTCGGAAATTGTAACCCACATATGGTACTGAGTTTTTATGCAAATTTGATGAGTGTGGAAATTTGGTTTACAGGTAGAAAATGCCGTCTGTATAACGATAAAAAAAATCGCATTAGAAACGATATTCATGAATTTTGTTTTTATTTATATTTGGGCATTAACATAGTTTTGAGAAATATTTAGTTGGATGGCTTTAGTGCAGCTTCGGACATCGTGCATTTTCGTGCGTAATTGTTATAACCCGAAGCCTGAGGTTGCATTTAGTTTACAGTCAGTCTAACCTAAACAACTGTTGCGAACGGATGTATGTTTATTATCTATCTATCTATATATATAAAAGGCAGTGTCCTGACTGACTGACTGACTGACTCACTCATCACCGCCCAGCCCGAACCCCTGGGCCTAGAAACTTGAAATTCGGAGAGTATATTCCCTTCATGACGTAAGCACCCACTAAGAAGGGATTTTTCGAAATTCCACTCCTAAGGGATGAAAAGGGGTGAAATGTGATTTTACGAATTCCTTAATATCTCTTAGGGCCGATGGGATATTGACTTAGTTTTTGCTTACAAGTATTACCCATACAAATGTCGAAAAACCAATTTCGGGATTTTGCCCTAATCAACCCCTAAAGGGGTGAACCTACAATCGGGGTGGATTATACATCCCGTTGTATTTCCTGTGTTCGTTTAGTTGCAAGATTACTTTCTGGCACATAGGTGTCTTTTTAAAATATCTCGAAATGGTATTGACAGTTTTTTGAAATTTCACCCCTAAAGGGTGAAAAGGGGTGAATTGTGATTTTAAGGATTCTTTAATATCTCTTAGGACCAATAAGATATCGACTTGATTTTTGCTTACAAAGATTACCCATACAAATACCGAATCGCCAATTTCAGGATTTTGTCCTAATCAACCCCTAAAGGGGTGAATCTACAATCGGGGTGAATTATACATCCCGTCGTAATTCCTGTGTTCGTTTAGTTGCAACATTACTTTTTGGCACATAGGTGTCTTTTTAAAATATCTCGAAATGGGTTTGACAGTTTTTTAAAATTCCACCCCTAAGGGTTGAAAAGGGGTGAATTGTGATTTCAAGGATTCCTTAATATCTCTTAGGATCAATAAGATATCGATTTACTGTTTGCTTGCAAAGATTATCCATACAATTACCGAAAAACTTATTTCAGGAATTTGTCCTAATCAACCACTAAAGGGGTGGATCTACAATCGGGGTGAGTTATACATTCCGTCGTATTTCGTGTGTTCGTTTAGTTGCAATATTACTTTTTAGCATATAGGAGTCTTTTTAAAATATCTCGAAATGGGTTTGACAGTTTTTTAAAATTTCACCCCTAAGGGTTGAAAAGGGGTGAATTGTGATTTCAAGGATTCCTTAATATCTCTTAGGACCAATAAGATATCGACTTGCTTTTTGCTTACGAAGATTACCCATACAAATACCGAAAAACTTATTTCAGGATTTGGTCCTAATCAACCCCTAAAGGGATGGATTTACAATGAAGGTGAATTATACATCCCGTCGTATTTCCTCTGTTCGTTTAGTTGCAACATTAATTTTTGGCACATAGATGTCTTTTTAAAATATCTCGAAATAGTATTGACAGTTTTTTTTAAATTTCACCCCTAAATGGTGAAAAGGGGTGAATTATGATTTCAAGTATTCCTTAATATCTCTTAGAACCAATAAGATATCGACTTGCTTTTTGCTTACAAAGATTACCTATACAAATACCGAAAAACATATTTCAGGTTTTTGTCCTAATCAACCCCTAAAGGGGTGGATCTACAATCGGGGTGAATTATACATCCCGTCGTATTTCCTTTGTTCATTAGTTGCAGCATTACTTTTTGGCACGTAGGTGTCTTTTTAAAATATCTCGAAATGGGTTTGATAGTTTTTTAAAATTTCACCCCTAAGGGTTGAAAAGGGATGAATTGTGATTTCAAGGATTCCTTAATATCTCTTAGGACCAATAAGATATCGACTTGCTTTTTGCTTACGAAGATTACCCATACAAATACGGAAAAATATATTTCAGGATTTTTGTCCTAATCAACCCGTAAACGGTGGATCTACAATTGGGGTGAATTATACATCCCGTCGTATTCCCTGTGTTTGTTGAGTTATAAAGTTTCTTTTTGGCACATAGGCGTATTTTTAAAATATCTCGAAATGGTTTTGACAATATTTTTAAATTTAACCCCTAAAGGGTAAAAAGGGGTAAAATGTGATTTCAAAGATTGTTTAACATTTTTTAGGACCAATAAGATATCGACTTGGTTTTTGCTTACAAAAACTACCCATGCAAATACCGAAAAACCACTTTTTGGATTTTGTCCTAATCAACCCCTTAAGGGGTGGATCTACAATCGGGATGAATTATACATCCCGTCGCATTTCTTGTGTTCGTTTAGTTGCAACATTACTTTTTGGCACATAGGTGTTTTTTTTTTAATATCTCGAAATGATTTTGACATTTTTTTTTTTAATTTCACCTCTTAAGGGTGAAAAGGGGTGAAATGTGATTTCATTTATTCCTTAATTCTTTTAGGACCAATAAGATATCGACTTGGTGTTTGCTTACAAAAATTATCCATACAAATGCCGAAAAACTTATTTCAGGATTACGTCCTAATCAACCCCTAAAGGGGTGATTCTACAAACGGGGTAGATTATACATCGCGTCTTATTTCCTGTGTCTTTTTAAAATGTCTCGAAATGGTTTTAACAGTTTTTTACCTTTAACAAATATCACCCCTAAAGGGTGAAAAGAGGGAATTGTGATTTCAAGGACGCCTTTATATCTTCTAGGTTCAATAAGATATAGACTTGGTTTTTGCTTATAAAGATTACCCATACAAATGCCGAAAAATGAATTTCAAGATTTTATCTTAATCAATCTACATTCGGGGTAAATTATAGAACCCTTTGTATTTCCAGCGGTTGTTGAGTTATAACATTCCATTTTGGCATATATGTTTTCACAGTTTGACAGTTTTCTTTCACTCCTAAAGGGTAAATTAGAATTTTTTTGTTAGAAATAAAAAATTCGGAGAGTACATTTTTCAGTATGAAGTAAGAACCCACTAAGAATGGATTTTTTCAAGTTCGACCCCTATCTGGTGAAAAGGAGTAAAATGTTTTTTCACGGGTTCCTCAATATCTCTTAGGACAGATAAGATATCGACTAGATTTTTTGTTACAAAGGTTACCCATACACAAGTTTAAAAACAAACTGCGGATTTTATGCCAATGAGACCATCAATATACCGTAGCGAAGCACGGGTTTTCAGCTAGTCTTCTATATATATAAAAGCAAGTGTCCTGACTGACTGACTCATTCACTCATCACCGCCCGGCCCGAACCGCTGGGCCTAGGAACTTGAAATTTGGAGAGTATATTCGCTCCGTGACGTAAGCACCCACTAAGAAAGGATTTTTCGAAATTTCACTCCTAAGGGATGAAAAGGGGTGAAATGTGATTTCACGAATTCCTTAATATCTCTTAGGGCCGATGGGATATCGACTTAGTTTTTGCTTACAAGTATTACCCATATAAATGCCGAAAAACCAATTTCGGTTTTTTGCCCTAATCAACCCCTAAAGGGGTGAATCTACAATCGGGGTGAATTTTACAACCCGTCTTATTTCCTGTGTTTGTTGAGTTATATGGTTTCTTTTTGGCAAATAAGTGTCTTTTTATAATATCTCGAAATGGTTTTGACAGTTTTTTAAAATTTCACCCCTAAAGGGTGAAAAGGGGTGATATGTGATTTCACGAATTCCTTAATATCTCTTAGGGCCGATGGGATATCGACTTAGTTTTTGCTTACAAGTATTACCCATATAAATGCCGAAAAACCAATTTCGGTTTTTTGCCCTAATCAACCCCTAAAGGGGTGAATCTACAATCGGGGTGAATTTTACAACCCGTCTTATTTCCTGTGTTTGTTGAGTTATATGGTTTCTTTTTGGCAAATAAGTGTCTTTTTATAATATCTCGAAATGGTTTTGACAGTTTTTTAAAATTTCACCCCTAAAGGGTGAAAAGGGGTGATATGTGATTTCAAGGTTTCTTTAATATCTCTTAGGACCAATAAGATATCGACTTGCTTTTTGCTTACAAAAATTACCCATATAAATACCGAAAAACTAATTTCAGGATTTTGTTCTTATCAACCCTTACAGGGGTGAATCTACAATTGGAGTGAATTATACATCCCGTCGTATTTCCTGTGATTGTTGAGATGTGACATTACTTTTTGGCACATAGGTGTATTTTTAAAATATTTCGAAAAAGTTTTGACAGTTTTTTTTTAATTTCAGCCCCAAAGGGTGAAAAGGGGTGACATGTGATTTCAAGGATTCCTTAATATTTCTTAGGATCAATAAGATATCGACGGTTTTTTCTTACAATAATAATCTTTATATATAAAAGACAATATTTGTGGCTATGTCCGGAAATTCTAACCCACTTCCAGATATGCTACCGAGTTGAAATCTTGCATACAGGTAGGGAATGCTTTCATCATAACTAGAAAAATCGAAAATTTCAAAAAAGTCCCATCAGAAACGAGAAATTAATAATTTTGTTTTTAATTATATTGGACCATCGAAGTATGTATGATGCGCTCAGCGAGATCGCGGGAATTTCGTTTCAATGGTTGTTTGGACAACTATAGTAAGTTCGTGAAACATCGTTCAATGTCGTTCGGCGCGATTCATCATTACTCTGCTCTAGCTGATAAGATTTATATATTGTTATTTAGTAAAATTTTTGATTAGTGTATGCAGAGCGAGACTAAAGTGGAGCACCTGTTTTCTGGTTTTTTATTTTAGGGCATTTTTATGAACTTTGTTATTTTTATTTATTTATTTTTTCTATTCTTTTATTTAAATCTTTTATATATATAAAACAGAAAATCTGTGTGTACCGAGTTGGAATTTGGTATATAGGTAGGAAATGCAGTCAATATAAGGAGGCAAATCGAAAATCAGAAGAAAAAAAATGGTATCACTTAAGACGTAGACTTAACAGAAAAATTGCTTATACAGTGAAACCTCTATCTATCGTTTTTGAAGGGACCTATTGAAATAAACTATGGATGCGGGAAAACAATGAATGCGGGAATATAGGAAAAAAACACATTAATACATATTTAAATGTTTAATATGTACGTACATATATATTCTAAATAAAATTTTAAATAAAAAATATCGTAACAAAATAAAAAAGGAAGCTGCATGCCGACAAAAAAAAATTATACTTTGTATTGTATATAATCTTTCATCGTCATTTGCTTTTTGGCTTTTTATATTGCCGTAAGAAATCAATATTCTTTCGGTGTTACAAATTAAATTTTTTTCGGCATCAGTTATCGAATGCGCATAAAAAAAGTTTTCAATTTGAAAAAACACGAAATTTGCTGCGTAATTTAAACGATGAATGCGGTAAAATGATACAGAGAAAAATGATCGATGCGATCTATTTTTGCGTGTTTTGTATGAAATTAATTCGGAACCGCAAGAAATAACGATATAGGTATACGGGAAAATTATTATTCGAGGAACGATAGATAGAGGTTTCACTGTAATAAGAAAACAAATATTTTTTTTTAATGATTTTTATTTTATTGGATTGATTTACGGGAGTTACGAAGGGAGAACCTAAAACTAAACTTTTGAAATATCTCATTTACTTTTGACTTAACAGCAAAAACGCACATGAGAAAAGCTGTTTAAAATAAAAATACAAATACATGTTATCTTATAAATTTTTCAATTGATTAAGAAGCAGGGGTAGGGAGATGGGGGAGGTGCTAAAACTAAAATACTGGAAATATCTCGCTTATTATTTACTTTACATCAGCAATTTATAAAGATAATTTATAAAGAATTTGATTGAAGAACGATTATTTTCTGTTTAGTGTAGCTTCTGAATATTTAGGGGGACAGAAGGAGCGCTACTTATAAACTTGAAATATCTCTTAATATTGACTTAACATTAAACATGTGTATAACAGAAGTTGTTACAATATCAATAATATAAATAAATAAATAAACAAATCTTTTCTGTTTAATCTTCTTCTGTATATAGGTATATCATTTATAAAATTTTCTTATATATGTATATAAATACATGACCTGACTGACTCATCAACTGTCAGCCCAAATCACTAGACCTAGAAACATGAAATTCGAGAAGTATATTTCCTCCATGTCGTAAGCGATCACTAAGAAGAGAATTTTCGAAATACGACCCCTAAGGGGCTGTTAAGTGATTTCAGGGATTCCTCAATATCTCTTAGGCCCAATGAGATATTGACTTAGTTTTTGCTTACAAAGGTTACACATACAAATGTTAAGAACTAAATTCAGGATTTTGTTCTAATCAACCCTTAAAGGGATAAATTTATTATGTATTCGGAGTGAATTATAGAACCCTTCGTATTTCCTATGTATGTTGAGTTATAACATTGTGTTTTGGCATATAGATGTCTTTTTAAAATCTTAGAAACTTTTTGACAGTTTTCTTTTAAATTTTCACGCCTAAAAGGGTAAATTGGTATTTTTTATTCAATAGAACGTCCCCTGGACATAGAAACATGAAATTCGTGGAGGAAGGAATGTTCCTTCCATGATGTGAGCACCTATTAAGAAAGATTTTTTTAAAATTCGACCCCTAATGTGGTGAAATGTTTCTTTCACGGATTCCTCAATATCTCAGACCTATAATGAGATATCGACTTGGTTTTTGGTTACAAAGATTACCCATACACATGTACAAAAACGAGGTTCAGTATTTTGCTCTGATCAACCCATACAAGGCAAATCTAGATTCAAGGATATTCATAAAACCCTTCAAGTGACCTGTTTCATTTCTTTTTGGCACATAGGCGTCTGTTTAAAATCGGTATATGTATTAAAACTCAAAAACGGATAAACCGATTTTAGTGCTATTTGCAACAGCGTATTCCAAATTTGTCTGGAAAGATTTTAAGCTATATATCATCGCGGTAAGACACCAGGTTTCCGATCAATTAAGAAATATTTAAACTATAAAAGATACACATATTCAAAATATACCTATATTAACGAATTTTGGGTTTAATATTGCAACAAAAATGTTCCCGAGGATATATATCACAATTTTCTTTATTTTCATTTTAGACAACAATTGTAACGTTAAATTCGCTATTGAACATTATTGTAACCCCCTAAAGCAATACGAAGAAAACTTACTTCGGTGGCAAGAATATTTACTAACGAAAAAAAGTGCTCTGATCTATATAGGTACGATTTATAAATCAGGAATAATCACGAAGTAATTATAATAAATATCATAAAAATTATAATAAATAATTTCGTAAGGTGCAACATAAAATGCTTTACGTGACTGGCGCTGCCTTTGGCAATGATTCTCACATGGGCATTTTCCTAGGTTAGCACATCGGGATACTTATACGTGTTGATATTAAATGTCTGTACTACCAATGTTTACAAAGAAATTCGTACTTAAATTATTTGTATAAGAAGCACATATTAATACAATTGTAGATTAAAACAAATAAATATATTTGAATATAAAACGATTCGTAGCAACCAGTCTTGAACCGATTTCGAAATGGGCCAGATCTAAGCGGGCTACGACTACTTTATTTCGGTAGCGAAGCAGCGGGTACACTGCTAGTTTTTATTATAAAATTAGTGATTTAATTTTGGAATTGAGTGAATAATGTGTATATGCAGCATATTGACCTCAAAAGTAGTACCTCTTGACGTACAATTAAATTAAAATAATTTTAGCTTATAAATAACATTTGATTGAGATTTGCATATTCACAGGGGTCAAAAAGAAAGCAGCTTGTTTCATTTTAAAATTAATGTTTTTGTATAAAATAAATATTTTTTAATATTAAGCAACATGTAAATAATAGGAGTAGTAAATAATAATAGTACAGAGTCTTATAATTTTGAAGCGTGTGATTTTGTTTTCAATTTCTTTAAGTTTTAAACCGTTTAAAATATTATTAAAGTGAATCTTTATGAAATAGTGGTGTGGGATTATTTAATTAAATATGGGTGCATATTATGTATTAAATCAAATGAAAATGGTATTAATCCAAGAACAAAAATTACAACTCACCATGCAGTAAACTAAAATAAAATGTACTACATATTGGTTAACCTATTCGTATCATAATAATTATGATAATTGATTTTAAGCATATCTACCTAACCCTTTACAATAAAAAAAGAAGTTTTCTTTAAAATGTAAAAAATATATATTCTACATAGCTATAAATAAGCATATAAAAAGATATTTTTCTATAACCCTTTACACATTTTTAGGGTTTTGTAAGTATGACCAAAAAACCCTTATACCGTCATTTTGTCGTCTGTCTGTATGTCTGTCTGTCTGTCTGTTCGGTAAAAATTGTAGCCAAACGGCTAAACCTAGAGAGTTGAAATTGGGCATGCTTATACAACTCTTTGACCCGCACATAGGAAAAATACTAAAACATCTAAAAAACATATTCCCCTAAAAATATAAACAAATATGTGCTCAACGAAAAAAAAAATATTTTTTTTAAATTCTGAGTAGGGTATCAAATGAAAGCCCTTGGTACGTGGATTAACGATCAAATTTTTATTTTTGCAAAATAAATTATTTTGAAGCGATTTTTGCCAAAATTGTGCAAAAAAATTTTTGTCCCACACCCTGTAGCCCAGATGGTTTAAACTAAAAATCTGAAAAAATTCTAAGTAATGTACATTGGTGTGAACCGGAATAGTACAACAGGAATATTTGATCAGATTATGTTTTTGGAAAAAAAGCATTTTTTGTGTTTTTTTGCTAATAATGTTGAGAACTTATAGTTATATAACACGCTAAACAGTAACTTGTATCTTGGTGCAGTGGCTAAGATACTGGCATTCTGTCCAAGAAAATGAGTTCGAATCCTATGAGAGGAGACAATGGGCGCGTTCAGCGCCTAAACCGTTGAGTCTAAACGTAAACGTACGTTGATTAAACAATTGGGTGAATGTCTGAACGGTTACCGGTTAGTTTCAACGCGAGTGTTTGACAGTTTGAGTACATAACCTTAAAAAATATTTAGAGATGGATCCATTTCTAATAGATAAAAACATTTTAGACTGTCACGCCCTCAAGTGGCAGAATTAATCAATTTGTTAGCTCCAGTGCTATTTAACTTGTATCTTGTATAAATTACCCGCTAAAAATTTAGGTTAGGTATACAAGTCGACATAACTAAACGTAAAATTTTTACGTTGAGATGTGTAGTAAACTGTTGACTGTCAACGGTAACGTTAAGAAGGTAACCGTAGTGAACGTACTAAACTGTTTAGAGCGCTGAATTATATTAGAATTATTTAGAAGCGCAATATTATTTTTTATTTATTTTTTTGCATTTTTATATTGTTTAAATTATTTTTTCAAAATTCTAGTTATATTTTGGCAATTGTTGCATTTAATTTTTAAAAGTGTAAATTTAATAACCAGTGGAAATTGTTGCAAATATAATTTAATTCTATATTTGACTGTACACGAAATCAAAGGGGAGGAGCTATGACTAAAAACAACCAATGGAAGCCATAGGCGCAATTTTCAAAATCTTAATGAACCTTGATATATATAAAAAAATACTGCACGTCTTTTGAAACTTAAATAATGGTAATAGGCATTCGAATTAAAATTCATAAAAAAATATTTTTACATAAAATTTGTTTTGGCATCTCAAATAATCATCATTCACTTACTAAATACCTGCAAAACCCTGAAATGTGTGAAAATTCACACTTCACATCAATTTTTTCATAATTTGATAGCATGCCAAAAATTGATCGTCGCCACTTTCATATAAAAATTCTTTAATAACTTTAGCCATTATGTATGTATTTATTTCACAATTAAATAAAACAATATAGCACACTAATCTTGTTGGATATTTCTATAAACTAAGCAAACTAAGCATGCTGGAACTTGATGTCCAGCTCGTAAAATAACGTGACGTTTTGGAAACGTCATTGTGCACTTTGATCAGAGAAGCACAAGACGTGTTGGAGACGTCATTGGGCGTCAAGGGGTTACTATATTAATTAAAAAAATAGATGAATCTGTTAGTTAAGGAAACTCCAGTCTAGGTATAGAACTAGATATAGCAAATCAGGTAATTCGCAACCCAAAACTGTAGACATGCTTTTTGTAGGTACCTTGCAAAATGATGTTCAAGGATTTGAATGAATGGTACCATAGAAGAAATCAGGTAACTTGAATTAAGGCGCCTACAGAAGGTGTAGCAAGTAATGGCCAATGTTTTCATTTGTTTAGCTCCACGTATCGTGTGTACGGACAACACATCACAAGTCACAGCCAACCTACGTTGGGCTTGGCGCTGGCCAGTGGCGGACCGGCCCGCCGAGACACCGGGCAATTTCTCGGTGGGCCGGTCCCAATAGGACCGATTCTTGGATCAATGAGATCGGTCCTTGATCCAATGAGGCCGTCTCTTGACCCTATGGGGCCGATTTATTCCAATTTTCCAGAGCCGGAAATTTTGCCAGTCCGCTACTGGCGCTGGCCGAAGTTTGTTTCCGAGGCAGTATTCTTATCACAAGTCAAAGGGGTTTGACCAACGTTGGTGCATAGTTGTATATGCATGTCAGCCCCATACACCCTACACCCTAAAGTGTTGTGCTCAAAAGGAATGTTACAACCAGGCCCTGAGAAAGCTTCAATGGGGCCCGTGCCAAACAACATTCGGGGGCCTTATATCCCTACGTTTATTTATGTAATTTATGTGAAATATAAATAATCTTCGGGACGCCAGGGTCCGGGCTATTTGGCCATCCTAGACTCTCCTCTATCTGGGCCTGGTTACAACCATTTTGTCTTAATTATGAAGTTTAGTTAACCCTCTAGTGCCCAACTCCACCTCGAGTTGGATCATATATAAATTGATGTAAACATAGAGTACGTGCAAATTTCATCGAAATGCCCGAGGTCGCCTACAGACGACTGTACAATGAAACACTTACAAACGCCGATTGAGCAAAATTACATGTGTTTTCCTTCCCCTCGACCTTTCGGTGTTTAGGGTATTTACTACAATTACAAAACATCACCTATCAACATCCCAGCGTCCTATTAAACATACATCACATTACATTACTTTACATTACTATTTATTTTATTTCATTCTCTTCCCTTCCAACCATTTCTTCACTCCTCCTCCTATATCTCTTCCTTCCTTCCCATTTCCAGGTAACCTCAGCCCCCTTCCTTCCTTCCTTTTCCCACCTTTTGCTTACTACCGGGCCTCTTCCTTGCTTCCTTTACCCCTTCCTGTTATCCTACCCCAATCTCAATCCTTCTTGCTTCTAATTCCCTCGCCCACCTCTCCGACCACACTGTCATCTCTCTACACCTCTTCGCGAGGTGCTCTATATCTTCTTCCTGCTCCCCGTACATCCTGCACATCTTATTCTCCTGTTTCCTCCAATATCTATTTCCTTTCTCTTCATTCCCGCGCCTTAGCCTCGCAATCCTCCTAACCCTCCCTCCTGACCTTCCTCTTTCTCCCTTCAAGTAGCTCGGTAACCCTATAGTTCTGACCTCCTTATATCTCCCTGCGCTCCTTGATTTGTCTATTCTGACTGTCCTTTCTTGCTCCCTCACTTCCTTATCCCTCCTCCACACCTCCTCAATCACGCTTATCCCTTCTTTTCTTCTCCTTTCCACCTCTGTCGCATCCACTCCGCATCTCCAGTAATACTCCTTTCTCATCTTCCCCCATGCGTACCATCTTCCTTTCTGTTCCTCTCTGGCTCTTTCCTCCCAGCATTCCCTCACTATTCTTTTGTCTGTTTTTTTTCTTTCTCCTCGTGCTTAACCGCCCTCCTTCCTGTACCCACTTTCATCTTATCCCTTTTCAGTTCCTCTCTTACAATATACCCTGGTGTTGTTCTATCTACCCCTAAGATCCATCTCAAATACCTCTCCTGTACTCGTTCTACCTTCTCCCATTCCTTCCATCCCCATATTTCCACCCCATATAGCAGGATGTTCTTCACCATGGCGTCAAACACTGTCAGTCTCTATTTAATATCATCTTTAAACTTCCTCTCTCCTATGCTCCACAGCTTCCCCATGACTATTCTTGCCTTCTTTGCTCTTTCCCTTATGTGTAGTTCAGCCCCATTGTTCCTCGCTAGTACATTACCCAGGTATTTTAAACTCTTCACCTCTTCTATTTCTCTGCCTTCCCATTCCCATTTTATCTTCTTTCTTCTCCCTCCTCCTTTACCGAATACCGTTACCGTCGTCTTATCCCTGTTTACTTCTAGTTTTTTTCTTTTGAAATATTTATCAGCCCTTTCTCTCATTCTCTTCAGCTCCTGTTCCCCCTGTGCCATCAATACAATATCGTCCGCGTACCCCAATGTCCACAACTTCATCTTCCCTACTACCACCGCTTCTTCTACCACTACTTCTAGATCCGCTACATACAAGTTGAACAAGGTCGGGCTCAGCGAGCATCCCTGTCTCACCCCCTTGTTCACCCAAAAACTTTCCGACTCTTCCTCGCCTACCCTCGCCCTGTATATTTCCTTTATCCTCATTATCAACTTCTTTCCTATCCCCTTTCTTTCCATTACCTTCCATAGCTCCCCCCTATCCAGCCTGTTAAATGCCGCTTTCAGATCCACGAACGCCATAAACGCTTTCCCTCTTTTTCTCTTTAACCTCTCCTCTACTATGTGATTCACTATAAATATTCCGTCAATCGCCCCTCTTCCCTTCCTGAATCCAAACTGCGTTTCCTCCAATAAATCTTTCTTTTCTATCTCATCCACTAATCTTTTGTTCAACACTTTCGCGTATACCTTGTACGCTGTACTCATCAAGGTCACACCTCTATAATTACATGCTAACTCCTTGTTTCCTCTCTTGTATATCGGTACAATCACCCCTTCCCTCCAGTCCACCGAGTATCCCTCTCCTTTCCATATCCTTCTTATTATTTCTACCAGTTTATTCTTCGCTTTCTCTCCTCCATTTATCCACGCCTCATTCCTTATCTTATCTGTCCTTGCTGCTTTCCCTTCCTTCATATTCTTTATTATGCTCTCTATTTCTTCCCCTGACGGTCCCTCCCTCTCTTCTTCCCCTTCTCCCTCTGCCACTCCTTCTGATTCGTCCTCTGTCCCTCTTTCACCCCTTCTAACCCCCCCATCCCGCCTTCCTTTCTCCTTTTTCCACTTCCCTCTAAGATCTCCATGAAGTGTTTCCTCCAGTTCTCCATGAAACTCCTGTCTTCTTGTTTCCCTCTCATCCTGTTTTATATTCCCAGGCTTGCTTTTTGTTCCGTATCTTTCCCACTTTTTCTTGCTCCTTTTCCATATATCTTCTTGTTTCCTCCTTACATGTTTTTTTATACTGCCCCAATTTTTCTCTGTACCCCTCTTCCATCTCCTCCCCCTTATTTTTTTGGCCCAGACCTTCTGCGCCTCTTTTTTCTTTTTCCTGCATCTCTCCCCCCACCATGTTTTTTCCCATCCTTGTACTAAGCCCTCTCCTTTTTTTCACCACCTCTATCCCTTCTCTCAATTCCCTCCACCCCTGGTTCTGTCCATTCCATTTTCACCATTGTTTCCTTGTATTTCTTTATTCCTTCCTCCGACCAGTCTTGTACACTCGTTTTTTTCTTTTCCACGTCTCTTTTTTTTCCTCTCCTGATCTCCACTATGATCGGTTGGTGATCCGATTCTATCCTCTCCTTAACCTCGAAACTCTTTACTATTTCCCACCCCCTTTCATTCACCACCGTCGTCACCTTACGTTATATATTTTTTATTTATATTATTTTATTTTAAACGATTTACAGAACTAAAGGGATTCTAATCTTTGAATAATAAATAAACCAGAGAAATAATAGAATTATTGTTCCTATTTTACCCATATAAACATTTTGTCATATATAAACTCGGATTTTGGCACTACCTGCCCTGATCCGACTCACGGTGGGCTTACCGTTTATAGGTCTACAGGAAATATGTTACACTTAAGGTTAAATTTCAATACAAATTTAGCATTAGTGACTCTCCATTAACCTAGTGTATGTTTTTGGCAAAAAAAAAAAGAAAATTGTAGCTCTAGAGGGCTAAAAGTAAAAAATATTTTTTTATATTTTTAATCTAATTTAAATATCAAAAGCAAGGTCGAAGCCATAATCTCACTTTCACTATCAGACACCATTTCACTAACGTTGGCCCATGTTCGCTATTTTTGTACTTGATCAGAGCTCCCAAATATACAAATGTCCGCTAATGCTACATATTACGACCAATGTTAGTACCAGCGTTAGCCAACGTTAGACACATCGTCTATAGATGCCTTTAGGCTTATAGCCCAGGCAATGAAGCTCTATTTTCAACGAAAAAAGAAATAATATGGAAAGTTTTGAAATTTGTTACGGATGTTTATTTAAACTACATTTTTTTTTTTTTAACAGTAACAAGTCCTACAAAATTTAAGGTCAGAAAACTCCGCCATCTTGGTAAATGTGTGCACCCCAATGACTTTTTGCATATAACTCGTTATTTATTAACTGTATGAAAAAAATGTAGAAGAAAAATTGTATGGATAAAGACTAAAACGATTAGTTTATCGTGTAAATAATAGTATTCTACAACAGTTTGATCAAATTAGCGGGTAGCAATACAATTTTAATACCAAATATCAAAGTTTTACCTGTTAATACACTAGTCATTAAAATTAAATCAACTTCTCATTTTTAGAGTTTTGTTGGTGTGACCACAAAAAACCCTTATAACGTTACTCATGTGTGTGTCTGTATGGTGGAAATTGTAACCAAACGACTAAACATAGAAAGTTGAAAGTTGGCATGCTTAGACAACTCTTTGACCCACATATAAGAAAAATACTGAAACTTTAAAAAATCGAATTTTTGAAAAATCATTTGTTTAGTGTTCGCTGCTAAAAATATGTCAAAAAACTTTTGTCACCCACCCCTATCTCCCAGACGGTTTGATCTAAAAATCTGAAAAAAATCTTTAATGGTACAAAAAATGAAGTTTGTTCGATTGCGTCGCAATTCAATACCTAGGGGTGTTTGAAACTCCTAAATACGACCGTTATTAGTTTTCCGAAATTTTGATTATCTACTCAAAAGTCGGTACCCGAATGATAGCTTAAAATTTCAAAATAATTTTTGTTGGGGTGTTTTTTACCGACGAACGCAGTCCGGTTTTTAGAGTTTTGTAAGACTATCTGCCTGCAGCAGTGGTTTTCAACCAGAGTGTCGCCGCACCCTGCCATAGGTATATGAAAGGCGAGCTCCGTAGAATTAATACGGCTGTCATACAGAGAAATAAGGGTAGGCCGTCTTGTATTTTTCATATTTTACATTAAATGGCGACATCTAAAAAATGTTAAGAACAACTGGTATATTATATTAAAATATGAGTGGGGTATCAAATGAAAGCTAAAATTTTTACACCACAATGTGTCAAAAAACTTTTTTCCCGCACTTTATTTCCCAGAAAATGGGACAAGAAAATAAAGTTTGTTTGATTACGTTTAATTATTTATCTGGTTAGTTTTATTTTAAGTTTTTAGTTTAATTTCATTATCTGGTTGTTTTATGGACTTCAAAACACGACCCTGTTATCAGTTTTCCAAAATTTTAATAGTCTATCCCTTTATTACTGCAGAATAGAATTCGGTTTTTAGGGTTTCGCATGCATGTCTTCCAGTATCAGTGGTTTTTCATCAGTGCCGAATTACTTAATACGCAGAGTAGGCAGCCTATGAGCCATACGTGTCAAGGAGAGGATACCATTGAAATTCCAGATAAGCTCATCATCAATGAATCAATAGTGCCGACAACAGGTGGAAGCAGTTTGGCTGCCAGTGATATCCATAACTATTCCAATACAACCATCCTTTGCTCCCGAAATTATAAAATGCTACAAGCATCAACGAAGAGGTTCTGAGTCTTTTCAAGGGCGAGTCTGCAACATATCTTAGCATCGATTCAATCGACTATGAGGACGCCACAAGAACAGAAAACTATCCAATAGAATTTTTGAATAGTTTTATATTAATATTACCCCCTCAGAGATGTCACCTCATAAATTAAACTTAAACGTAGGCGCGATAATTATGTTGTTACGAAGCCTCAACACAAAAAAGGGCCTATGTAATGACACACGTCTGGTGTTGATAACATTGTTTAAAAATCTAATAGCGGCCAATTCTAATTGGATCTTCCCAAGGAAATCCAGCTTTCATTCCTAGGATTGATTTAGCTCCCATCGACTTGCCTTTCATCTTACGCCGAAGGCAGTTTCCAGTCAAACTGGCATTTTCCATTATGATTAATAAATCGTAAGGTCAAACCCTGGACTAGGTGGCAGTTTACCTGCTCAATGCAGTGTTTAGCTAGAGGCAACTTATCGTAGCCTTTTTCCGGGTATGCCGTGCGACGGACGTTAAGGTGAAGGGCATAAGCAATGGGAGTACTATTGGAAACTTCTAGAGCAGTCTGAATCTTTTTTTTTACAAAAAATTAAACTTAATTTTTTTAAATTATTATTATCATTTTTTCCTACAATTATTATATGAATAACCTAAGTTGCTGTTTAACATGAGCAGTAGCTCCATATTAATTTCTGTTTCTGCAATATGTGACGAAGATGGCTTAAATATTCGTTACCCTTTATAATAATTGATTTACAAATGTTTCTTTTTTTAATCAGTTTATTTCCTGTGCTCAACTGGGCATTTACTTGACAATTTATTATATTTACAAAGAAAGCTAGGTATGTATATGACTTATTAATAAACGCCACCACTGTTCTAATATTGTACCGAGAGTTTATTTTTAATTTGGTGATTACCTTTGCCCCGTCGAATGACGGGCTTTTCTCCTAGTAGAGCTATACAAGTCTTATGACGTCTGCTCTTAGTTTTATATATAATAATAATAATAATAATATCTGCACATAACTCTAAGAATTTCATTTGTGGTGGGTGCCTCGGAGATCTGCAAAATTTGGATTCATTGAGAAGACCGCAGATTTCCCATCCTGGCCTGTACTCTGTTGCAGTACACATACGCTAAATGTTAGTCCCTGTTTTATATGCAACTAACTTTACATGTATCTAAATCTCTTAGTATAACTAAAAGATGTATGATTCAAAGGAATACGTGTTAACTCGGATTTAATATGACACGTATGTAAATTGTAGGTGAGACGTTTACAAGAACGGACGGGCTTTAAGGTTAGAATATTGAAAATACAATTTTAGGATAGAACAAGTGGTGAAACAAGTGGAAAATTTGGTTGAATCTATTCCACTAAGTTCGCTCACTATCCTTCACTATATGTAAACTTATTTATAACTTGTTTAATCCACGGGTCAGGACCGGTATTTAAATTATAGTTTTATTACTGCTTAAAATGTTAAAATGCATATGTGGTCAGCATTACATGTATGTAAAGCAGGTATACCCAAAATGCGCTTCGTTCGCTGTCAACATGTCATTTAACATTTGAGTAATGTTAAAGAATTAAATATTTTAATTTTGGTTAAGGTGCTGTTGGTGCTGCTGAGGCCTTATGGATCCACAGGGAAATAATGCGGTATGTCAACTTTGATAACAATAATAAAACTTTATTAACCTATAAATGAGGGGTATAAAATCAAACTCTGCAATGTCAAATTTTCGTCATTTTCAGTATTAACAAAAAACTACTGTGAAGATTTAAAATGATATGAGCTAGAATTATTCGCTTTATTTAACTAATTTTTTTTTTTTAAATATATTTATTGATTTTAGCTACTCTGGCAATTAACCAGTACATTGTATTTTACATAATAACTTAATTCTACAGCTTAATTCTATTTTGTACTATAAAGTTAAAAATGGTTAGTAATGCTGTTTCTTTATTTAGGTATAGTAAATGTTGTATGTTTGTGGGTAGTGAGATGTTGAGGGATGTCAGTTTTGTGTATAGCTGGTTTCCGTTGTTTTCATATTTTTGGCATGCGAATACAATATGGTTCACATCTTCAATTCTGGTGTTATCACAAGTACAGTTGGGAGTGGGGCTCATGTTTATTTTATGGAGATGGTGTCTGCAGTATGTGTGTCCAAAGCGCATGCGGCATATGGTGGATATGTACTTTCTGCTGGTGTCTGAATTAAACCAAGGTTTGTGTGGAAGTTTAGTTTGGATAGTGCCATAGTACGAACCTTTGGTTTGAATTGATAGCTTATACTCTTGTTCCCATGTGCATATTATTGTGTTCTTATATTTCGTATATATATCCGGGACTTCTAGAGGGTTATCTAGGATTTTCCCCGTGGTGATGGCTTCTTTGGCTAGAATATCTGCTTGTTCATTTAGCCTTATGTTAGCATGGCTTTTAATCCAAACAACCTTTAGTACTGTACCGTACTGATTTATCGTCGTTTTACTTTCGAAACCTCGTAAGTCCGTTTGTTTTTTGTTTTTGAGATTTTAACATCATTTGGTTACAAATATGCTTACTCATCTTATTTTGAAAGTTCATAAGTCTAAATCAGTTATAAAACCCAATATCGGCGAATTTATAAACCTCGTATTTCATAACTGTTTAAAATTTTACTTAAAACCTCGTATGTATCTTCCTGCCAATACACTTGGTAGCTGTGAGTAAGTAAACAGTGTTTTGCCAGTTATTTCTATGAGTGTATTTCAACAATATAAATAACAATGGCTGAGGAATTTAATAAGAAGGTAAGTAAAGTTTTGTTTTATAAAATTTTTACATAATATTTGTATAAATAATTTGATTCTGTTCTGTTGAAATAATTTTAAGTAAAACTCACATTGTTGGTGAAACATTTTAAGCAAATCTTAAATTTTAAGAACTGCTTAAGGTTTAAGTAAACGTTTAGTATAATTGGCGATACCGGGCCTTAGAAATTCAGTTACCTGCTAATAAAAGAAATTTTGAATTCTAGAATTCAAGAGTGAAACTTATGATGTCACTTCTTGCACCTGAACCTGTTGCAAGTAATATTGAAGAATCTGCTATGGAAATAGAAGATAATAACAATATTATAAAAGAAGAGCTCCTAGTTTGCAACGAAGTAGAGGTAATAGAAACTCAGACAGTAGACCTGACTCAAGAGGAAGTAACAGAAAATGACCAGCGCAACATAATTGTAGAAGAATTCTTAGCTCACAACGAAGTAGAGGCATCAGAAAGTCAGGCAGGAGACCTGACACAAGAGGAAGTAACAGAAAATGACCAGCACAACATCATTATATTAGAATTTTTAGTTCACAGCGAAGTAGAGACAACAAAAAGTCAAGCAGGAGACCTCACACAAGAGGAAGTGACAGAAAATGACCAGCGCAACAAAGAAAGAAAACGAAAACCCCATATGAAAAATTGGGAGAGGAATGAAAATAAAGACAGGAGAATGAAAGGAAATGCATTGCTTCTATTGGCAAAACAAAAACAATAAATAATAATAATATTGTGCAAAAATATTTAGTTTCGGGACATACACAGATAGAGTGTGATAGTATGCACTCCACAATTGAAAGAAAACTCCGAAATCGTGACATATATTCACCGGCTGACTATGTCCATGCATGTAAATATGCCAGAAGAACACCGTATTCTGTTGAATATCTCAGGTACACTTCGTTCAGGGATTTTAGTAAACTGAACTTTCTAACATCCATTCGACCAGGTATGGTAGCTGGCGACCCCAAAGTCAATGATTTATGAGCTTTGAAGTATACCGAAGATGGAGTGTTTTTCAAAATACACTTTGATGACGATTGGACCAAACTAGTAAAGAGGTCAATGAAAAAAGTTCTTGGAACCGAGCAGACTGTTTCTTTACTGTATGATGGTCCAATAGCGATAAAAAAGTCCAAGTACGACCACCTGCAAGACTTAAAAGGAGATATCCCCCATGACTACCACACTTTTTATGACTGCTTAAAATATATATATATATATATATATTTTGTTCAGTTATTTTAAGTTATACAAATAAAAATTAAATATAATATAGAAACATTGATTCTGACTTTGATTTTTAAAACCATGTATGTCTTGTAGGGATATTAATATAACATATCAAAACCCAGTAAGTCTATTTTTAATGCTAAAATAAATTTAATTGACTTTCATAAAAGGTATACTATTTCAGAAGTATTTTATGATATTAAAAGTGTTTATGTATTGAACAAAACTCAGTTACAAAATTTGTTATTTAGTTTTTTATCGCTCCTGAAAAGTTTTGATTTCAAGACTTACTTGGTTTTGAAAGTAAAACGACGTTATATTATTTGCGAGTTCGAGGATTTCGTACAAAGAAGCAGAGTTTTTATGGTGAAAGTTTGGGTATTTTAATTTTTGGATGATACTTTTGGAGTCCGAAAAAATAATATATTTTTGCCCTCTAGGTAGGTTTTGCCAAATGTAGAGCAAACATCTTTTAATGGCTGTCATTTCCGCATAGTATATTGATGTGTTGTTTCTCAGTTTATATTTTTCTAGGAAGTTAGTTGACGAATCGATGAATGCACAACCTACCCCTTCGGCGGATTTCAAGGCGTCCGTAAAAAGATAGCGTCCATTGGGCCAAAGTTTTTCTATTTTATCCATAAAAAGATCGTTTTCTGTAGGTAGAATTTGGTCGTTAATGAAATAGTTGTTAGGTAGCGATAAACCATACGTGTAGGTAAAGCAAGGCATGACCTTTTGGATATTTAAGGGTGTTAAAATATTGGCAAGTTCTAGAAAACTGTCCACTAGTGGGGGTTCTTTTTTAGATTCCAATATTTTGATGTCATAACCTCTGTTGCCAAGGAGGCAATATTTATTTTAGTCCCTAGTAACATTCTGGGTAACATAAATTTGAAGGACAGTAATTTCCTGCGGTGGTTAAGAGGCATGACATGAGTTTCGGCCAATAGGGCATTGACTGGGGTGGAATGCATGGCACCGATAGCTAGCCTAGCGGCTTTATTTTGCACTGTGTCTAGGTTTTTAGTAATATACGTTGGAGCACTACCATACAAATGACTACCGTAGTCTATTATTGATAGTATGAGATTGTTATACAGCATTAGCATAGTTTTTGGATCTGCACCCCAAGAGATGTGTGCCACTGTGCGTAAAATATTCATCCTAATTTCGCATTTTTTGATGGTATAGTTAATATGAGGCAGCCAGGTTAATTTGCAATCTATAAGCATTCCCAGAAATTTAACGGTTGGGCAGATTTTGAAGGATTTACCTGCTAAAGTCATATTTTGTGGAATTGAGTGTCGACGTCTAGTGTACACCGATAAAACTGACTTCTCTTGAGATATACTGAAACCGTTTATTATGGCCCAATGGTTGAACTGTCGCATGGCTGTATTAAGTTCAGATCGAGTTTGCATTAAATTTTTTTCTGAAGTATAAAAGCAGAAGTCGTCTGCAAATTGTATTATTTTGATATTTGGGTTAAATAAGTATTTAATGTCATACGTATATATATTAAATAATAGGGGAGATAAAACCAACCCTTGAGGGAGTCCTAACCAGGTCTTCCTGGGACCTATTAAACCTCCCTGGTATTTTATATAAACATTTCTATTTTTTATTAGGTTAAAGATAGCCGTGGTCATTCGAGTTGAAATACCGATATATATAATTTTTTGTTGAAGATGTTTGATAGAAACATGGTCATATGCCCCTTTTAGATCGAGGAAGAACGATGTCAGATAATAATTACGAGAGAAGTTTAACTGTATGTCTGTTATTAACGTGGTAAGGTTATCCATCGTATTTTTACCTCTCCTGAAACCAAATTGATATGAGGGGAGTAACGAATTATTCTCCAGCCACCATTCTAATCGGGATTTAATAAGTCTTTCTACGGTTTTAGCCACACAAGAAAATAAGGAGATTGGTCTATATGATTCGGGTTTATTAGGATCTTTATTGGGCTTGAGGATCGGTATTTTATGTTGAGTAGACCATTCCTTAATACAAATACTGTTAATCCAAATACCATTAATTACGTTGATAAGAAGTGATTTTGCATTTAAAGACAGGTTTGCTAACATAGGGTAGTGGATATTGTCAAAGCCAGGTGACGTGTTAATTGTGTGTTTAAGGCAATGGTTAAGTTCATTGATTGTGAAAGGGCTGTCAAGAAAGTCATTCTTTTGTTCGATAGTGGTGTCTGGCTGAGTATAGTTTTCTTCACATGATGGAGGGGTGAGAGAATTAAAGAACTGGTTTATCCATTCCGAGTTAGTAGCCATAGATTTGTGTGTATTTGTGTTATTATTTTTTTGGAGAATTTTTATTTTTTTTCCATGTCTCTGAAACGCTAGTGGTCCTATTAATTGAGGAACAGAATGATTGCCAAGTTGATTTTTTCTTCTGTTTAAATAAGTATTTTGATTTAGCAATTGCTCTTTTACATTCTATGTAGTTATCAATATTAGACAATTGTTTATATTTCTCGAAAGCTGAATAAGTGGCTTTTGTTTGGCTTTTACAATCTTCGTCCCACCAAGGTCGACATTTAAATGCGTTTATAGTTTTTGGGGATTTTATTGGAATTGATTTGGTTGCTGCTTCATTTATCAGATTTATTATTATGTTGTATTTAAGTTCTGGGCTCAAAATATTAAATTCTGCTAGCTTTATCTCTTTGGATAGCTTATCGGATATGGAGTAATATTCTGGCCAGTTTGCGTTTCTTATATCCCACTTTGTTTTTGGATATATCGTTACTTTGTTATTAGACGGAATATTTATTTGAATAATGATAGGAAAGTGATCGGAGCCCATTGTGTGGTTTATGGTAGACCAATTGATAGATGGGGATAATGCTGGGGAACAGGCAGTAATATCGACGGCTGATTTTCTTTCATGAGGAGGCGTGAAACGAGTCGGTGATCCATCATTTAATATAGTCATTTCACAGTTGTTGATTGCTTCCAGAAATTCATTGCCTTCGGAATCATTTATTTCACAGCCCCAAGAAATATGGTGCATGTTCAAATCTCCCCCTAGGATAAAGGGGGACTGAAAAGCTTGAAATAGGTTAGACCAAGAGATGTTCGTTGTTCGATGCTTAGAGTTGCAATAGATTGATGCTACTGTTAGATTTTTATTTTTTAGGTGTATTGTAATGGCACAAATTTGGAATATGTGCGAAACTAAGGAATTAACGTTGATAATGGTGAACGGTATACCCTTTTTAATGAGTATACAACATCCCCCATAACCATCTTGGCGGTCGTTTCTTATTATATTGTAGCCTGAGATGTTATACTTGTCAGTCGGGAGTAGCCATGTTTCTGATATTAGAGCAACTGAGGCTTTGTTCGAGATAAGTAAGGTTTCGAGAAAGGCTTTATGAGCACTAATGGATCGGGCATTCCAATGAAGGATATTAAAAGTATCGATATTTAGGTGTGAGAATGGACGGATTTAATTTGTTCCTTGAGCTGGTCTGTAGTTACTGGAAGATTAGACATATTATTTAGGTTACCTAAGTTTTGTGAGCTAATAGGAGATTGGACATAATTTCTATGCGATAACTGATAATTTTTAACTGTATCTGTATTAGTATTATTATTTTGCAGATTCGGTCGATTATGGGCCAGTAAATGTGTTTGTGGTGGGTACGGATTGCTAATTCCTGATGTGGAGGGTAAAGGTTTAATTATCTCTGACGGATAATATCGCACGGGTCGAATTGGTCTGATCGAATTGCGTTGGGGGTATGGAGATCTTCTTTTTGGGTTTGAGAATATTGTGGCGCTTGTATTTGTTTGAATATCCGGTGAGACAAATATTTCTGGTAGGGCACTAAATCTGTTTTTTAAGTTTAATTAGGGGAAATTTGAAAAATTTAATGTTGGAGCTTGAGAAGTAATGTCTGCGTACGATTTATATTTTGCTTTGGCTTCTTTGAAGCCAACGTTATTTTTAGCCATGTAAGTTTTAATTAATAATTGATCTTTATATGTCTCGCATTGTTTGTCTGTTGTTGGGTGTGGTCCTTTGCAGTTGAGGCACATGATTTCCGTCACTGTTGCTGTACAGGACTCCGTCACGTGATCTTCCCTACATTTAGCACAACGTGAAGCACTTTTACATTGCCTATAGATATGATCGAATCGTAGGCAGTTAGAACACTGGGTAACTTTATATACATACGGGTGAACGGCGCACTTAGCTCCATAAATTATAACGGTTTCCGGTAAATATTGTCCTCGGAATGAAATAACGACTGTCCCTGTGTTAACTATATTTGGGGTGTTATTTGTCGATATATTTTTTGTAATACGGCGTATGTTACTTATGGTCACGTTGCTTTGTATCACTTCTTTGATTTCTTCTATTGTTAATTAAGGATCGACATAACGGATGATTCCTTTTCGATATAGGATATTTTCCGGGATATATCCGTGGAGATTATTTTTATGTAGAATTTCTGCATCCAAAATTTTGTTAGCTATTACCGCGTTCTGAACTGTTAGTTTTATCCTATTTTTCCCCAAATTTTGTATGTTAATTATTTCGTTATTAGCAAGGTTGAAGTTCTTAAACATTAATTTCCCCAAACTCAATCTATGAAGGAGACCAATGTTACCACCGTTACTTTCTATTAGGACAAAATACGGGCCTTTGTCTACATTACTATACCTATTTAATTTGTTTAAATCATAGGGTGAACGATTTATGAACGAGTTATTATTAGTTGGGTTGGGATTATTAATAACTATATTTTTTACCGGCTCATTAAGCAATTTTTCTTTAATTGGACCTTCTTTGGACATTTTGTTGGGGCGAGAACCTTGAAGATTATCTCCCTGTCTCTTTTGTGTTAATTCTGTATTATGGTTTAATTGCTGAATTGAGGAAATATTTCCATTAACTACTTCCATTGCTTGTATCATACAAGTACCGATATTTAACTCACTGCCTGGGGGCCCTGGGCCCCCAGTATTAACACTCATTTTGTATTATTTAATTGTTTAGAAGCTAGAATCTTTCCGTTATTTATATTTATACACTTAAATTTAAAGAAATCACACTATTTTCTACGTTAATTAATCACTGTTATGTAATTAAATGTAATCGTACACAACACTAATTATATCTAGATAAGATGCTCATCGGACGAGCGCTCGGACTAGACTGTATTTAACTAATTTTGCTTTTAGATTAAGGAGTAACACAAAATTTTCAATTAGCTGTAATTAGTATCACAGTTATTATCAATTAAAAAATTGATGTGAAGTGTGAATTTTCACACATTTTAGGGTTCGCAGGTATTTAGTAAGTGAATTATGATTATTTGGAATGCCAAAACAAATTTTATGTTAAAATATTTTTTTGTTAATTTTAATTCGAGTGCCTAATACCATTATTTCGGTTTCTAAATATGTGCTTCAGATTCTCAATTCAATCGTGTTTAAGTACAGACGTGTCAAGTGTTCTCTGTCAACCACGTGCGAATATATCATTAAAAATCAGTAATTTCTTTAAAAGTTTTTAAAATTATCAGTTTTAGTGCTGTGTAATAAATCCCGCCGACATGGTCGGTGGGCAGCAACAGGATGAGGGAGGCGGTGAGGATTTGATGGACCAAAATCCGAGGGCGTCCGCAAACACCGAGATGGGTACATTTAAACCTAGTTCAAGAAGGCGAGGTAGGCCAAAATCTAACAGACGTACTTACCAAACCAGAGCATCTAAAACAATTGTAAGTTCTCCAGTATTTAAGGAATTAATACAAACTACAATAAATGACATTGTTAAGTCACCTAAAAAACAAACACGCCTATGTTAAACAATCCAGCTAACGAACAAGTAATTTCAGATACAAACAATATTGAACCAATTCTAAGTACTTCCTTAATCGTAAATTCAGACAATCTAAAAAATAATTTAAATAATGAACAAAATAATAATAACAATATTACCGTTTCAAATATCACAAATTCAAACAATACACTTAATCATGGACATTTTCACTTTAAAAACATATACAAACATACCGATCCAGGCCCCTTTTTCGTTTATATAGACAATAAAAACAGACAAAGAATGCATGCGATGTCCATCGGAAAATTAATATACAAAAGTAACTTTTGCTACACAAATAATATCAACGATATTAAAGAATCAGGGATTTCACGCGTAAGAGTTGAACTTAACGTGTATATAGCAGCTAACGAATTAATAAATTTAAAATTATTTAACGACAACAATACGCAAGCATATATCCCTAGTTTTTTCACCCACCGTCAAGAAGTAATTCGTAACGTAGACATTAATGAATCAGACGAAGAACTGCTTGAAGCCATAAAATGCGATACTAAAGTTATATCAATCCGCCGTGTAACAAAACGAGTCACTTTCAATGGGGAAACTACATACAAAAAATTAAGTACCTGCATTGTCAAATTTGAAGGTCAAAAACTTCCCGATTTTGTATATTTGTGGAGTACGCGCTGCACTGTCTCCCCATATATATTTCCGGTAATCCAGTGTTACCAATGCTTAAGATTAGGGCACGTCGGCAAGCAATGTAAAGGAGATGTACGTTGTAAACAATGCGGTGACAAGCACAATTATAAAGAATGTAATAACACAAACGCAAATTTTTGTGTCCTTTGTAAAAAAGTAGGCCATATATCCACTGATAAAAATTGTCCAGAAATAACAAAAGTTCGCAAAATAAAAGAAACCATGGCCGTTTCTGGCATGCCTTACGAAGATTGTAAAGAAATCTTCCAAAATACATCATCGTACGCCAAAATTACCGAAGCTTCAAAATCAGACTACCCTGAATTACCTAATTACAATAAAAATATTCGCAAACACATTAATGTAACACAAGTTCGCCCCAGATCACCAAACAGTGTTCAACCCCGCACACCTCAACCCCCGCAAGAATTTTTTCTCTATGCCAATTTTAGTCATTCTACCCCTGTCTACAATAGCCTTAACACTAACACCAATGCACTGTCTGACGTGCACTTCCTATCACTTCTTAAAAATATAGTAATTGAATTTGTCAGCAAAATACTATCCGATGTATTCCCGAAGGAACTAAATATTCCTTCTGGACCAGAAATAAATAAAATAGTTGAAGAAAAATTAAATAACAGTAATATATCCAATCATGGATTTTAACATATTACAATGGAATACCAGGTCTTTAGCAGCTAACAAACAATGACTAGAACGTCTTTTGCAACAACAAAAAATATCTATGGCCCTATTATCCGAAACTTGGATTAACTCTTCCAAGAACATCCAAAAATTAAAAAATTACAATATTATTAATACAGACAGACTCGACGGTTACGGAGGGAGCGCTATACTAATTAAAAATAATTTCCCTTACAAAACATTAAACATTAATTACGATAGCAAAAACTTAATTCCAATCACCTTACAGTAAAAATAAACAACGCAGATATCACGATTTTATCAATATATTGCAAACCCAAACACAAACTCAATAATTTATTTTGGTCAGTGGCGCAGCCAGGATTCTGTCTTGGGGAGGGCCGAATCAAATTTCGAGGGCACGCGGGCCGCATACGGCTCTGAACCTTATTTTTTTATGAATGAAAGACCCTGAAGCGGTAATCAAAATCACTTGACCTTATTTAGGGAAAAACGATATTTAAAAATGTAAAATATACTCTCTTCCCCTTTTCTGTTTATAAAAAAATGTCAAGAAACCCTTCGGGATATTTAAAGTTCTGTCACTGCTTATCATTTTTTATGTAAAATAGATTGCGACCCAAATCAGTTCGACGCCCGTGCTGTTGGATATTGATGTTTATATCAAATAATAATTCCATTATTTGTTGATAAAAAAAATGTAATTGTTAAAACTTGATTTTTTCTTCGATAAATACATATTTATTTATATTTTTCGCGGGATATATTTTTGAAGTCTCAATATTTCTCTTACTTATGTTCAGTTCTCTAAATCAGCCGCTTGGCCACAATTTGTACAGAACGAACAGACTCATGTGATGGAATAAGGATTTCTTGATTATACCTACGAAAACCTAAAAATAACATGTAAATGTGCATTTTCTGTTAATTTCAACACTAATCATAATAAAATATAGCTTATTATTATTGTAAAATACATATGTTATTTTGCTGTACGATTATGATAAAATTGTTAAATTTTCATTTCATTGGACCTTCAGAGGGGGCTTGTGTCTCCCCCCCCCCCCACCCCCCCATCTGAATACGCCACTGTTGTTCAGTACTTATATCAGTCCTTTTTGTGTGTAAAACATTATAATTTCAAAAATACCTAAGAAGATATTGATATTCACATTTATCTACAAAATAAAACTAAATACCAATTGTAAGAGCGCTATTGTCTCCAAAACTACTCTCTTTATTATATTTCTACAATTTTTACTCTATTTCACGTTTGAGGTGTTATTTTAAAATTCTGAAGGTTATACCGAAGTCAGATTTCCACATTATCTTATCTAAATCGAGTAATTAGTTGTTTAAAACAGTTTTATCATCTGACTGGGCGAATATTTTAGTCGATGTGTTAGTGGAAAAAGGATCAACGCTCCCCTTCATATAAGCCATGGAGCATATTTGGAAAGTGATGTATTTTCACTTGAACAATAATTATGTCACTTTATCAAGAGTGGGCAATCTTAAAAAAATGTTTATTTATACGAAAAAAAAAATAAATAAATAAATAAAATGCCAATATTGTTTACAATGAAGTAATTGAAAAATTAACTACTGTTGCCGTTAAATTTTATCTTCAACTCCCCGGGCAGCGCCGTGTAATCTGCTGGTCAGTGTTGCCAGATGGCGAAAAAGAAAAAATTGTACCAACACTTCAAAATGATCGTATTTTCAAGAAAAAAATCGTACAAACAATCGTATTTTTTTTTTATAATCGTACAAAAAATTTGCTGTGTAATTAATTTAAAAATTATTAGGTATATATTTTTCTCTTGTACAATCATAGAAGCAGAAAAGGATAAAAAATGTAGAATACAGCAAAGTTCTTTTTATACATTTTTTATTGAATTTTATTGCATAACAAAATACTTAGATAATAATTATATAACATTATATATATATATGAGTGAACGATCTTGACGAGTCAGGATAATAAATGTGTTTCTTCTTTAATCGTCAAATAGGTAGGATAAAACATACACATATCCTACCTATTTGACGATTAAAGAAGAAACACATTTATTATATATATATATATATATATACGAAAGAAAGTTCTTGACGAAATTAATATGGGTATTAAATAAAATTCTTATGTCATACTCGTCATAAATTTTTTATAAATTGAGTATAGGACAGACCATTCGGCTAGACTATGATTAACCGTTCCTGTCCGTTCCACACATTTTAATGTGGAAATACATTATTTTACACATCTGACAATAATTTTGGACTGAGGATGATTGGATTACCAATCGAAACGTCTCGATAAATATTGTTTTAATAAATTTATGACGAGTATGACATAAGAATTTTATTTAATACCTATATATATATATATATGTCAGCCTAATTTCCCTCTTGAATGGCCGGTTTGGAAATTAACAACACATGTTTCACTAACACTATGAACAATCACTTTATTATATAGTTAATTACAAAATATTACTATTAATATATGAACAATCGTTAATACAACGTAACTGATAATTCGTTCGGCCGACATTACAACACCTCCATTGTTCTACTCTGACTGCTGTCTCGTTAGTGGCGTCTTTCGCGGTAATACTACGTTCAAATGTTTTGGCGCGCTGTCAATTATTGCTGACAATCGGCCTTTCCTGACAATCAGGGTCGTCCTCGACCCCTTGGCTGCCTTTCTTCGTTTCTTCGCTGACCTGTGAACAAATTTTGTTAGTATCCCCATTCCCCTTGGAACTGGAATATTCCTCGTCGTCATCGGACTCGTCCCTCAATAGATCGCACCACGGCTTGATGCGGTCTGCTGCAAACACAGAGTGAAAAGATCTTTGTGTCTGCTTGGCACCTGGAATGTCTCCTAAGCGGTACCGGTCATGTGGCAATATTTCGGTAACCATGTACGGTCCTCTGTACTTGGTCATCAGTTTTCTGGGTTCGCCAGTCGCAAGCCCTTCTCGTTCTATCAACACTAGGTCATCTATCTGATATTTTCTAGGCTTCTTGTGGCGTTTATCAAAACGTTCCTTCTGTTTGATTTGGTATCGTTGAATTCGACCTACAGCTTCTTGTCGCTCCTGTTCTATGTCGACATCTCTATGTTCTTGCTCGTCTTGTAACGCCAGGATCACGGCGTTCTGGAGTGCGTTACGAGGACTGAAGCTAAATAATAGCTCGTGCGGACTTCGCTGGGTCGTTTTATTTTTCATCTCGTTCATTGCGAATTGGATGTCTCGTACTTTCATATCCCATTCATTAGGTATGGTCGTCATGGTAGTTACGGCTGACGTGACTGTTGCGTTAGTTCGCTCAACTTGTCCATTCGCTCGCGGTGTTGCGGTTGCATTGCGGATGTGCGTAATCATATTCGTTTTGCAAAACTCTTCAAAGTCTCTGGCCGTAAAGGCTGTGCCTCTGTCGGTTACAATCACTTTCGGGCATCCGAAGATTCCAGTGATTTCTCGGAAAACATCGCACGTTGGTTTCGCTTTCGTGCTCTTCACTGCACGTATTATAACGAATTTTGTGAAGTTGTCTTGGATAACTAAAAGGTGCGTATTTCCTTTTTTACTTCTCGGGAAAGGTCCTAGGTGGTCTGCATGTACCATCTGAAACGGTATTTCACTCCTCTCAATATTATGTAATTCAATTCCACGCTTACCTGATGGAACTTTGTGGTAGGCGCATTCAACACAGGTAGCAATGTATTGTTTAATTCTCCTCCTCATTCTCGGAAACCAAAAATGCTGGCATATGTAGTCTCGAGTCCTATCTTCCGCGAAATGACCCATTTTGACATGGCTGTTCTGTATGATTTTCCATACTGCTCCATTTGGTACAACCCATCGCAACTTTCCATTTACCTTTCGGAATAACCGATAATTCTTTACTTGGTAGTCCACATGCATCTGTTTCTCATCATTTCCCTTCGGTGCTCGACTTAATACTTCAATGATCTTTTTAAGTCTTTCATCTTGCCGTTGCATCGTGCACAACCAGTCATCTTGTTCAATCCTCCCAACCATGGCATTTTCTCCAACTACCTTAGATTCACTTGGAGGGTCACATGCATTTCTACTTAAAGCGTCAACGTGTTTCATCGCAGTTCCTGGTCTATATTCTAGCGTGAAGTCATATTCTTGCAATCGAAGTAACCATCTTCCGATTCGAGGTAGTACCTCTTTCTTCTTCATCGTAAGCTTAAGAGCATTGCAATCCGTAAATATCTTAAATGGTTTGTGTAATAAATACACTCTGAACTTGTCGACTGCTTCGACAACAGCTAATGTTTCTAATTCATAGCTATGGTAGCCTCGTTCACTGTCGGTGGTTTGTCTGCTAAAATAAGCAACAGGTTTTGACATATTACCTTCTTGCCTTTGTAATAATATTCCGGCCAAACCATCCTTGCTAGCGTCCGTATGAACTTCATGCTCAGCTTTTACATCATAAAGAGAAAGAACTGGTTGTTCGCTCAATCTGTCTTTTAACTCTTGGAATGCGGCTTCATGTTCGCTATTCCAATGGAATGGTACATTGTTTTTCAGCAGGTGGGTTAGTGGCTTTGATATCTCCGCGAACCCTTGAATAAATCGTCTGAAATAGCTTGTCAGACCCATAAATTGTCTAACCTGATGAACGTTCTGTGGTTGCTCAAATTTGGTAACTGCATCGGTCTTTTTGTGTCCAGGTCGTATACCTTCTACGTCTACCTCATAGCCCAAATATTCGATTTGTTCTGCAAAAAATGTGCATTTCGAAATTTTTAAAGTTAAATTCGCTTCTTTCAGCACTTCAAAGAAGCGCTGTAATCTTTCAAGGCCTTCAGCTACGGTTTTACAAGGAATGAGTACATCATCCATGTACACGAGAAGTTCTCCTGGTTTCATCTTCCTCGAAACCTTCCTCATTAGTTTGTTGAAGGCTGATGGTCCATTGGCCACGCCAAACGGCATCCGCTGGTACTCAAATTGTCCATCGGGGGTTACGAAAGATGTAAGGTGACGTGACTCGGGGGTTACAGGAATTTGATGGTAACCGCTTGCCAGATCTACCATTATATAATATTTGTTACCAGCTAGACAATCGAGCTGATCGTCAATTCTGGGCATCGGAAACTTTTCCTTCCGTGTCTTCTCGTTCAGGCGTCTGTAATCAATACACAGTCTGTATTCATTATTAGGTTTTCTTACCAATAAAGCTGGACTGCTGTATTCAGAGTTTGACTCTGTAATAATCCCAGCTTCAAGAAGCTCATCGATTTTCTTCTTCATTATTTCTCGCTCAGCGTACGCTAATCTATAGGGCCTCTGATTAACAGGTTCATTGTCTTTAAGATCAATCGCAAAAGTATCCCAATCAGTAACTCCTATTTCGTTCATGTTTTTAGCAAAACATTCTCTATTTTCGGTAATCAGTCTGTATAAAGCTTCACAATCTTTCTCCGATATATTGGGGTTCACTTTAATCTCATTCCGCTGTATTGGTTCATATTTCTTTACTCTCATGACTTGAACATTAGAGTCTTTTGGTTTTTCTTCACAACATTGGCTTATTGTGAGTTTCCCTGTCTCTTTGATAATTCGAATGCCTGGTCGATCCAAAGCTGATCGTCCGATAAGAATTTCTTCAGTCTGGGCATATTCAGGTACGATTAGGACTTCAACCTCAATTTCCATCCCATCGATTTTCATTTGAATAATTCGCTTTCCAATCGTCTCACAGGATCCATTGCCAAACCCCTTTAATGTTTGCCTGTTGTGGTCATACCTTAGATCCATCTGATCTGCAACATCCTTTCTCATAGTGACAACATCACTTCCCAAATCTATGTAGCCAATTATTTTGTAGCCTTCGATCTCAATCAATTTGTGGTATTCGTCTTTAATTTGGTCACTCGTTACATTAATTTTATTCACTCGCTGTTCTACTTGTTTATTCGTTGAGGTTTTTGTAGTAGGACAATCTCGCTGGAAATGTCCAACCTTGTTACAAGTATTACATCTCTTCCTTCGTTGTGGCTTGTCACAGTCAACAGATTTGTGACCAGTCATATTGCAGTTGAAACATCTAATAATATTTTTATCTTGAATCTTCCCAGTCGTAGGCTCTTTTGTATCTTCACCGTGTAGCTTTCTTGTATGCTGTGGTTCGGTCTTACTGCTTCGGAATGGTGTCTCTCGAGCTCTAGCTTCTATGTTCTCAAGTCGCTGTACCTTTCGCAAGAAGCTTTCTACATCTTCGAACTCGCAGAGTGCTAGTGATCAAACAAGCTCTCGATCATCTATTCCATTTAGAATGTATTTTATGAGGGATGTATCCTCTATACCTCCCTTTTTTGCAATAGCCTTCATTGCATAGGTATACATCTCGTAGCTCTCATTTTTCCCACGCCGTCGTTGGGTAAGTTGCAGATGAATATCCGCCTGATCCCTCACCGCAGGGAAACTGTATTGGAGTCCCCTTTTAAATTCTGGCCAGGATACAAAGTCATCAAGGACACCGTCCATCCACAGCTTTGCGGCACCTCGTAATTTTCCTACTGCATGAGCCAGTAATATGTTGTGGTCCCAGTAGTAAGCTGTTGCTACAGCTTCACATCTTCGGAGCCATTGCTCAGCTGACAGCCCCGTCTTACAGGAAGGGTCATATTCTGGGAGTAATTTTTCAGCAATCGATGTCTGCGATCCGCGTATGATCGTGCTATTTAAACGGTTGCTTGTGAACATAAATTCGCGTTCCCGTTGGAGTAATTCTCTTTCTCGTGCCAATAGCTCTCGCTCACGTCTGAGTAGCTCTTGGTCATACTCGTGATTATCGTTTCGGTCCGTTCGGTTTGCCTGCATAGCGCTGTCGCTATGTGGAATTCTTGTCGAGGCTGCATTCGGTTGAATAAATTCAAAATCCTCCACTCTCCGGAAATCAGAGATGCTTCGAGTCAAGTTTCGTGTTGTATTATACATATTTTTTTTTCTAACGTTTCGTATTGTTGCCCTTATTCGCTAGCTGTAGCGAATCAGTTCGTTATTTGGTTTGCAATGTCGTGTCGTTTGCCCCTGCTCGTTAGACTGTCCCGCAGTACGTAGTCGCTCTCTGGGTTGCGGACTGTCTAGTCGTCGTTTGCCCCGTGTCGGTAGGCTGCTTCGTTGCACTCTTGCGCTTGGTTGGTTGCGGAGTGGCTCGGCGTATACACTGCCTTTGTCACGATTGTTTCTACCACTATAACTTATAGCACAATTAGAATTTTTTTTTTAGTAAAATCTCAAAGGATACAATGTAAGATGATTTTTGGATCGAGTATCCATCGAAAGTATCGCTTCAATTAACTTTGATGAATCCCACTTCTGAATTCTGTCAGCCTAATTTCCCTCTTGAATGGCCGGTTTGGAAATTAACAACACATGTTTCACTAACACTATGAACAATCACTTTATTATATAGTTAATTACAAAATATTACTATTAATATATGAACAATCGTTAATACAACGTAACTGATAATTCGTTCGGCCGACATTACAACACCTCCATTGTTCTACTCTGACTGCTGTCTCGTTAGTGGCGTCTTTCGCGGTAATACTACGTTCAAATGTTTTGGCGCGCTGTCAATTATTGCTGACATATATATATAAACTAATAAGGGATTTATTGTTTAAATAAAACTCAAGTTGTTCACTGACTATTTTATTCTAAGTATTCACTCTTACAACGTAAGAAAACATCTGATCTCTCTATCAAATTCTACGTGTGTTTTATAATAACCAATTAGTGTAATGAGCAGTCATCGTTATTGTTAATGAGTCGTCATCATTAGTGGGTCCAGATTAAGGATTGCATCTAGATAACATTTTATGGTGACGTAACAGGGCTTCGTGGAAAGCTAGATGCTAACACGGCCGTCCTGTTCCTGGCGTGTCCTCACGTCCTTTCTGTAGACGAATATCTGGTAAATGATGATGTGCTAGATGACATCAGGGGATGATCATGTAGGCCTTAGAATAGTCTGAAACAGTCTTCAAAAAGATTTAAGGAAAAAGAAAAGATTTAAGGTCCAATATCATTGACCTTTTAAGGTCCCTGACCATTTAAGATCCCTGATCATTTAAGATCCACACCATTGACCATTTAAGTTCCACACCATTGACCATTTACGATCCACACCATTGACCATTTAAGATCCACACCACTGACCATTTAAGATCCACACCACATTCGAGGGCCCTCATTCAATCTACATATAGACCATGGTCTTAACCTACATAGACGATACCTGACCGTTCAACTGCTCTCAACAGACAGAGACGGTCCCTTATCGTTCAACTGGCAGAGACGATCCCTGACCGTTCAACTGCTCTCAACTAGCAGAGACGGTCCCTGATCGTTCAACTGCCCTCAACACGACCAGTGTGTCTTGCGGTACTCGACAAGCTATCAATTCTCAACTCAACTATCCATTTATTTCATTATAGATTGTCTACAGTACCCAACAAGCTCAGTGACTGTCGCTTCTGTATACTCGGTGACTTCACAAAGCAAAAACGACCAGGGTGTTTTGCGGTACTCAACAAGCTCAGTGACTGTCGCTGCTTCATAAATAGCGATTGTTCGCCCTTACACTCAAAACTTCATAAGGCCCTAGAAACTTGGCCCCCAATTTGCCGCTACCGGTTAATTGTATGTCTTCTACTACTACTTTTTCTCCAATTTCATAACGGATAGCTTCCGCTCTCGAAGCGCCGCCTGGACATAGCCGTCGGATTCGGCACAACCGTAAACTTCACCATCTGTCTGATGTCGGAGCGTTGTTCGATGTCATCTCCTAGTCTTTTCCAGGAACATGGTCTGCAGAACTCGAATGCTGTAAAAAGTCTGAGGGCTGTTGTTCTAAAAAATAAAACGATTAATGTTGAGAAATCTTCTCCAACTCTAGCCGTAAGAGATCAACTATTAGACCAGTTTCTACTTTACTATCCCAGAAACTGACTAATCTGCGAGTGGTAATCCAACCACCCTAAAAAGACAAAATACAACTGATCAACTAATACTTAGCATTAAAAGTTACCTGACTCATCAGATTCCTACATCTCGATGAGGTATTTCATATCACAGCTCACCACCCAACTGGCAGGCCACCGACTTACTAGTTCCTTTGCTGCCTTAGTGATGAAATTCGTAACAACTTTCATCAACTCGTATAGACCTTTATCTAAGCATTTAAGTACTTCATAGGGACCCAAAAACTCGTAATCTGTTTTTACTGTGCATTTTGGAATCTCTATGTATCAGCACAAAATTAACCAGCGAAAACTGTAAAGTATCTCGCCTTTTTCGGTTAGCGTTTTTAAAGACACGATTATCTCTCATTGTTTTCTCAACTCTTTCGCGATCAAGTTGTCGATTCCGTAATGGTGTTAAATCCTGCGAAAAATCGCGCAAAAGGGCTTGAATCAAAGGGCTGGAATTATCTACTCCCAAGAGCAGTTGCAAAGGTGTCGTACCTGTGTTTGTTTTTTTGTATTGTGATATTCAAGACCAGTTGAATTTTCTATATACCGCTCGACCATACTGACATTTTTTTAGTTCATTCTCTAGTTCAGGTAAACTGCGACTTTGTCTGTTATCAAGCGCATTGTCAAAACAAGTAAAATTAAGTAGAATACTACGGTTTCCCCTATTTTAGTCCTTGTTGGAGTTCTCCAAGGAATGAAGAACAAATTTAATTAATTTATCTTCTGGCACTAAAACCTGCAATAACTGTATCAAAAGATCTGCGCAAGCAATGTGCATTAATTTTAAATTCTCTCTCTCTCTCTTTATATTGGCATTTTCATCAAATGTGTATCATTAGTACAAACTTAAGGCCAAGGCATATTTGACACCTTATGAGACACCTTCGACACCTTTCGCCTGCCTATATTTGTCTGTGTATCCACAACCACCACATCAGTTACAGACTCAACTTGGTACTCCCGTATTATTGAACCTGGAAGAACTAAAAATTTTACATTCATTAGATTTAAAACATTATTTTATTAATTTGCAACTCTGTAAAAGCTAGTTCTCTGAAATTTCAAAATCTTTTCTATTTAGCATACGCACAGTTATAATAACACTCTTTGAATAACCTTGTTAAGTCTTTATGCAAAATTTCTAAATTACCAAGAACGAATTAGAAATAGCATACTTCATTATTCTCTTATTATTTGGTGCCAAATTTCCGTACCATCTTTCATTTATCCTTTATTTTAGCCTTGCAATGATATCGGAAAATTTATTTGCATCTTGTAGTGTAGTTCAGCCCTTACTATTACTAACGTACTTTATCCAAATTCATGTTAGAACATTTAAACTTCTACGCATCACTGTCAACAAACTACTCGGTCAATTTATAAGCTGCCACCGATTTCACAATAACAAATGTCAAATTTTACGAATATAGCAATGACACAATTCAATCTTGCCATCTATTGGTCGCATGTAAAAACATAAAAGGTAACTCTCGTATTTCGCATTTCTAATATCAGTGATCTGCCGTTTGTCATCCTGAATGCAAATATCTAATTCTTATCAAAGTTTGAACTCAATCATCAGAACTTAGATCTTTAAACTCAAAACGCATTACTCTTAATTTTAAATAATTTTAACTTATCCCTAATTTCAATTACCAAATTTCAATTCTCATGACTTTTTATCGTTCGCCTCGTTCGTTGTTTTTCAGTATGCGTTGACTAATACGTGCTACATAATCAAACTAATAAAACTTCTCTTACCATTTTACTCATGTTCTAATCATTATCTTCATACAAATTCCATAAACAAATCAGTCCATAAACAGAACACCGCTCGTTCCTTCCGACGATTTTTTTGTATTTCTACTTCATTACTGGAACCATTTTATTCATCATCTAGATTTTCCTGCATGTAAGTTGTCTGTCCCTAAATAAAACAACGCTTGTCCATTTTGATAATTTTCTTCAATACATTTGCTACTTCGTCTTAAATGCACCTCAATCTGTTGTCAATCGCTTAGTATAAATTCTATTAGGAAATAGTTTTACCAGACGTTACTAGTTTGATAGCACGAATAATACCGGAAAAATTATAGCCTGCAAAAGTGTTTCATCTGAAAACGTCGGAAAACGTTTTCAAACGTTTCGTTTACCTTCCACGGTGGAAGTTCCACCAATGTGTTCCACCATAATCACTTATTATTTGCAATAATTGAAACGTATCACTTGCGTTTTTCACTTTCAAACTACTATCTTAGACAAACAATATTTTCATACCCATTTGTTCCATTTTTCCCATTCACAACCAGAAACATTTTCGAACGTTCGCCTTCGCAAATTGATTAAATAAGTTTTTCATGAACAAAATTGCATAATTAACTTTTGTAACTGTTCAAGCACACAAACTTAAATTCAATAATATCCGAAACAACGCAGACAGATAATAATTTGTCACATCACTATTTGTCACTTTCATCAAATTCATAATTTAAACAAAACACTGTAAAAATGCAACAAAGCAAGATCCCCAATAAAATAACAAAATATTATTAAGACGTGCGCGAATCCCATTCACAAGCAGATTTATTGTTTAAATAAAACTCAAGTTGTTCACTGACTATTTTATTCTAAGTATTCATTCTTACAACGTAAGAAAACATCTGATCTCTCTATCAAATTCTACGTGTGCTTTATAATAACCAATTAGTGTAATGAGCAGTCATCGTTATTGTTAATGAGTCGTCATCATTAGTGTGTCCAGATTAAGGATTGCATCTAGATAACATTTTATGGTGACGTAACAGGGCTTCGTGGAAAGCTAGATGCTGAAAAAATCACAAGGTATTTTAGTAAAATTAGAGTACTCTCAGGGAAATACATATCTCTATACTCTATCTCAGAAAGACTGATAGTAATAAATCATTTTGTCAGGCAGTTACCAGTGGCGTGCACATTTTAAACACGTTTAAATTGGTTTTATGTATTTCTATATTACTATTTATCATTTTATTAAACGCACGCCTGTGACCATATTTATCATATCATTAAACACACCGCTGTGACCATATTTTTCCTCAAAATTTTAGGGTCAAATTTTTATGATCTATTGTATTTAACCCTAGTTCGTATTCCCATATAATATGTGCGGCATACTCGGTTGTTTTTAACAATATTTCCTTTCGAACCATTCATATTTTGTCGCTTTTGTTTTGCCGCTTCTGTGTGAAAAAACAATAACTTTTTACAAATAATAAATTTCATTACTATCAGTCTTTCTGAGATAGAGTATAGGGTAACTGCAGCGAATTTCGACTACGCAGGTAATTTCGACTATCCCATTATTTCTCTAAATAATTGCTGACATATAGCGGTAGTATAACGTAACACTATGTTTATGTAAAAAACTAACCTCACTTTATTTTAAGCCACGTGTGAATGTCGTTAGACGAACAGTGTAGATATTTATATTTTTTAAGTGTTAAAATATTTTTTTATTGGTTTTAAACAGCAGTTGTTTATCAAAGGAAAGTTGAACAAAATATTTTGCATTGAATAAACTGATAAGAACTGATCCAAATATATATATATTAGCTGGTAAAATTTGATTTTCATAATATTTTGTTACAATATCACAGGCTAAATAAAACAGATTCGATTGCAGGTAATATCGACTAGTATATAGAGGAATGAAGCTACTACGGACTAGTCGATATTACATGCATGCATGTTTCACTTACCTAATTGGACGACAATTAAAATCACGTCTTACTAAAAGTCTCTATTATTATATTCTTTTATCTAAATAAAATGTAAAAGAGACAAGAAACGTTGATTATCTTAAAATTTTAGGGTAGTCGATATTAACATCACTTTTTTGATTATTATATTTTTTTTATGTCGAACTTAAGTTGTAATAACAGCCTGTTTCATCGTGAAAATATTTAGCACCTAAAGATAAGTGAATGAGGTATCGATTGGGACCACTTTTCTACCAAAATATTGAATAGTTCGTAAATTAAAAAATAAATAAATTTGGTAGTCGAAATTCGCTGCAGTTACCCTATATTAATACATAATAAGAATTACAGGTAGTTTCATTGGTGTAGGCGGAACTAGATTTTCAAATCTAGTACGCCTACTTCAATATATAAAAAAATAGCTAATGACAACTTAAAAAAAATTAAATTGCGTTTAGTTCCGCTTAAAGGTTTGTAATAGCCTATACATACAATAAATATGTATAGGCAGTTTTATTGGTTTAAGCGGAACTAGATTTTCAAATCTAGTAACTTTTACCGATTGATTGAAGCTTTTGATTATTTTGTTTAGGACAACCTACTTCAATCTATAAAAAAATAGCTAATGACAATTTAAGAAAATTTAAATTGCATTTAGTTCCGCGTAAAGGTTTGTAATAGCCTATCCATACAATAAATATGTATTGGCGGTTTTATTGGTTTCAGCGGAACTAGATTTTCAAATCTAGTAACTTTTACCGATTGATTGAAGCTTTTGATTATTTTGTTTAGGACAGCCTACTTAAATCTATAAACAAATTAACTAATGAGTACTTAAGAAAATTTAAATTGCACTTAGTTCCGCGTAAAGGTTTGTAATAGCCTATACATACAATAAATATGTATAGGCGTTTGTAGTACAGTACTCTAACCAATGAGGAGTGAGCTTTATATTTTTGAATATTCGAATATGCCCGAGCATTCCCGATCTTAGCGAGATAAACCATTCTATTTAAGAGCGCGTCGATTTGAAATCCGAGGGCTAAAATATTCAATATATCGCATTATATAATATTAATATTTTACTTACTAAAAATGTATATAAATAAATATGTTTCATCAATAAAAACATCAAAAAAATCGTACCTCTGATACCAAGAAGTCGTACATCGTACACATGCAAAAATAATCGTACAAATACGATTTAAATCGTACATCTGGCAACACTGCTGCTGGTCCTGGGAGGAGCCCAGGTCCGTCGTCCCCCCCCTTGACTGCGCCACTGGTTGTGTTTAACAAATTCTATCTTCAACTATCCGGAGAGCGCCGAGTAATCTGTTGGCCCTGGGAGGGGCCCAGGCCCGTCGGATCCCCCTTGGCTGCGCCACTGGTTGTGTTTAACAAATTCTATCTTCAACTATCCGGAGAGCGCCGAGTAACTGTTGGTCCTGGGAGGGGCCCAGGCCCGTCTACCCCCCCTTGGCTACGCCACTGATTGTGTTTTACAAATTCTATCTTCAACTATCCGGAGAGCGCCGAGTAACTGTTGGTCCCGGGAGGGTCCCAGGCCCGTCTACCCCCCCTTGGCTACGCCACTGGTTGTGTTTAACAAATTCTATCTTCAACTATCCGGAGAGCGCCGAGTAATCTGTTGGCCCTGGGAGGGGCCCAGGCCCGTCGGATCCCCCTTGGCTGCGCCACTGGTTGTGTTTAACAAATTCTATCTTCAACTATCCGGAGAGCGCCGAGTAACTGTTGGTCCTGGGAGGGGCCCAGGCCCGTCTACCCCCCCTTGGCTACGCCACTGGTTGTGTTTTACAAATTCTATCTTCAACTATCCGGAGAGCGCCGAGTAACTGTTGGTCCTGGGAGGGTCCCAGGCCCGTCTACCCCCCCTTGGCTACGCCACTGGTTGTGTTTAACAAATTCTATCTTCAACTATCCGGAGAGCGCCGAGTAATCTGTTGGCCCTGGGAGGGGCCCAAGCCCGTCGCCCCCCCCTTGGCTGCGCCACTGATTTTGGTTAAACATTTTCAAACAAATTAAACATCCAGTTATAATAGCTGGGGATTTCAATAGTCATAAACGCATGGGGAAGCGACGAAATAGACCAAGAAGGCACCTCATTACTAGATGCGATCGAATAAATATATGGCAACAATTGAGAAGGTGGAATGGAAAGAAACGGGGGTGGAGAGAAGATGGAAAGAGCTGAGAGAGGGAATAGAGAGAGCGGTGGAAAAGAGAAAATGGAGGAATCCAAAGTTGGGGAAGAAGCCATGGTGGGGAATGAATTGTAGAAAGGCGAAAAAGGAAGCGCAAAAGGCCTGGAGGAAAAAAATAAAAGGAAACAATATAAAAAAACTTGCGAGGAGGAAAAGAAAAAGCACATGAAGAGGCAACAGGATGAAGTTGAAAACATAAAGAATGAAAAACAAGCGTGGGAATATATAAATAAGGCCAGAGAGAAACAGGTAGGAATTAGCAAGAAGATAACTATGGGGAGCTGGAGGAAACACTATGGAATTATTGGAGGGAAGTGAAGGCAGAAGGGAAGAATCCGAGGAGGAACAAAGGGTATGGGGAGCAAGGGAGGGGGTTAAAGCGGCAGAGAAAGGAAGAAGAGAGGAGGAAAAGGAAGAAGAACCAGCAGAGGAGGAAGTGTGGAGCGTAATTAAGAGCCTGAAAAGGGAAAAGCGGCAGGACTTGATAAAATAAAGAACGAAGCATGGATATATGGAGGAGAGAAAGTGGCGGAAAAGATGGCAGAATTAATCCGAGGCGTGTGGAAGGGAGAAGGATACCCAGAAGACTGGAGGGAAGGAATAATAATTCCCATCCACAAAAAAGGAAGCAGGAATAGCGCAGGGAATTACAGAGGAGTAACCCTGATGAGCACGGCATACAAAGTGTATGCGACAGTGCTCAATAAGAGGCTAGTGGAAGAAATAGAGGATAAAGAAATATTAGAGGAGACGCAGTCAGGTTTTAGGAAGGGAAGGGGGCGATAGATAACATATACACGATAAACCACATAGTGGCTGAGAGAATAAAGAGGAAAAGAGGGAAGGTGTATATGGTATTTATCGACCTTAAGGCTGCCTTTGACAAACTGGACAGGCAAGAATTGTGGGAAGTATTGGAAAGAAGGGGTGTTAAGGAAGAAATGATAAGAAGGATTAAAAAAATATACGAGGAGACGAGGTGCAAAGTGAAGGTGGGAGAAGAAGAGTCCGAAAGCTTTTGGGTAAATAAGGGGGTGAGGCAGGGCTGTCCGTTGAGCCCAACATTATTTAATATATACGTAGCTGACTTGGAAGAAACAATGAGGAAGGGGCAAGATGGAGGAGTGGTGGTGGGAAGGAAGAAGTATTGGACAATGGGGCACGCAGATGACCTGACTCTGCTGGCAGAGAATGAGCAGGGACTAAAGAGGATGATGGTCAGAGCGGACAAGTACTTTAGAAGAAAAAAACTGGAGGTAAACAGAGATAAAACGAAGGTGATGGTGTTTGGAAAGGGGGGAGGAAAGAGAAAGAATATAAGATGGGAATGGTCAGGGACAGAAATTGAAGAGGTAAAGAGTATGAATTACCTCGGATATGTCCTAACGAGGAACAACAGAGCAGAGCAGCATGTTAGAGAAAGGGTGAAGAAAGCAAGAATGGTTATGGGGAAGCTATGGAGCATAGGAGAGAGGAGGTTTGACGACGATATCAGGTGGAGAATGAAATTGTTTGACGGGATTGTGAAGAGTATCCTCATGTACGGAGTAGAGATCTGGGGATGGAAAGAATGGGAGATAGTAGAAAGGGTACAAGAGGGATACATGAGATGGATTATGGGATTAGACAGAACGACACCAGGATATATAGTGAGAGAGGAAATGAAGAGGGAAAAGCTGAGAGTTGGAGCCGGGGCGAGGGCGGCGAAGTATGAGGAGAAAATCAGGAGGGACGAAAGAGGGAAGATATTAAGAGAATGCTGGGAAGAAAAAATGAAGGAAGAACAAAAAGGTAAACTGTCGGAATGGGGAGAAACAAGGAAAGAGTACTATTGGAGATGTGGGATGGATATAAGGGAAGCTGAGCGAAAGAGAAATGGAGGAAGAAACATAGTAGAAGAATTGAGAAGGAGAGACAAGGACGTACAGGAGCAGGAAAGAACAGTAAGAATAGACAATTCAAGGAATGTGAAAAGGTATAGGGAGATAAGGACGGTAGGAATACCTAAGTATTTGAAAGGGAGGAGAGAAAAGGCAGGGGGCAGAGTTAGAAGGATTGCCAGATTAAGATGCGGAAATGAAGAAGGGAGTAATAGGTATTGGGCAAAACCAGAGGATAGGATATGCAGAATGTGTACAGAGGAGGAAGAATCCTTGGAACATCTTACAAAAAGATGTGGAAGGCTGACAAAATGGGAGGGAGAGATAAAGGAGCTGTTGAGTGAAGAAGGAAAGGGAGAAAGGTGGGTGAGAGTACTCGAGGAAAGAAGGAAGGAATGCGGAGAGGTAAGACAGAACTGAGTACAGGAAGGAAGGAGACTGGAGACGGAAGCCGAAAAGAGATTACGAAGAAAGAGAGGAACACCGGAGGCAGAAAGTAGAAGAAGAAGAAGAAGAAAGAAAATCATAAAATGAATATTATATTATTTTATTTTATTATTATTATGATTATTTTTCTCAATGTAATAGTTAAAACCCTATACGCCGCAAGGCCTAGGGGAAATAAAGAATTATAATAATAATAATAATACTAGATGCGATCGAACAAAGCGGTTATATAATTTTAAGCGACAGCTCGGAAACATTACTCAAACCTCCGAACACATCAAAAGCTGCGATTGATCTAACCTTTTGCTCCCCAAACTTATCCAGTATAATAACCTGGGCCACTCTGAAAGATGGTCATGGCTCAAACCATTTTCCCATATTAATAAATATTTTACTGAAAGTAAACAATGACATTATTATAACACCAAAATATAAATGGAACATTAATAAAGCTGATTGGGGAAGATATACAGATATTCTTCAATACCAATCCCTAAACTTCAACGGCACCGCGGATCACGTACAGGACTACTATCAAATAATTAACATAATAAATAACGCGGCTTCGCAAGCCATACCTGAAACTAAAACTAAAATCATAAATCCATTCAAAACTAAAATATGGTGGGACATAGAATGCACCAACATAGAAAGACAACGTAAAAACGCATTTAAAAAATACTCTGCACAAACCACCCTTGATAATTTCATTTTATGTAAACAGTTATCAGCAAAAGCCAAAAAAACATATAAACAAAAAAAAACGTGAATCTTGGCGACAATACGTAGCGACCCTTAATAAAGATACTCCAACTAAAAATATATGAAACAAAATTAAATGTATAGAAAACGGCCTCACACCACAAATAAACCAAAATACAATATTCCCACGACGATATTAAATGAATTTCTCTACAAATTCTCTACAAATGTTACACCAGAACTAAAATTTTCAAATCCCTACAACTACGCAGATGAAATAGAAGTCCCTTTCACAATAGACGAACTAAATTCTGCCTTTAAAAATACGAAAAACACTTCACCTGGCCTAGATCAAATTCGTTACCCGATGATAATTAATCTACCGACACTCATGAAAATTCATCTTTTAAATGTATTTCATAAAATTTTACAAACAGGTATAATTATCCCGGAATGGAATGAATACGCCGTCTTCCCCCTACTCAAACCTTCTAAAAACGTCAATGAAGCTGATTCCTACCGGCCAATCGCACTTTCTTCATGCGTTGCAAAAACATTTGAAAGAATGTTGAAACTTAGATTAGAATGGTGGCTTGAAAGACGAGATATAATTCCTTCTTCATTCTTCGGCTTTCGAAAAGATATCGGTTGTATAGATAATTTATCTATTCTCACAGCAGATATTCAACAAAGTTACACAAAAAACAATTATTTAACCGGGAATTTTATAGATATTAAGGGTGCCTACGACAATGTGTGTGTACACCTGTTAAAAGACAAATTAGAAAAAATCAACCTCCCCCTCAATTTTATTAAAACAATAGTATCTTTAATTTGACACAGGAAAATAGTACTAATGTACAATAACAATATGATAGGAACAAGGTATGTTAGCCAAGGTTTACCTCAGGGTGGGGTTCTTTCAGCTATTTTATTTAACATATATATGCACGACCTAATTAAAGTAATAAGCCCAGGTATTAACCTAATAGGTTATGCAGACGATTTCTGCCTATACAGCGAAGCCAAAACTCTCCAAAAAAGCTTAACTAATTTAAACCAACCCATAAACAGTATTGCTTCTTGGCTCAAAAACAATGGCTTAAAATTATCTGTAAACAAAACTAACGTCACTATATTTTCCAGGCATAATATAAATTACTTTGACAACGAAATCAAAATTGGTTCCTTTAATTTCATTTACAAACCACATGTCAAATACCTAGGTGTCATTTTAGATAAAAAATTAACCTACAAAATTTATATAGAACAACTAGTCAAACGATGCGAAAAAAATTTAAACATATTACGGCTTATATCATATAAATCCTGGGGCGCTGACCCAAAAGTCTGCCTTAATTTTTATAAGGCAAATATAAGATAACTACTTGACTATGCATGCATTTTATACGGCAATACAAAACCATACATCCTCGAAAAAATACACAAAACCCAGTATAAAGCACTAAGATCTTGCATTAGCGCTCTCAGATCTACACCCACCCACAGCCTCCTAGAAGAATGTGCAGAAATGCCTTTACACCACAGAAGAAGTCTGCTGAGCGACAAATTCTTTATTAAAAGAGCTCACCTACAAAACAACATTCTCTATCAAAAACTAGCTAACATTTTACCAGAATGTCTAACTAACTCCTACTGGATAAACAGAACCATACCATTACTAATCGACAGTTTCATTAATATACAGAAAACTTTAAACTAGAAAATATATCAAAACTTATCTGTTTTCTTTACCCTTACTCTCTCTCAATTAAGAATAATTACATACACCCGTTTTACAAATACCCCAATAAAAAAGAAACTTCACCTACAACTAACTTCATGCAATCAATTAATAAATATTTTCCAAACTCAAATGTAATCTTCACAGATGGATCAAAAACCAGAGATGGCACAGGCCTAGCAATATACGACCCCACCCACAAACATTCAGAAACATATAAAGTAGAAAATTTTGTATCTATATATCACGCAGAATTGCTTGCAATATGCAAAGCAGTCGAATATATCAGTAATACAACATTACCAAACAATAAAATAGTAATTGCCTGTGGTAATCAAAGCAACCTAATAAAATTTAAATCTCCCGGTATGGCCAATAATCACCCCCTGATATATAGAATTCTTAACAAAATTCAACAAATAAAAGTTGAAAAAAATATACATATCAACATAGTTTGGATAAAAGGGCACAGTGGAATAGAATACAATACAACAGTAGATCAATTTGCAAAACAAGCCACTATTTCTGGACAATTTTTAGAAACTCACATTACACAAGAGGAATATATGACAAAGGAAAAAAATAATGTATACCAAATATGGCAACATAACTTCGACAATATATCTCAAAACAAAGGCTCTTTCTATTTCAAAATTAATAATATAATTAACAAAAAATCTTGGTTTACTAAACACAACCTACCGCGTAATGCTATAGTAAAAATATGTAGAATGAGATTAAACCACACTAGCTGCCCATCACACCTTAAAAAATTTAATATAATATCAACCGATCAATGCAATTGTTGTACAGATAAAGCAGATGTTAATCACTTAATCTTAGGTTGTTGAAACGCTCAAAAAGAACAAGAAAAACTAATCACATCTTTAACACGATTTGGATTACAAACCCCGCTTGACATAGCCACCATACTACACGCGGCCAAAAATAACAATAATATCTATAAATTACTGTCGGAATACATTTTAAATGCAAACATTCAAATATAAATAAGAAGAAAACGTACAAGCAAATCAGGTTCTAGCTTCAAGCTCAATTCAGTTTTTCAATCGTCTCATTAATAACAATCTCATTACTCTATTGTTATCCCTCCCGTTGGCATAGTGCACTAATTCCAATACCCGTCGTGATGTGCCCCTCGACAACCTCCTTATCCTCTACAAATCCTTATCACTCCATTCAAATCGCATTAATTTAGGATTTATTATTATAATGTTCAGAAGCTGGCTATATCAATATTTTTCGACAGCCAAACCACTAGTTTAAAAAAAAAAATATGCGCAGAATTTTTTTTATATAGCAAGATTCATTAAAATTTTGAAAATTGCGCCTATGGCTTCCATTGGTTGTTTTAAGTCATAAGCTCCGCCCTCTGATTTTGTATACATTGAAACATAGAATTAAATTATAATTTCAACAATTGTCATTGGTTATTAAATTTACGCTTTTAAAAATTAAATGCAACATTTGCCAAAATATAACTAGAATTTTGAAAAAATTTAAACAAAATAAAAATTCCAAAAAAAAACAGAATAAATAAAATTGTCTCTGACTAGAAGTGAACGCTAGTTTTCAATTTAAAAAGCGAGAATGCTACATTACACCATGAAAGCGTATTGCTTTACTGTGTTACATAACATATTAAATATTTACATCGTCAACAAAAAAAAACATAAAAAATGCTTTATTTTCCGAAACCATAATCTGATCAAAAATTCCTGTTACACTATTGCGGTTCACACCAATGTACATTACTCAGAAGTTTTTCAGATTTTTAGTTTAAACCATCTGGTTTTTAAACAAAAATCGCTTCAAAATAATTTATTTTGCAAAAATAAAATTTCGTTAGCTCACGTACTAAAGGATACATTTGATACCCTACACAGAATAAGCATGCCAAATTTCAACTCCCTAGGTTTAGCCGTTTGGCGACAATTTTTACCGAACATACAGACAGACAGACAAACGACAAAATGATGGTATAAGGGTTTTTTGGTCATATCTACAAAACCCTAAAAATGGAGATGGCTGTATTTGATAATCGGATAAGGATTCTCCTTATCCATAGCCATATTTGATACTCACATTGTCAGAGACTGCTGAATTTGTTTCTGAAAAGAATTTTTTAAAAAAGTTCTTTTTGTTAGTATCAGTTTATTCAGTTCCCTTCCCATTTATGTTGGGACATTTGAACAAATTAAACAATTAATTCAACGATTTCTGGTACAAAAGAACAAAATAAAGTATCTTCTTCAGCAATTTTATCTTCTGGTACCTCTTCTTGAATAGAAGGAGCAGGTGACTGAGGAATAACAGTATTGTAGAACTTAAAAATTTTCAATTTTCTCCAATCAGTGCCATAATGTTTAGTTAATAATTTCTGTACATCGTTTAGTTTTTAATGATTTACTTCTTTTCAACCTGGATTAATTATATTTGAGTCGATCATTTGGGTTTTTTACCTTTCTTTGTAATAATATCAAATTTTGCTGTCATTTCTATAATATACTTCACCCCTTATAATGTGGTAATAATGTTTACAAATTTTGAAATGACAGAGCCATGAAGATGTAGGTTTATTAATACGTTCTACAGTATCTTTCCAGTCCATTACAATCTGTACCCAAATGAACAACAGTGGCATGTTCAGAAAAAATGTTTATGTAGTCTTGCGGATTTGAAATGACTTATAATTTTTTTATTTGTTTTCAAATTTGGCCAAATACTGTATGTGAAGGCAAAAAGGAATGGCCCAATACAGAAAAAACAAGTTCAACACCTTCAATATTAAAAGGCGCATTCAATAACCACTTACAGCACATTCCAATCACTGTAGAGTTTTTATTTTGCCCACTACAGCCATCTGCAACTAAAAAAATATTTTTTTTGCCATGACCAAAATCTATTTTGTTCACAATAATATGTTCATTGTATATTCACTCTATGAACATTTTACAGTTTAGACAGAAAACAAAACATGTCTGTTATCTGCATTTTCTCTGATTGATTAAAATGGAGATTGCCATGTTTGATTTTCCCACACACTTGGAGATTCCCGGGTTTGTTTCTAACCTCAATATTTAAGTTACAAAATTAATGAGATTTTGTTACACATTACCCAATTTGATATTATAACCTAATAGAACTATAAAAGACGAATCAAATGATGTATTAAACTCATTTTATGAGAAAATGGAAATTGTTTGTTTTGATTATATACCCGTCAAATTTAACATTATGAATTATGGTTTACATAGTCAGGCACGCCGAAACTTAGAGGTCCAAGAAGGGCATCGCATCCGAGCGGCAAATTTTTATTTTTAGAGTTAGCTGTTAGCACAGAAAGATCAGTGTTTGATATGTTCGTTAGTATTTCCAGTAAATTTTCGTATTTTCCATTTTTTTTTTTTTTGAGACTTTTAACTTGCTTCCGTTTCCAAGGGCGGTAACCTGATGGTCGCACCCGGAAGCGGTTACAGTCGCGGTTACAGTGTTATTTATACTGAACACTAACTCTATTTATAATTTAAATTTGCATTTGAATTAAAGTTTAAATGCATTTATTAAAATTTACTCCACTCATTTTAGGGTCATGTCCTTTCCATATCTCCTCTGTTTCTTCCACTCTCATTCAAAGCTAACCGCGGTGCAGGGCCGGATTTATGTTTCAAGAAAGTCTAGGCTGAAATAATAGTGGGGTCCTTAGCATAGTGTCTACCCAGCGGCACGCCAACCGGGAGTGCAGAGGGTCCATCGCACCCACGCGCCCCTAATACTTAATCCGCGCGATTATTAGAGGCGCGTGGAATTATGAAAAATATTGTTCCAGTTCTTGAAATTAATGACAATGTTTTTCCGGTTCATGAAAAGATTAAGATTTCCGTTCCGATTCATTCGAAAAATAATATTAAAAGTGAGTATATACGTACATATTACATTACATTTTTATAGTTAGTTTAAAGTTCGTAAGACAATCAAGCAAAAACAACGTAAAATGTCTGTACTATGTCCGTAAATGTCCGTACGACCTCTTGTACACAAATATTTATAACCGAATATTGCCTATAACCTATCTTAAAAGAAATAGTAGTGTATCTTTTATGACACTGTATAACACTTGAAATGTCAAATTAACAATATTTATTTAACTAAACATTACAGTATTAATCACTTAAATAACTTAAAACAATGAAATAACTAAAATAAACAAAGTCTCAGGTAAAGTCGCGCGTACACACGATGGCTATCTAATAATGACTGACTGCCTCCCTCTATCTTCGGCGTAGGGGTTGCTATTTTTGGCGGGAGCGGCCGTTACAACTGTTTTTTTACATCTGTTTTCAATATTTCTTCTCCAAAAGAAGGATAAAATTCTTAACCATTTTATGTATATCATAGATTAAGGACTTACTACTAGTGCCGCCATTTGGCAACTGACGCTTCTATAATAAAATTTGAAATTTTTGACGGTATACGTAGCAGAACGTTTTGACGTACATTCACACTTCCCTAAATATAATTATACTTATGATTTAGATTTATACTTAGAAGTTTGTCATATTGCCTCCTACGTAACCATTCACACTAATGTACATAAGTGTCTTAATTATAAGTATAATTTAAAAGTTTGCAAACTTCATGCTTATACTTATACTTATGATTTACACTTAGCGAAAAAGAGACAGAAACTAACCTTTAAGTAAATTTGAAATGTCAAAATAGATACGACATGAAAAAAACTATAATTATGGATCATATAACTGCCTAAATAATTCGTAGATGAAAAACTGTGACCATTTTAGTATATTTATAAATGAAATAAGGTTAAAAACGTAGATGATGGGTCCATGCAATTGTAATGTCCATGAATGCAACACTATTTTGTCTAGATCAGGTTGATTTGAAATATTGCAAGTAAAAGTTACAAAAAAAGATTTGTTGGGGTTTAAAATCAGTATATTAAAGTCCAGCCATTTTTTAATTTATCTTAAGTCATCTGTTACATATTTATGAGCGTCATGCCACGATATTGTAGAGTTAGCGAAGTTGTAGAGTTAGTCCCCTGATTCCATAAGTTTCTAATTTTTCCATTAATAACGTGTGGTTTACTGAGTCAAATGCTTTAGTAAAATCTAAAAAAATTGCCATTGCTGCACGGTCTTTATCGACGGCCTTATAAATGTTATCTGTGAGATAAACTATAGCGTCCGTAGTTGGTTTCCCAGGTAGGAATCCAAATTGTTGGGAGTCAAGATTTTATGTTTCTCTAGGAAAGACAGTAGTCTATTGAATATTATTTTTTCCATAATTTTCCCATAAGTATTAATAATAATATGATACATAGTTATACAGTTACAATATCCTAAAACGATATATCCTAAATACGTATAATTCCAGGACACTATTTAATTATGCAGCAGATCTTCCATGTATTCATCTACCGAGTAATATGCTTTCTCTACAAGGAAAAATTTCAAGTTCTTTTTTTAAAATAATTTTATAGAAGTAATCTGCTTAATATCAGAACTTAGTTTATTAAATAAGCATATTTGATTGTACATAAGAGAGTTCTCAAATGTAGATAATTTGTGTGTAGGTATTTCGAGTGAATGAAGCCCAAACCAAGTGTTATACCTGTGAATGTAATTTAATAGTTTAAAATCATTTATATTATTTTTTACGTAAATTTTTGTATATGTATAAACAAGGAAAAGTTAAAATTTTTAATTCTCGAAATAAATTTCTACATGAAAAGTTTCTGCGCACGCTGCTCATACTTCTAATATATATATATCTATATATATAAAAGCAAGTGTCCTGACTGACTGACTCATCACCGCCCAGCCCGAACCCTTGGGCCTAGAAACTTGAAATTTGGAGAGTATATTCCCTCCATGACGTAAGCACCCACTAAGAAGGGATTTTTCGAAATTCAACCCCTAAGGGGCGAAAAGGGGTGAAATGTGATTTCACGGATTCTTTAATATCTCTTCGGGTCGATGGGATATCGACTTAGTTTTTGCTTACAAAGATTACACATACATATGCCGAAAAACTCATTTCAGGATTTGGTCCTAAGCAACCCCTAAAGGGGTGAATCTACAATCGGGGTGAATTTTACATCCCGTCGTATTTCCTGTGTTTGTTGAGTTATAAGGTTTCTTTTTGGCACATAGGTGTCTTTTTATAATATCTCAAAATGGTTTTGACAGTTTTTTAAAATTTCACCCCTAAAGGGTGAAAAGGGGTAATATGTGATTTCAAGGATTCTTTAATATCTCTTAGGACCAATAAGATATCCACTTGCTTTTTGCTTACAAAAAATACCCATACAAAACCGAAAAACTAATTCCAGCATTTTGTCCTTATCAACCCCTAAAGGGGTGAATCTACAATTGGGGCGAATTATACATCCCGCCGTATTTCCTGTGATTGTTGAGATGTGACATTACTTTTTGGCACATAGGTGTATTTTTAAAATATTTCGAAATGGTTTTGACAGTTTTTTAAAATTTCAGCCCCAAAGGGTGAAAAGGGGTGACATGTGATTTCAAGGATTCCTTAATATTTCTTAGGACCAATAAGATATCAACTTAGTTTTTGCTTACAAAGATTACCCATACAAATGCCGAAAAACTTATTTCAGGATTTTGTCCTAATCAACCCCTAAAGGGGTGAATCTACAATCGGGGTGAATTTTACATCCCGTCGTATTTCCTGTGTTTGTTGAGTTATAAGGTTTCTTTTTGGCACATAGGTGTCTTTTTATAATATCTCGAAATGGTTTTGACAGTTTTTTAAAATTTCACCCCTAAAGGTTGAAAAGGGGTGATATGTGATTTCAAGGATTCTTTAATATCTCTTAGGACCAATAAGATATCGACCAATAATTTGCTTTTTGCTTACAAAAATTACCCATACAAATACCGAAAAACTAATTTCAGGACTTTGTTCTTACCAACCCCTAAAGGGGTGAATCTACAATTGGGGTGAATTATACATCCCGTCGTATTTCCTGTGATTGTTGAGATGTAACATTACTTTTTGGCACATAGGTGTATTTTTAAAATATTTCGAAATGGTTTTGACAGTTTTTTTAAATTTCAGCCCCAAAGGGTGAAAAAGGGTGACATGTGATTTCAAGGATTCCTTAATATTTCTTAGGACCAATAAGATATCGACTTGGTTTTTTCTTACAATAATTACTCATAAAAATGCCAAAAAACCTATTTCAGGATTTTGTCCTAATCAACCACTAAAGGCGTAAATCTACAAACGGGGTGAATTATACATCCCGTCGTATTTCATATGTTTGTTGAGCTATAAAATTTATTTTTTGCACATAGGTGTCTTTTTAAAATATCTCGAAATGGTATTAACAGTTTTTTAAAATTACATCCCTAAAGGGCGAAAAGGGGTGAAATGTTAATTCAATGATTTCTTAATAACTCTTAGGACCAATAAGATACCGACTTGGTTTTTGCTTACAAAGATTACTCATACAAATGCCGAAAAACTTATTTCAGGATTTTCCCTAATCATTTTCATCATGTATTTTTTATTCGATAGAACGTTTTTTGGACATAGATACATGAAATTCGCAAAGTATATTATTTCCATGACGTAAGCACCTACTAATAAGAGATTTTTCGAAGTTGACCTCGAAGGGTCTAAAAAGGGGGTCAAATGTGATTTCAGGGATTCCTCAATATCTCTTAGGACCAATCAGATATCGACTTGGTTTTTACTCACAATGGTTATCTAAACAAATGTTTAAATAACATAGGAATTCAGAATTTTGTCTTAATTAACCTCTAAATTGAACCCTTCGTATTTCCAGTTTCTTAGTTCCAATCTTTGTTGAGTTATAACACTCATTTTTGATAGAACATCTCTTGGACATAGAGACATGAAATTCGGTAATTATATTCCGTCCATGATGTAAGCACCCACTAAGAAGGGGTTTTCTGAAATTCCAGCCCTAAGGGGTGAAAAGGGATGCAATTTGGTTTCAGGGATTCCTCAATATCTCTTAGGACTAATGAGATATAGACTTGATTTTTGCTTAAAAAGGTTACCCATACATTTTTTTTTTATTCAGGATTTTTCCCTAATCAACCCCTAAACAGGTGAATCTACATTCGGGTTGAATTATAGAAACCTTTGTATTTCCTGAGTTATAAAATTTCATTTTGGTGCATAGGTTTCTATTCAAAATATTTAGAAAGCGTTTTTACAGTTTTTTAAATTTCATTCCTAACGGGGTAAATTGGTATTTTTATTCGATAGAACGTCCCTTGACATACAGACATTCGAGAAATATATTCCCTCCATGTCGTAAGCACCCACTAATATGGAATTTTTCAAAATTCGGTCCCTAAGGGTGTGAAATTGGCTGAAATGTGATTTCACGGATTCCTCAATATCTCTTAGGACCATTGAGATATCGACTTGGTTTTTACTTACAAAGGTTACCCATAAAAATATAAAGTTATGTCAAAATTATACTCTAATCAACCCCTAGAGAAGAATTATAAAACTCTTCGCATTTTCTTCGTTTGTTGAGTTATAATATTCCTTTTAACATATATATGTCTTTCTAAAATGTTTAAAAAGTTTTACAGTTTTTTTTTACTCAGTAGTTCGAGCCCTATATAGTGTAAAAGGGTATAATGTTTTTTCATGGTTTCCTCAATATCTCTTAGGACAGATGAGATATCGACTAGGTTTTTGCTTACAAAGGTTACCCATACACATGTTTAAAAACAAACTGAGGATTTTACACTAATGCGTCCGTCAGTATACCGTAGCGAAGCACGGGTACTCAGCTAGTATATATATATATATATATATATATATATATATATATATATATATATATATATATATATATATATATATATGAGTCATTCTTTTTCATCGAGAGACCCCATGCTGTCCAAAAATATATTAGTCTATGAAAGGTCTACCAGGGCTCATTCGATGCTTATTGTAGTCTAGTTTCGAAATCCGAGTGGCTCTTTTACGGAAACATCGTAACTTATCAAATATGGCCACCAATCCCACGTGACCTCTACCTTTTCTTCGATAATTCGATTATAAAGTCAACACAATCGAGTCAATTTGGGTGTCAAACCCCTGAAAATGTTACCTAAATGTAGTTGAGGCGGCTGTTAATGAATCCAGGGTCAAATTTAGAAAATTCAATATGGCGGATGCAATATGGCGGCCGAAACCACGTGCCAAGTGAAGATTTTTTAAAAAATGATTTGATTTCAATATAATATAATGCCTGGGGATTTATGGGGTCACTGATGATGAATTCAGGGTGCAATTCAGAAAATTAAATATGGCGGATCCAATAAAGCGGATTCAATATGGTGGCCAAAACTACTTGATGAAAAGAGATTTTCAAAAAATCACTTGATTTTGTCCTCATTTAATACCTGGAGGTTTATGGGGTTTCTGATGATAAGTCCATGGTTCATGTGAGAAAATTCAATATGGCGGCCAAAATCACTTGACAATCGGAGATTTTTAAAAAATCACTTGACTTCAAACTAATTTGGTACCTAAGGGTTTATGAGATCGTTCATGATAAGTCCAGGATCGAACCCTGTATTTTCTCAAAGTTTTTTCAGAAATCTTCCCTTATTAAGTTAAATAGAGTCGATACAGAAAAATTAAAATAAACAATCCACCTAAACACAACTAGAATTTCTGTTTCCGTAACACTGTTTCTAAATCTAACATCAAATTTTTTTATAATTTTTATTTTTTTAAATTTTTTTTTTTTCAATTTTTTTTTTATTTGTTGAACTATAAAAATTAACTATTTTGACTTATATTTACACTATTCAAACTATAATTTCTCAAATTTTTTCCAGAAGGCATTATATTATATTGAAATCAAATCATTTTTTAAAAAATCTTCACTTGGCACGTGGTTTCGGCCGCCATATTGCATCCTCCATATTGAATTTTCTAAATTTGACCCTGGATTCATTAACAGCCGCCTCAACTACCTTTAGGTAACATTTTCAGGGGTTTGACACCCAAATTGACTCGATTGTGTTGATTTTATAATCGATTTATCGAAGAAAAGGTAGAGGTCACGTGGGATTGGTGGCCATATTTGATAAGTTACGATGTTTCCGTAAAAGAGCCACTCGGATTTCGAAACTAGACTACAATAAGCATCGAATGAGCCCTGGTAGACCTTTCATAGACTAATATATTTTTGGACAGCATGGGGTCTCTCGATGAAAAAGCATGACTCATATATATATATATATATATATATTGCAGCCGAAAAATTCTTATAGAATAGCTTACACCTCCCCAGACAGTAATACCATATGATATGATGCAATAAAATTGTGCATAATAATATATTTTTAAAGTAGAAAAAGGGATAAGATTTTTTAATCTTCTCATTACATAACAGATGGAGGTTTGTTTATTTGCAAAAAAATTAATGTGAGTACACCATTTGAGATTACTGTCTATTGTTATTCCTAAATGTTTAATAGATTTGACAGAATGCAAGGTGCTTTTATCGCGCTATATGAATAAATCAAAATTATGCTGACAATTGGATATGTTAAAATGAATAAAAAAGGTTTAAAAATAAATTATTTGCTCGAAACCAATTGTCAACTAAATTGACATCTTTGTTTGTCCCATTAACTAAAGTTTGAGCATTACATGCGTTATTTATAATTGCAGAATTGTCGGCATACATATATAATTTAGAGTTATTACAGATAGATGGAAGTTTGTTCACGTACAAAATAATTAAAAAGGGTCCCAAAATAGAACCCTGTGGTACGCCAACATTGATAACTTTTTCGGCAGATACATTTTGTCCTATTTTTACTATCTGTTTTTGTTGGGATTACGTTATTCTGTGTAATACAAGAATAAAATAAAAGAGAGCTGGTAGGTTAGTAAAGTTTATTAAACAAAATGAAAAGAACAGTGTTGATGATACGAAATCTAAATAGTAACTAAATTCTTAATATTCAGTTCTAGTACATCTTAAGAACTAATAAAAAAATATGGACCCCAGATGTCGGCTTAACTTAAAAGGAATTAGCCCGCCATAGACCATTAGGGACTGCCATAAACCTTTTCCTGTTAAGCCGACCGGCGGTCTGCAAATTTGTTTACACAACATAACAAAAATATAATTAATATTTCTAACACTCTCCCTTAAACTAATTTGCACACAAACAAAGAAATAAGTGCTACACAGAGAAAAAAAACTAGAATGAAAGAAGTGCACAAAATAAATACATATTACAAAGATAATACATCTTAAACAATAAAAAGGTTCTACAAAATAATTTTTACATCTAACAAAACTCTCATATTTTCTTCCACCAAAAACACAGACTACACCTGATGTACATTTTCTTGTTTCCACATCATCAGCATAACCCGCATCGCTGAAAACTCTTAGCTGCCCGCACTGAACTTCTCGCTGTCCATATCCGGCGTTTATTGTTCCCTTAATATCATTTTCATGAAGGGAATTAATCTCCTCATCCATAGCCTCTTTCCACAGTGGGAATTCCGATGACGTCACTGCTTCTTTAAAACTTGAAGGTTCTATCACCGCAACTAAAGCCGCAGGTAGTCCATACCTGTCTGAAGCCCTTAAACTCTTCCGGTCTCTTAATTTTAAACTGTAATTGTCGGAATTTATTCCAACTGGATTTCTTGATTCAATGTCTTCACTGGCAACGGGTGAATTTTCCGCGGTCCATCTGGTTTCAATTGGTGTGCCCACACATTTCGCATCGAGCATTTTAAAACGCTCAAGTATCTTCCTTGCGTACGTTGACTGATGTACTAGAATAGTTCCATTATCATTTTTGACTATTTCCATGCCTAAATATCTTGATACGTTTTCCGATGTAGTAATTTTGAATTCTCTCTCAAGTTTGTTTAAGAACTCCTGAGTTTCGGTCAAATTACTCGAAACAATTAAGCCATCATCAACGTATAACATGACAATAAACTGGCTGTAATTTATACGCACGTACATACACGGATCTGTACTGCTCTCCCTCAAATTGCACGTTTCTAAAAATTGCTTGAAACGCGTATTCCAGCACCGAAGTGCTTGTTTAAGGCCGTATAGTCCTTTCTTCAAGCGGCATACTTTATTTGTACCATCTTCATATGGCATTTTACCAATAAATTTTGTTGGTCCCGTCCTGTTTAGTGCATAAGCTGCAGTGTTAACGGCTTCCGCCCACAAATACTTAGGAAGTTCCGTATTTGAAAAAAACATGGATCGTGCAGCTTCCACCAAAATACGATTTTCCCGTTCAGCAACGCCATTTTGTTCAGGAGTATATGGAACTGTTACAGAATGTTTTATACCACGACCGTTTAAAAACGATTTCAATTCATCATTAACGTATTCGCGACCACCGTCGGTGCGCAGTTCTTTTATGTCACAGCCGAACCTATTTTTCACTGCACAACAAAAGTTTCCTCCTGGCGACTCAGCATTCATTGGTTCACACACGTCGGAATACACACGCTCCCGAGGATTTTTCACACGAGTAACACGTTCGGCAAAACTTTTCCTATGGTGTTTACCATACGCGCACGCATCACAAAAAATATTGTCTATTTCAAATTTAATGTTCGTATCTCGCAAAAACTCTTTAGCATGTCCTTTATTTTGATGTACTAGCCTTTCGTGCCGTAGCTGTAATTGTCTGTTTCACTTGCTACACACGCACTTAACACATTTACCCTCATCAACATTTTATATAGTTTTCCGACTTTTGCGCCAGTTGCAACAATATCACTTTTTATACGAAAAACACATTTTAGTCCATTCTCACACACCGAGAAATCAACCCATTTTTGTGTCGCCGCAGAAACCGAGAACAAGTTTTTACTCATTTGAGGCACATACAACACATCATACATTGTATTAGGAAGCCACTGTCCTTTAACGTACATGTCGTACTTAATGTTTCCAACACCAACAGAGTCTAGTTCCTGTCCATTTCCGATAAAAATCTTCTTTGGTATCGCGAACACTGCAAACGTATTGTAACACTCTTTTTTATAGCACATGTGAACTGACGCACCTGAGTCAATTATCCACTCATCTTCACCGCACAGTAGCTCAGTATCGCCAACAAACGCACGATTTTTACTACCGGCACCATCACGTTTTGGACACTTGTTCCTTAAATGTTCTTTTGACCCACACACAAAACAGCCAGAACAGTCTTTCTTCATGTGACCGCGTTTTCCACACAAAAAATAGCTGGGTTTGAACAACTTCTTCGGTTTGTTTTTCACATTGGTTTTTGAAAACAACGCCGTGGTTTCTTCAACTAAATTTTCCTCATGTCGTGCTAAACGCAACTCTTCACTCATCAAACGAGAAGTTAGGTTGTCTAGAGTTCTTCTCACAGCATCGGTAGAATCCCATGCACTATGAAAATGATTATAACTTGGCGGTAAGGTAGCTAACACTTGTGTCACAATCATGCTTTCCGGTATTTGCGCACCAAGCTTTTTCATTTTATTACACAATTGCTCAAGACGAGATATATGTTGGGCAATTCCGCCAGAAGAATCCCACTTAAATTCAAAGGATTGTCGCTGCACTAAAGACAAACTTTCTTCTGATTTTAGTTCATAAACACTATACAACTTCTTCCACATTTCTTGCGCCGATGTACAGTTCATTAAAAGCTGCAGAGGCCGAGATTCAACACTTGTTACTATTAATCTCCGTGCCCGTTTATCTTTACTGCTCCACTGTGCGTACTGCTCACTTGCATTTTCCGGCTTAACCACAGTACCGTCACATACAGCTAGCAAATCATCACTATCCAGCAACGTACTAACTACAAATTGCCATTGCGCCCAATTGTCCGCTTCCCGAAGTTTTTCAATCTTCGTTGTGTTGATTTCCATTTTTAATCAACCGCGTTTTCCGTAACTCGTGTTCAAAACCACTGACTCACGATTACCGGCAAAACCGTAACAAAGTTGTCCACACGAATACAATTCAAACACAACGCACTAAACACTAGTTTTAAACACAAAGTCCAAAGCTTAACTAACTCACTGGCATACTGGGCCCATAACCTGTTGGGATTACGTTATTCTGTGTAATACAAGAATAAAATAAAAGAGAGCTGGTAGGTTAGTAAAGTTTATTAAACAAAATGAAAAGAACAGTGTTGATGATACGAAATCTAAATAGTGACTAAATTCTTAATATTCAGTTCTAGTACATCTTAAGAACTAATAAAAAAATATGGACCCCAGATGTCGGCTTAACTTAAAAGGAATTAGCCCGCCATAGACCATTAGGGACTGCCATAAACCTTTTCCTGTTAAGCCGACCGGCGGTCTGCAAATTTGTTTACACAACATAACAAAAATATTATTAATATTTCTAACAGTTTTATCTCTGACAAGTATGATTGCAATAAACTTAACACGCTGCTTCTTGTTTCAATCCTTTCTAATTTGTTTAATGAAATTTTATGATTTACGGTGTCAAAGGCTTTGGATAAGTCTGAGATGGTAAATTAATGTTTGAGATCGGTCTATAGTTGTTGATATCAGTAAGATTTCCTCCTTTGTGTAACGGTGTTACAAGCGATGACTTAAAACATTTTGAAGATACCCTTTTTTGAAACCCGTATTAAAAATATTACATAATGGTGAACCAATACTGGTTAAAATATTTTTTATGATTTCAACGTTAATTTTATCAGTTCCAGTAGATTTTTCATTTGGTAGACTTATAACAACTAATTCAATTTTCACGTCTGACGTGGATAGCAAGAAAAATGATTCCATAATATTTTCAGTTTCACACAGTGAAATAAAGCTAGAGTTTGATGATCTAATTTTATTGTTTAATTTGAAACTCAATTGAGTGTTATAATGAGTTTCATTATGACACTAAACTTTTTTTTTTCATAAAAATGGTAAAATTGGTCCAATAACCTGCAAATTTTACAAAACATAATTGATAGCTACTTTGGAAAATATAAAACTGTTAAACCATTTCGGCCAGCCGCTACATTCACGTATCAAATTCCCTAATCAGGGATGTTGTTTGATTATATAATGCAAATGCATTATTTTAAAAGGCATGAAAAAGCAAAATAGAATACATAATATAAAAAACTTGTTACATAAGGCTTTTTGCCACACTTTTCAATTAAAAATATCGTTGCTTTGCGACTTGTTTTCTAACATCGACACGTGCGGCAAAATTCTGCTTTATGAAACTTATGTGTATTAATATTTACACATTAACAGATATTTATATATATATATATATATTAAATATCATGGTTCTGTAGCCTCATGTTCCATGTGTCACCATTTATTCAGTCAACATCCGGCATCCACACGTATTTCCGTACTATTCACATCGAATGCCTGCCAAAAAGTAATAATATTTACTAAGTACGAGGGTTACCTTTTATGTCTATACAAACGACCGCTAGATGGCAATATTGAAATGTGTCATTACTAAGTTTGTGAAAAAATGGATATTACTCATGAAGGTTTTCGTTGGATGATTTCTTACGATTTTAGTAAAGGCCTAGCTCAACAACAATGCATAGATTCGCTTCGTTCAAATTTTGGTAATGAAGCACCATCAGAAAAGATTGTTTACAATTGGTTTGCAGAATTTCGTCGTGGTCGTGCGTCCTTAAGTGATGAATGTCGTGAAGCTCAACCAAAATCGGTTGTGATTCAAAAAAACATCGAAGCTGTGCGCAAAATGATTGAAGAAGATCGACATGTGACTTACCGTGAGATAGAGGAATCCTTTGGCACATCGCAGACTGCAATACATTCAAATTTGCATGAATATTTAGCTATGAAAAAGATCTGTTCCCGATGGATTTCGCATAATTTGACCGAAGCTCAAAAAAAGGCTCGTGTTGATTGGTGTAAGGGAATGCTAAAATAATTCAATCTAGGCACTGCAAAATCCGTATACAACATCGTTACAAGTGACGAAACTTGGATTTATTTATATGAACCAGAAACTAAGCAACAATCAACTGTTTGGGTTTTCCAAGATGAACCGAATCCCACAAAAGTTGTTCGTTGACGAAGCACTTCCAAGAAAATGATCGCTTGTTTTTTCGGTTTTACTGGACATGTCGCAACCATTCTTCATCATGACAATGCAAACTCCCACACAGCACGTCAAACAATTGATAATTTGAAGGAGAAAAACATCAAATTAATGTCTCATTTCTCGCATTCACCTGATTTATCCCCTGACGACTTTTTTTGTTACCCATGTCAAACAAAAAATGCGTGGACAGCGATTTTCATCACCTCAAGAAGCTGTTGAAGCCTTGGAAAACCATGTTTTTGAGATACCAAATTCAGAGTGGAAAAAATGTTTCGAGAATAGGTTTGAACGCATGCAAAAGTGTATAAATCTTAAAGGCGACTATTTTAAAAAGCAATAAAACAGTTTGTTAAAAAAAAAAAATTTTCTTTCTTAGTTTTTGTAGAAACTTAAAAGGTAACCCTCGTATTAGCCTAGTAAAATTATTTTTGTTATGTTGCACAGCCTGAACAAGAAGGACTCACTCCTCCCACAAGTCCCCCGGCAGTGGCGAATTAAGTTGCTTGGGGGCCCTGGGCGGTAAAATTAAAATGGTCCCTCTATTATTTTAAATAGAATGGAAATATTTGTATACAGGCTTCGGTAGGCCCCTCGGCTTCGTGGGCCCCGGGCGGCCGCCCATTCCGCCCACCGCTTAATTCGCCTCTGTCCCCCGGCCAGTAAGATTATAGCAGAGTAGGTTTAACGTATATACATATTCACTTGCAGGTTGATTGTGTGGCATGTCGGTAGTTCTACGGTATAAATTAATATTTTGTGGTTAATTGTTATAGTAGATTTATTGGAAAATAACAGTATGTCAGATGATCATAAAAATGTAAGTACTAAAACATTAATTAATGTTAGTGAATTATTTATTAGTTTAAATAATGATAAGGTTTAGTAAACTTGACCTTCGAAAAGAAGAATTAAATATTTTGTTATTATTGTATTTTTGTAGTCAATTTAATGGCATTTTTGTGTTTTGATTGCCTGATATGTAAGTTTATGCTATCAACAATAATGCCATTTCAAAAAACTCCTATAAAATGTAATTTCATTTGAAGTGAGCAAGATTTTACTTTTCGCTTTGGGCTCCTATAGCCGCATATCAGAGCCTGTCTAGATATTTCTTCACCTGAGGTAAAAATATAAGTGCGGGATTAATAGGGCCGTTCCGAGGGTGAGGCGAGTAAGGCACTCGCCTCATCTTAAGTATCAAGAGCGGTTCCATGATTTGGTATTTTTTAAATAAGTAATAGTATTTTATTTAACAAGCATATAATGGAGGCTATATTTCACAAGAATGAAGTTTACCAACCGAGCCGTAGGAGAAGGTTATAACTAGTGATATACCCGATCATATAAAAGCTAGATCCGCGGATAAAGATAGGGATTATTCCTGTCTTGAGTCGTGGATATGTCGCGCGATTTCTACAAACAAAATCATGCCAACTCATGCACAACTTAGTTGAGTTCAAAATCATTCACTCAATGCCTTGGATTAAATAAATTTTAATATTTAATATAGAGATACTAGACCAGCGGCTCCCAACCGATAGTCCGCGAACCCCTGAGATTCATGGAGGTGTGCTAGAGGAGCGTTTCTCAACCGGGGGGCTGTGAAGGTTTCGTCGGGGGGCCGCGAAGTAATACAAGATCGAAACATGAAAATATAATAAAAATGCACGCAATCTTGCAATAAACTTATATCTTATATTTATATTAATAAAAATATACCTTTCATAACATAAATAAAATATTCATAAGTATATTATTTTTAGAGAGTTAAAATCCTGTTATACCATTTCTTATATTAATATAAAATTGTAATTCTATGTATATAATTATTTTAGGCTGAAGATGCGTTAACTAATAAAACGCGAAACGTACCATGATACTTGTTTTTTAATTTTCCTAACTAAAACTGACGATTAAAGAAGAACATTTTATATCTATATTATTTTTATACATAATATACTTATTTTGACAACTAATTTACATTACAGACTATTTCAAACGTTTAAGTTGTCTCTAGCCAACTTTATAATGAGTAAATGGGCTATTACTAAACAAAATGATCAAAAGCTTCATTCAATCGATAAAAAATACTAGATTTGAAAATCTAGTTCGGCTTTAACCAAAGAAACAGACTATAAGTAGACTATATCAAGGTCAAATAAATTGTATGTGTCGGTTGATGGGTTTCTCTGAAAATGGTTTGCGTTGAAGGTACTTCAAGTATTTTCAAGTTGTACTTTGAAGTAGGTACGACTTGAAAGTGCAATATTTTTTATTATATATATTTTTAATTGGTCTCCGAGCTACAGATAACTCAAGAGTAAGGATGAGAATGTGTTTAAATTAAAATGAAAGGCACTTGTAAATAAAAATACTTTACTTTCAAGTCGTTATAGGGAATATAATCGTCATTTAAAAATATCACAGTTTTTTGTCAACCGTAAAAGATATTAAAAAATGTTTAAGTAAAAGTTGTTGAAAAGCTCTATCCAAAGGTATCCAATATGACATACATTCCCATTTAAAAATTCGAAATTATCCTTGATATCCTGTACTTCCGTTTTTTTCCGTAATATTTCAATACTACCATTCAATTTTGTGGATAAATTTTAGTTCAAAATTTTTCCCAACTTACTCACACGTCGCCTTTTCGAAAAAACTCATGTTCCCATTATCTTGATACACCAAAATATAGGGGCCGCAGACAATATTTACATAATTTCGGGGGTCCCAGGCCAGAAAAGGTTGAGAAACACTGTGCTAGAGGGTTCGCATTATAAGATTTGTAATGGTGTCACTTTACGCTATTTGGCATTTTCATGCTATTTTTTTATTCCCGAAATCCATTGTTCCTAGTGTACTTACTATGGTAGTTTATGGTACAGTATTAGACTTATCATTATAGAACTGGAAATAACAAAAGTGCAGAACTATTATACAGGGTGTGTCAAAATACAAACATTAAGGGAGTAATGTAGAATGTAGATATTAATTAAGGCCGTTTGAATGCAAAACATCTATAACAGAAAGTTTACCTTTCCGGAGATTTTTCGCTATGAATGAGGGGCCTGATGAACAGAATATTTATTATTATTTTTTTTTTTTTATTAAGTGTGAAAAGTGTTGATATTGTCATACATGGTATTCTGATGTACTTATAATATCTTACATAAAAATCTCTACAATACACCTTGAACGATTTGAGAGAATGTTCGCGATAAAAAATGTTATTAGGGGTTCTCTAGTAAAAAAGGTTGGGAACCACTGTACTAGATCGTAGAAACCATCTATTAGTAATGTGATACTCGTCTAAACATTAAGTTAAACGTCAGAGTAAATTTTACCACACCTCGAGCGTTTTTACACTCAAGCTTGTATGAAAACTAATTCGATTTATATGATATCCGTTTAAGATACGCTTTGGAAAATCGGATACGGACCCGGATATGGATTTTAATTTTTTGCAGATTATCCGCGGATACGGATATGGATACGGATATCCAGCACACCACTCGTTATAACTATCCGAGTGTATATAGTCATTATATGCGAGACCAAATGCAATATTTTATCTACAACTATATAGTTTTATCATTAGAAAAACAGTAAATTTAATTTAATAACACAAAAGTTCTAAGCGTCGATTGTAAAACCTCAGAAGTGACGTCATCAAGGCCCATCAAGGACTACAATCAGCTGATTGTAATCTACAACAATGTTTAAAATACTATTATTTATTGTTTTATTTTTTATAACTTATAAATAATATTCTAGTTATAAAGAGCCTAACATTTTTTTTTTTTTGGGGTAACAAATTAACGTTCTTTTCTTGATTTCATTGGGTATTTCACGGAATATCCTTGTACCATTTTGATGAGTCCAAATTCAGTCAGGTGGAGATATCGTTTAAAGAAGACATTGGATATTGTTTATTTTAGTTTTATTTTTTTGCTCTTTATCTTTTAATGCACTATCAAATGTACATTCAAAGAAAAGTCTTAATCATAACATAATGCTAAATGTAACTGTAGCTGTATTGAATCATCAAATAAAAATTATTCGCCGTGCCAGCATTTTTTAGATTAGATTACTAGTAATTTGATTTAAACAAATGACTACATAATGCAGATTATTTATACAATTGAATAAGATGTTTATGCCAGTTGGCGGTAATCGCAAGACCACTTCGATAACGAGCAAGAATAAACAAAATAATAATAATGATAGGTTCCCATCGCCTAAGTGTGGCCTTTTTAGACGCATTACAAATATAAATTTGAAAACGTTCATTTTACAATAAACTTATGGGCCACATCACCATTTGTTCATATCATTTCATGTTGATTTCATTAACAGTTCATCTTATACTCGCCGGTTACGTCTATAATATTATCTCTTAGTTTTTAAATTATTTCTTTGATCTAGAGTTGTAACTCTATGTAAAGACGATTTTTAAATTTGTTTGTATTGTGGAAGTAAGGTTGTTCCAACTATTAATGACGCGGTTGGAAAAAAGTCCTGGCTGATTGCTAACCGATATTTTTTCTTTTTTAATTTGTGATTATGTCCTCGTAAGTGAATGTTGTAGTTTTGTGTTAACATATCAATTATTTTGTTGCTGTTGCATTGTCCATTTAAAGTTTCTATCAGGTCGCGGTGACCTGACAGAAGAAGACACGGTGTCTTCTTCTGTCTTACAATCGTGGTAGGTTTAAAATAAGCAAGCGCTCATCGGATGACTTCCTTTATATATACCTAAGTTTGATTTCGTGAATCTTCGCTGCACATTCTCGAGAATATCAATGTCTTTATTGAGTTATGCTGACCACATCTAAAATCCTATAGTTTTAGAATGGGTCAAATACGTAGGTATAAATAAACATAGCAAATTTATTCTTGCATCATTAAGTAGACTATTCAAAACATAATAGATACACTGATAAATAAATTTTATGTAGTCAGTCTATTGTTTGCAGTGCAAGTGTAAACTTATCGATATGAGTGAGTTATCGCGATTAGATCATCATTTGTCTGCGGAAGAGTGTACACTCAGTGACAAAAAAAAAACGGGCAATATTTCTACTTTATTAGTTTCTATTGAAATACATAGAATTTTTTTTTATCAATTTATGATAAAACACAGATAGTATAACATATGTTCAACAAATTAAAGCATGCAAGCTTGTCTTAAAAGGATTAGACAAGTCTTTAAAGAAATATTTGTAATACATGTGGTAAAACTCAAAACATAACAGGTGTATTAAATCATATTTATCCAATGCAAAATCTAAAAAAATGTTGTTTTATTTAGTATTTTAAGAACATTTGTTGATTATAGAAGTAAATTTAAACTTAAAAATAAATAATCGAAGATTTTGCGCGAGCCATTGCTCTGTATGAAGAGAATTACAGGATACGTTATATCGCAAGTGTAGTGAATATTCCTCGAAGTACCGTTGCTGATGCTATCAGACGATATAGGGAGACAGGACTTTATATCAAAAAGCCCGGATCAGGTCGACCAGGAGCCACCAGCTACCGAGAAGATCGTTTTATTATAACATTTGCAAAATGAACAAGAGCAGGTAAGCGATGCAACTCCTTCCACATCTCAAATCCACCATCAAACCAACAAACCGCTGAATCAGAACCAAAAGTTAAAGTAACCAATATTAAATCTGCCCACTGCAAATTATTCAGAAATATTAAAAGACTTAAAACAGCTGGCAGAAAGTACATTCACCACCCCATCTAATCAAAAAGAACTTAAAATAAAAATATCTACAATTGAAAACTATAAAACTGTTACTAAATTCTACACACAAAATAAAATCAACCTTTTCACGTACCAAGACTCAACATCAAGGTCACTTTCCATCGTCATTAAACATATTCCAGCATATCTATCAGAAGAAGAGGTCAAAACTGAATTACTTAATAATAAACTTCCAGTATTAAAAGTAACTAGATTACTAAAAAAAAAACAAAAACCAACAATAATAGTGGCTGTAGAGCTTCCAAATAATAATCAAGGCAAAGAAATTTTCAAATTAGACAAAATATGTGACGCTATTATAAAAATTAATGCTACAAAGGTTCGGTCACACGCGAAACTACTGCCAAATGGAACATCAATGCGTGAAATGCCTGGGCAATCATTATTTCAAAGACTGTACAAAAACTGCAAACACTCCACCAACATGTGTCAACTGCAAGGAAGAACATCCAGCCAATTACAGAGGGTGCAAATACTATCAAGAAGCTATAATTAATAACAGATCTTATCCAAAAATTAGAAGAAATACAGAACCTGTACAAAATGCTACACATCCTAATATGTCCAGATCCTATGCTAACGTAACAAGCAACTCTGTAAATTCTCCCCAAACCCCCCAAAATCAACTAAATACCAACACTCCTATAGTTGAATAAATTTTAAACTTTATCCTAAATCTTCTCCCTCCCCACTTAGATACTATCAAAACCTATTTCCTTAATAATATTGTTCCAAATCTCTTCAATGGCTCAAAATAATAATACCCTCCAACAAATAACAATCCACAATCCTAATAGATTTTTTGTACAGACATAATATTTCAATAGCATGTATATCGGAAACAAACCTAATCAAAAATGAGAATCTTAGAATATCGGGCTACAAAATTTATAGAAGAGATCGCGAAACAATGCACGCCTCTGGAGCAGTGGCGATTTATAAAACAAAAAATTAAACATCATGAGCTAGCTGAAACAAAGTTGTCAAGTTTGGAAATAATTGGCGTACACATAACTTTGAATGATATGAAAAACCTCAGTTTAACTTGTACATATAAACAGCCCAATGAAAAACTAGTAGCAAACGACCTACAGAATATATTTTCCACAGCTGAACCCACCCTCCTTATCGGAGATTTAAACAGTAAAAATACATTATAGGGCTGCCGACAAACTAACCCCTCCGGTCTACTACTAAATCAGATAACTTCCCAAAATGCACTAAATATACTTGCTCCTACCGAGTATACATACTATCCGTACAACCCAAAACATCAGCCTGATATTTTGGACATAATAGTCAACAAAAATTTGCAAAAGAACACAGAGCAAACAGTTCTAGACGAACTAAACTCTGATCACCTACCGGTACTTATATCTGTTCAATTATATACCATTTGCCAAAGCAGCGCCTTATTAATGGTACTATTGACTGGGAAAATTCCGAGAGTCGCTAGATGAACTTATTTTACCTCCTACTACATCAACCATAGATGAACTGGATACTCAAATATCCACTTACTCTGAACAAATAATAAATAGTGTCAAAATGGCGACAATAAACAACGTAAAATATATAATAATACAATCTGACAAATATTCTTCCACAGAGTAGTAACATTTAGATATCAGAAATTTTTTTAACTGGTTTTTAATTTTTTTTTATAATAAATGCTTTTAAGAAATTCGGTAAGGCATTATAAAGGGTAATCTGACAATAATTTGGACAATTTTTAAAAGTTGAAAGTTTGTGTTTAGGAATTTCCAATTTATTATTGTCAGATCTAGTGCCGTAGTTGTGAAAATGATTCAATTTTTTGAACGAGTAAAAATGTTTCCATACATGAATTAAATGTTTGTATATGTAAATGCATGGTAAACTTAATAATTCTAGCTCTTTGAATAACTTTTTGCAATTTGTTCTTTTGGGAACCCCCGCAATAGTTCTAACAATTCGTTTTTGAATATAGAATATTCTTTTAGCTTCGGTAGATTTTCCCCAAAACATTACGCTGTATGAAACTAGGGAGTAAAAAGTAGCGAAATAGTAGGATTTCAAAACAGATAAGTTACAGACCTGTTTTAGCCTGTAAATTGAAAAGCATACCCTTCCTAGCTTTGTACAAAGAGCTTGAATGTGTGGATGCCATTTGAAGCGCTTGTCTAAAATAACCCCTAGATAATTAGCTTCATTTGTTGAAATAATTAAATTATTATCAATACTGATAGGTATGTCCAAGGTACTATTAAACTTTCTCGTCTCAAAATGAATAACGCTTGTTTTATTCACATTAAATAGTAAATTGTTATCTTTACATCATTTATTAAAAACGCTTAGATCTTGGTTGGTTAATTCAGACAACACCCTCGAGTTGGCTGCACTTAGAACAAAAGCAGTGTCATCAGCATATGTAAAGAGCTTACCCTGTGTGTTGACACTAGCCAGATCATTGGTGTACAAAATGTATAACAGCGGAGAAATTACTGAACCTTGGGGCAGACCAATATTAGTTAATATCTCGGTAGATTTTAAGTTATTTAATGAAACTAATTGTTTGCGGTTACATAAGAAATTTTTAATCCACTCGAGAGCTACACCTCTAATTCCCATACTATCTAATTTATTAAGAAGCTTTTTATGATTTACACTGTCAAATGGTTTGCTTAGATCGATGAAAAGACATAAAGTTTCTGAAGACTTATCAATATTAGCGTGAATATTATTTAATAATGTGATAATGGCATTTTCTGTAGATAGAGACTTTCTGAAACCAAACTGATGGATATGAACAAGATTATAGTTATCTATAAATTGATTTAGACGTGTAACCAGTAATTTTTCTAAGATTTTTGAAAAGGTTGACAGTATGGAGATTGGGCGGTAGTTTTCAATTTCTTTTACATCCCCCTTCTTGTGAAGTGGTCTAATAATAGCTGTTTTTAAAATGGATGGAAAGGTACCAGTGACAAGACTCTGATTAAATAGATGAGTCAAAGGTTCAATAATTATATGTAAACATTTTTTCAATAAAAATGTATTCATGTTGTCGAAACCAGCTGTTTTTGATTTTTTTAAGTTTTTTACAATGTCCCAAATCTCCGCTGGATTAGTTGGAGTGACAAAAATAGACCTGTTGTTTTGACAAATCCTGAAATTGTTAGAATTATTTGAAGAAGCATTTAAGTTATGAACACAGTTAGCAAAGTAGAAATTAAACTTATTAACAATGTCGCTTTTTACAGTAATAGATTCACCATTTACAATTAGTTCCTTAACGGACGACGATTTTTTGCTCTTGTTAGGAGCGTTTTTATTTATTATAGACCATACAGTCTTTGTTTTATTGTTGGACTGTGATATTGAAGTACTGTAATAAAGCTTTTTTGCAGCTTTTAGTACAATTTTGTACGTTTTATGATACTGTTTGTAAAAACTATCATAATATTCATCAATGTATCTTAAAGCATGTAATTCTTTTAATTTTTTAGAGGAGATTTTTATGCTTTTTGTAACCCACTTATTTTGTTTAGAAACATTCCTTCTCTTTTTTATCAAAGGGAAAGCTACATCAATGAGGTACATAATAGTTTCTACAAAATCAGTGAATAATAGATCAGTGTCCACAACAGGAGAATAAAATCTATCAAAATGTTCTTGATTTAATAAATACAAAAAATAATCAATATTAGTACTATTAAATATTCTGCTGAAATAATAATCTGTGGAGAGTTTAATGTCGACATCCAAAATCGCAACTAATTGAGCTGAATAGTCTAAGAGCGATGAGTGAATCACTGAAGAATTATAATGATCAGGAAAATTTATGCAGATATTATCCAAGCACGTTTTACTATTCTTCACAATTCTAGTAGCTCATTAATGGTTAAGTGTAAATTGTGACACTTTAAAAGGTCTAAAAACTGGTTTGATGCATTGCTAGGCTACTAGGGTATCAACATTAAAATCTCCACATAATATTATATGAGAATTTTTAAAAATTTTCTGACAGATATCTAGACAAAGTTCTAAATTAGACAGGAAATTTTTCAGTAAAGCTTTAGGTGCTTTATATATACATAAGATAATAAAGTTCATGTTATTATTTTCTACCGATACCGCACAACATTCGAAATCACTGTTAACACTAAGAGTATCAAGGATGGGCACTGGTTTCGAGCATAGGGTTTCTTTTACAAGTATGAGAGCTCCGCCGCCGGTCTTCTCACGCCGGTAGTAGATGTTTCCCGGGTAGTAGTTTTCCAGGACAGGCTGCTCGCCGGGGATCAGCCAATGTTCGGTGAGACACAGCACATCACATTTATATTCATCACTGAGGAGTTCTAATTGTTCATATTTGTTTCTTATGCTTTGAATATTTAGATGCATGATATTTAATTTTTTTTGCCTAAAAAATTATTTTGTTGTGTGTTAGTGTCTTTGATATTTCTCATGTTTCTGAATTTGAACGTATTCAAGAAGGTTCTATTAGGCCAAGTTTTTGGCTCGAAAAGTTCTTTTTCAAATTGAACTGGAAAACCCACCTTGAATGACTTGTACGTGTTGTATTTGGTGTTCAGTTCTTCACAGAAAAATGTGGTATTTTGTATGCCCATCAGATGTGATTTTAAAATATCAGCGGTGACCGTTGGACACAGCCTCGAGACGAATAGCCAGGTTAATTTTGGAGTAACCGATAGGTTCCCTTGGTTACTGCCCGTTCCGATGATTATTTTGCTACGTCTCTTCTTTTTCCTAATTACTTCCTTAAATTCAGCATCAGAATTTTCTGATGATACTTGTTCTTTGTTAGGAATTAAAATATTATCCTTGTATTTGTCACTTGCATTGTTAACAGGTATAGTTTGAATTTTTGCCATTGGTGGCGCACCTGTATCTGCAGAGTTTCGATGTTTGTTCTTGTTGGCGTTGGTGAGGACCTGTGGAGAACGGCTTGGAATGTTCAAACTTGCACGCTCGCCGTTGCTCGTTACCAATTGACCAACATCTATTGTTTGGCTATTCTTTTGTAGAGGTCTGCTTGGAAAGTTCAAACTTGCTTGCTCGCCGTTAGTCATTGCCAATTTATCGACATCTGATGTTTGGCTATTCTTTTCTAGAGAGCCACGCTTGGTTACGTTTATTTTCTTCTGGGAAACTGAGAATTTTAGGTTATGAAATTCCTCTTTTAATTTACAGAATTCGTTATTTAATTGGTCATTTCCTGCCATAAAGCAATCTATAATTTGTTCTTGAAATGTCTTAAACAGAGAATTTACCAACGAATATAAATCATCTTTGTTAACTTTTTGCTCACCACCTTCCAGACAATCGTCACAAATCCACAGGATATTCTTGTTGCCCACGATAGAATTATATTCGCTTTTCTTCGCACTAACATAGGTCATGTGAAATGCCTTTTTACACGAACCACTACAAATTAAGTTGAACGTATCACTTAAAATACTATCTTCACATACCGAACAGATGTTTACATCCGCCATTTTTTTTACGATATAAAAATGTATCAAGAAAAACACCCACATTCATTCTAGAATTAATTAAAGCAAAAAGCAAAATTCGACGTGACTATCAAAAAACAAGAAATATAAAATTAAAAAACCTGTTAAACAATATATCACATCTTATTCAAAGAGAACTGGATAAATTACGCATAGAGTCGTACAATCAACATATACAGGAACTACAACCTAATTACCCTGGGATGTGGAAAACTACAAAAAAAATCCTGCAGCAACCGAACATAATAGCTCCAATTAAAATAGGCAACCATACTTATTTAACAGATTCAGAAAAATGTAACATATGTATTTTCGGAACATTTTGAAAAAGTATTTACACCCGCCTATGTCACGACTCCAAGCCACCAAAACTCAGTTATTAACTTTATAGAACGAAACACGCCCCAGTCAAATATCATAGAACCAACTTCACCTTCAGAAATTATAAAAATTATAAGCTCAATTCCTACAAAGAAATCTCCCGGACCAGATCTCATCCCCAATATTGTTCTCAAACACCTATCTCTTAAATTTATAACCTTTCTTGCATCGCTTTTGAATGCTTGTTTATCAATGGATATTTCCCAAAACAGTGGAAGGTATCTCAAATAATTCTATTTAACAAACCAGGAAAAAATAAAAACCTACCAACAAGCTACAGGCCAATAAGCATGCTAAATACATTTTCGAAGCTGTTTGAAAAAATTATTCATACAAGATTGGAAACAGAAGTACGTAAATTGTCAGTCCTACCATCCTTTCAATTTGGTTTACGCAAGAAATACAGCACTACGCAGCAACTCCTCAGAATAACATAAATCATTGAAAAAGGATTTGATGGGAAAAAATATACGACAGCATTATTTCTCGACGTAGCCTGAAATATAAACTAATAAAACTAAAAATTCCAAATTACATATGTGCAATTATCTTCTCCTTCTTAGAAGATAGAATCTTTGTTGTGGGCCCTGCGTGCCCCGCTGCTTTTCATGACTCGATCCACCTCAGATCTACCTCTAGGAGTCCATCTACACCCAGGAGGACCTCCAAAACACGCTATATACCAAGAAAACGATGTAAAACCGCTACACTCGCGAAATCCGCGGATTTTGTCGCGAGTTATTTCCTATTGGAAGATGGGTGGGATTTCGTAGCTGAGAAGCCACGCTCAGAACTGCTCCAAACGAATAAAAGAAACGAAGCTAGCAGTGAAAACAGCTGCACCCCAATCCCACTATAGCATCGTCCGTCGACTATGTTCCGGCCGATTTATGGAAATATCGCAGACCGCAATGTTTCCTGGCAGATTGTTGAAAAACGTCTTTCATCTAGGTTTCGCTCGACTGAGAATTGTATCATTCTTATGATAGGTCACAGTTGAACAGTATCTCTGACCTACAGGAAGGGTCTATCTTTTATTCCAACTTTTTAAGTTGGAATACACAAGATACGAGTTGAGGGCTGACAGCCCGGTACTCTTCCACAGGATTAGATAAGATAAGTGAAAACAGCATTAGTTCACGAGCAGTCGTTGAAACAACAACTCCCGTTCACCATCAGTCGTGGTGGAAACAAGAAGAAAGAAGACTCTTCAGCTCCAGGACTCCGCTGTCCCATATGGCGGAACAGACTCTCTCGCTGTCGTCCATGGCGAGCTGAGCTGCGGGAACGATTAGCTCGTTCAAGAGGTACGCTGTGGAACCTTGGCACACCTCCGACTACGAATACGCTGATACCCGTTGGCGGCCGTCGTCACATATCCCGCTGTGGAATTGGCGGGGTAGGAATAAGAATTTATACACTCACGCGTGACGAAAAGAGAATTTATACACTCACACATCGAACCGAGACCAAGCTACGTCAACGTCCGCATCGAGCTGTCAACTCCGAGACGTCCTGGCTGGACGCCAAGACGCCTTCGTCGCCGAGTCAACATCAGCTTCAACACCGCTTCTCCACGTCCATTGGCTGGACGCCATTGGACGCCATTTTTCGCCACCACCGCCAAGTCGTCCACAGTGTCGCCCGCATCACGTCCTTCTTTGGCTGGATGCTAAAGCGGATGTCATCACCGTCAGCTGCACTCCACCAGCTGCTGCATTCGTCATCGTAGGCCGCCCCATCGCCGCCTACCCGTTGCAGCCGTCCCGAGGCCGCCCCATTGCCGCCTCCACGTCCTCCACGTCCAGATGGAGACACCAGGAAGCCTGGAACTACAAGACGTATCAACACATCTCTAAGGCCACCCAGCGAGCCCTCTACAAGGCGAGAGACCCGAGTGCTCGACTCTTCTCTCCACCGACTCCGTCACCACTCAAGTCGACACCGAGCGTCGCCCCACCAGCTGCCTCCAGCGCCGCCTCTGCCGAGACACCGCCGAACCGACTTCCATCATCCTTCATCTCCAGCGCTGCCGCCAAGAACCAATCTGGCGCTGCCGCCAAAAACCAATCAGCGCTACTAACGTCCACGTCGGATCTCAGAACGACGCTCGCCGCGACGCCCGCCCACATCTGGACGTCGTCTCCAGGAACACCATTCATACCTAGGACATCAGGAGTTCTCCGCTTGCTAAGCCCGATTCCTCCGACACCACCATCAGTACGACGGATGCTTATGTTCTAAGCCCCGCCCACTACAGCATACATTATTATTTCATCCGAATATGTATTGAAAATGAACTCAATAAAGATAATTGTACAAGTTGTTTCTATTTAATAACCTGAGGGAGAGTCACATTCTTTACAGACGCCTGGTACAATAAAGTGAACCACTCCGTAGACATTCCCGCTGACTGAGCTAACCGACGCAAGTGTTGCGTCCTTCTGCGGAGCAAAGGGGTACCCCCCCCCGCAACACCTTTAACATCAAAATTAATACTGACACATCACTCTTTAAACAAATAAAAGCAGGCGTACCTCAAGGAAGCATTCTCGGTCCAATTATTTTTAACATTTACGTCAGCGACATCCCAACTACTGATGCCTCCATAGCAATGTTCGCAGATGACACCGCCATCCTCACAAAAAACGACGATCTAAATATAGCAATCTCTAAACTTCAATCATCAGCTAATACTATCTGCCAATGGTTTAACAAATGGAACATAAACCTTAATGCAGACAAAAGTGAGTGCAAAATATTCAAGTTAAGGAGAATAAGAGACCCCGATAACATAATTATTAACATTAAAATAATAGACTGGAACCCAAATGATAAAACCGTGAAATACTTAGGCGTTCATTTAGATACAAGGCTTACTTGGAGTACCCACGTCAATAAAAAATTACAACTAACTTACTCTAGGCTATAGAAACTATATCCCGTAAAAAACAGAAAATCAAAATTAAAAGCGAAGTGCGCAATACTATTATACAAATCTTTATTAAGACCATTACTCACGTATGGCTGCACTGTATTGGAAGGTACATCAAAAACAAATATTAATAAAATTCAAGTCTTCCAAAACAAAGTTTTGCGAATCGCCGATAATGATCCCTGGTTTGTACGGAATGAACAACTACATTATGAACTGTCAGTGTCCTTAATTCAAGATTTCGTAAAAAAACTTACCAAAAGATTTGCCACACAACTAAATGGTAGTGAAAGTGCAACGAACTACAATATTGGCCAAAGAGGCATCCATGGAAGATTAAAAAGACAACTGCCACAAGACATATACCTATCTGACAGTGAGTGAAATTATTAGTGACCCCCCCCCCCCCCAGTTGCAAACTATTAGTAAAAACCGAAAAAAAAAAAAAACAATAGGTAGTTAATTGTTCCTTTTGTTATAATATAAGCTAGATCTAAGAACGACAGCAATGCTATGAATAACATTGTACTTATGTTGAACCGGCAATAAAGAATTAAAAACAAAAAGATACCTAAGTGCCAAAAAGAAACGTTATAATTGAACAAACACAGGAAATACGACGGAATGTATAATCCACCCCGATTGTAGATTTACCCCTTTAGGGACTGATCAGGACAAAATCCTGAAATAAGTTTTTTGGCATTTGTATGGGTAATCCTTGTAAGCAAAAACTAAGTCGATATCCCATCGGCCCTAAGAGATATTAAGGAATCCGTGAAATCACATTTCACCCCTTAGGAGTTGAATTTCGACAAATCCCTTCTTAGTGGGTGGTTCCGTCATGAAAGGAATATACTCTCCAAATTTCAAGTTTCTAGGCCTAGGGGTTCGGTCTGGGCGGTGATGAGTCAGTCAGTCATGAGTCATTGCCTTTTATATATATAGATGTAGGTAATTACCTATCCTGGAGTTCAGTGTTACAGTGTGGTGTCCTTCATTGCAAAAAGATATAAACTTAATGGAACGAGTGCAACGCCTTGCAACCAGGCTCTCCCCCGAACTTAAATCTTTACCTTATGACGCACGTATGCTAACACTTAAGCTAACCACCCTCACTGCTCGTCGTCAACGTGGCGATCTAATCACCACCTACCGTATACTGACTGACAAATATATGTGTGACCTGTACGGCTTATTTGATCGAAGTGTGGATGAAAGACTGCGAGGACATAATCTCAAACTTTCACGTTCACGTTCACGGCAACGTGAACGATTTAAGAAGAAAGTGCGTGAGAGCTTTAATTCAAACCGGGTATTTCATGCTTGGAATAGCCTACCAGCCGCTGTAGTCAATTCAACAAATATTAACAATTTTAAGAACAATGTTGATAATATTTTGTAACCTTGTAAACCATATTTTGTTTTTTGTATTATTTTTTGTCCTTTATATTGTACAAAATTTGTTTGTATATTTTGTTTTCTATGAGAGCCACACAAGCCTACGGCTTCAGCTTTTTATGCTAATAAACAATAATAATAGTAATAATAATAATAATAATAATAATAATAATAATAATAAGCCAAAAAATTCACAGGGAAAGTTCCTAATGGCCATAACACCTGGCTATTTGCTGAGCTTTCGGGCCTGATGATCCCGCGAACCCTGAATCACGCAAGGAAAGTTCGCAATGGTCGCAACATCTGACCATATCGAGCTTTTGGGCCTGATGATCCCACGTATCCTGAATAATAATAACAATAATCGGGGAACGGCGGTCTTTTGACCGAAAAGGCTTAGCGCCCTTTCCCCCCGGATCGCTACCACAGTGTTACCACGGCAGGAACCAATTGGGGGTAACGTCGACCCTATAATCTGGTCGATGAATCCTGTCACCGTTTCATGGGGCCAACCTTCCCATGAAACGTATAAATGGTTCCAGGAAATATAAGAAACCATACAGCTTCCCACAACGGGTCCTTTTCGGATGGGGACCCACAAACAGTTGGGCAAAGCTACAATCCCCGCTAGCCGAGCCCGCCACAGGTGGACACCCGAGGAGCAGGAAGACCTGCTTCAGGTTTACGAGGCAGCGTCACCCCATCGCAGGGGCTACATGGTCAGAGTCCACTCACAATGGTGTGATAATCATCCCGAGCTGGACTTCATGACGCAACAAAATCTGCGCGACCAAGTAGCACGCCTGCGACGCAGGATGAGGCGATCGAGACGAAGAGAGTCACGAAGGTTGTCCCAAATACCGGTAAAGCCATCGAATCCTGCAAGCCCACCAACGGGAGGTGGGCAGATAGCCACTGGGTCTTCCCCAGTTAATGCAGGAATAACACCCTCTTCACCGGAAAAAAATCTTCGTGAGGATTTTTTAGCCCTTCTCTCGCCTCATTCTGAACGCACCCGACTTGGACACAATAAGTTCAAAGTTCGTGCTGATGACCTCACGCGACTCAATGAGCTTATTGACAAGCAAATTTCCCCTCAGAGTAGTCTCTGGGATATCGACTGTGCTGTATACGCTGCAGCAGCTGTGTTGACGCCAAAGCGGGCATTGGCCTCTAAGGCTTTTAACGGCAAACTGCGTATACAGCAATTAGAGAAGAAAATGACGCGTTCACGCCAGGAAGCTTCTCATATTCAGTGTGCTATTGATGCTTTACGAAGTACTAAGCCGCTAAGTGCGAATACTAAGCGCATATTACATCAATTGCGCATAAAGCATCACACACTGAATTTGTCCACCCTCTCTCTGCTAAAGCAGAAAGCGGTGGACAAATTGAGAGCACTAGCCCTGGCGAGAAAGAAACTGGTCAACCGGGTTAGGACCATGGAGGAAAATACTATGTTCCTCACGAGTCCGTCACGCCTTTTCATGGCCAAACCTGAGGTTTCTGAACCGTTGTTATCAGTCGACAGGACAGAGATATTCTGGAGGGAGCTTTATGAACACGAGACGATCGTGCAAGACACTCCAGTTTTAGAGAGATTTGAGGAATTCTGTACAAAACATCTTACAGATCCTCAGGCATGCCCCCTGTTACCCCGGAAGAAGTAACACGTGCTATTACAAAAGCGCGCAATTTTGCTGCACTAGGAGTTGACGGTATCGTTGCTTTTTGGTGGAACACATTTTTCAGTGCACACGGCCATCTTGCACGAAACTTTACTTCCTTTATCCGTGGGGAAATACCAATACCATCTTGGTTAGCAGAGGGGCGTACAGTATTAATCCCCAAAAAAGGTGATTTAACCAACCCGAAGAACTATAGACCACTTACTTGTCTCAATACGCTGTATAAGATCTTTACCAGCGTATTAAACGAGCGGGTACTGAGCTCCATCGCCTCTGTTTGGTCAGACATCTTCGAACAGAGGGGATCGAAGAGGGGCCAAGCAGGTTGCAAAGAAAATCTTATTATCGACCGGTCAGTCTGTCATGACGCGGCGTATTTCAAACGCAACCTGTCAATGGCTTGGGTGGACTACGCAAAAGCTTATGACACTACGTCACACGCTCTCATTTTAACATTATTGCGCATGTTACGAGTCCACCCGGAGATAGAGAGATGCATTGGGCAACTTATGTCCCTCTGGAAGACACAATTTGTTGTCCCAAGCGGATCAACTGCAGTGTCGACAGAGTGGATATATTTCAAGCGTGGGGTTTTCCAGGGAGATTCCCTAAGCCCGCTACTATTTTGCATCTCACTTCTTCCTCTATCGATCGAGCTTAGGCGCGGCAGTGGCTACATGGCGGGTCTCCCGTCGAAGCGTAAGCACAAAATTATCCATCTCTTTTACATGGATGATTTGAAGCTCTACGCCTCGAACGAGAGGAATCTGCAGACCGCCTTAGATACTGTTGCTGAGTACACTGCCGCGATAGGTATGCAATTCGGGTTGGAAAAATGCGCTGTTTTTCATATCTACAGAGGAAAAGGTTTAGACAACGGTGAAGACGTTCAATTGGTTGATGGGAGCATTATAAAACATCTTAATGCCGAAGGGTCTTACACATTTTTAGGCATCAGTGAGAGAGGTGTCCAAGATGTCACTCTTGTTAAGCAGGCCCTTCGCAGCAAGTATATGGCACGACTTAGGCAGATATGGAGATCATGTCTGTCTGGCAAGAACAAGATCGCTGCCACAAACATGCTTGCTGTCCCATTAATTTCATACACTTTTGGTGTAATGAAATGATTGGCCTAAGAATGTTGATGATCTTAAGGATCTCGACAGAAGAACCAGAAAGATCATGAACATCAACCGAAGTCTTCACCCGAAATCTTCTGTGCAGCGCATTTACCTCCCTCGTCAAAATGGGGTTTGGAGATTACTAAATCTGAAGTGTTTGCACGATCGACTCGTCCTGGTTACAGCTAACAGTATCCTCAGAAGTCAGGACCCACTATTAAAATTCGTTAGTGAGCACGAATTTAGTGGCAAAGGGGCGTTTCTTTACCAGGCAGCGCGAAGAGCAGCAACGAGATTTAACCTGGCAGACTTGAGTCCCGTCAGGGAAAACGCTGGAGTACAACTCTCTCGGGAGGAGTACAACAGAGTTACCGGTTCGGTGAAACGAGGCGAGACAGACATGTTGACAAAAGAACACATGAGTAAAATTAT